>OZ038384.1:29314388-29751215 GCA_964036045.1 Eutreptiella sp. 'Long Island Sound 2002' | reverse complement strand
GTTTTTTTGATACCGTGATCACCTAAAATGATTATCCAAGGTATGTAAAGCATGTTTTAGCCGGTATTTATGTAGTTTCCACCCTATTTTGGGTGTGTGTTGCTCGCGGTAGATTCTCTGCGAGGTGGACTTGCCGAAGGCAATAGAATTATTGAGACAATGCTCCGTTGTAGTCGCAGGCCTCTCTGGTTGGTTCACTTTCAACATGAGTTATGTGCCAACTATTGTGCCTTGAGGCAATTGTGCGTACCATATCGGGCCGAGCCCCAGTGACCTAGATTAAAGTCAATGTGTTTAATATTTGGCCAAAAATTAACACGTTAATCTCAAGTTTCAATTTTTTTTAGGGGGGGTTAGGGGGTTTGCCATGAAAATTATGACCCCCACGGGTTGCCTTACGGGCTTGGGTGTCATTTCCCCCCGGGGGTTGGTGGGGGGGTCCTACCCATGTGGTTGTTTCAAAATGTTAAAATGGCTCTCGGCTTTAATTTTTGTTTTTATTTTTTGGATTAATATTTGAAAAGTTAAAGATTAAAGAGTCGCCAGCATTAATATTAATCTCACAAATATTAACCCTATTATCCAAATATTAACCCTCCATAAAAATGCACAAGAATAAGCCAAACATCCTAGGGGGCATGCATAATTGTTGCGCTTTACCAAAATGGATATCCTGCCTTCCCCTTCTTCTGCACACACACACACACACACACACACATACATACACACACACACACACACACACACACACACAATGATATTGGCACGCCCACACACCCCAACTTTGCCACACACATCCCTCCTTGCTCCTTCCTCTCTCCTCCCGTTGCCCTTGCGCTTAAGGTTTGGGAGGGCCCTTTCTTTCCACGGGTTATTTTTTTGAAGAAAAGATTGAAAATTGTTGAAGATCGTTGAAAATTGAGCAAGGAGAAAAAGGTTGTAGGTATGTGTGTGTGTGTGTGTGTGTGTGTGTGTGTGTGTGTGTGTGTGTGTGCATGCATATGTGTCCATTGTGGCTAGTTTCTAGGTTGTAGAATTCCCCAAAGGAGATAAAGGGGCTAGTTCAGGTTTCATTGGCAATGCCCCCCCCCCCCTTGCTATTGTGGTGTGTGATGTTTGGGGCTATGGGGTCTAGGGTTATGGTTCCTAGGGCTGTGGTGTGTGGCTGTGTGGGTTCGTGGGGCTGTGGTGTGTGGTCCTATGGTACGTCTCGGTGTGGTTTCTAGGGTTGTGGTGTGTGGGGACGTGATGTTTGGGGCTGTGCTGTGTGGGGGAGTGGTTTCTAGGATTCTGGTGTGTGGGGCTGAGGATTCTGGGGTTGTGGTCTGTGGGGCTGTGGTGTGGGGTTGTGGTGGGTACGGCTGTGGTATATGGGTGTGTGGTGGACATGTGTGGGGTTTGGTCTCAGGTGCTGTGGTGTGTGGGGCTGTTGCATGGGGTGGGGGGGCTGCTGTGGGGGTGCATTGCAGCCCTGTGGTGGGTTGTGGTGCATTGTGGGTGAACAAAATCAGTGCACGAGGGACTGGGGGGCATAATTTTTTTTTGGGACGACTTTATAATGTCTGGTAAGTTAGTGTTATCGGTTAATTTTTAATATTTGGAACGCCGGTCCAAAAATTAAATATTAATCTCAAGAAATTAACACCGGCGGTCTAAAACTTAAATGGAAACAATGGGGGCAATGTGGGGCTTTGGTATGTGCGCTTGTGGTGTGTGGGCCTTTGGGGCGTCCGGCTAGGGTGTGTGGGGTTGTGGGGTGTGGCGATGTAGTGTACAGGGCTGGGGTGTGTGGGGCCGTGGCCTGTGGGGTTGTGGTGTGTGGGGCTGTGGCGTGTGGGCTGTGGGGTGTGGCCCTGTGGGGTGTAGGGCTGTGGTGTGTTGGGCTGCAGGGTGTGGGGCTGTGGCATGTTAGGGGCCCTGGTGCTTGGGCCTGTGGGGTGTGGGCCTGTGGGGTGTGGAGCTGCGTGGTGTGGGGTTTTGGGATGTAAGGCGGTGTGTTTGGGGCTGTGGTGTGCAGGGCTGCGGTGCATGGGGCTGTGTGTGCGGTTTGCTGTGTGGGGCAGTGGGGCATGGGGCTGTGGGGTGGGGTGCTGTGGTGTGTTGGGCTATGGTTTGTTGGGTTGTAGGATGTGGGGCTGTGGCGTGCCGTGCTGTGACAATTTGGATTGTGGTGCTTGGGGCTATGGGGTGTGGGGCTGTGGGTTGTAGGGCTCTGGGGTCATGGTATGTCGGGCACGGTGCCCTTTGGGGCTGCGGTGCTTGGGGCTGTGGGGGGTGCTGCTGTGGGGGTTTGGGGTTTGTGGTGTGGGGCTGTGGGATGTTGGGGGTGTGCAGTCCGAAAAAAACACAAAAAACCAAAAGTTAATTTTTGACCCCTTGAACTAATTTCTGGAAATTAATATTATCGAGCCAAAAATTAATTAATATATTAATTATTAATCGACGCGAGGGTTAATATTAATCTCAAAAATTAACCAAAGCGACACAAAAATTAACGTGAAAAAAAGTGCATAACACACAACCACACACACCGCGGGGTATGTGTACTTGTTGGGCCTCACCATTTCAGGTACCCGGGGGGGCGGGAGACTTCCGGAGGGGGGCTTTAGGGGTGTGGGGGGGTTGCATGTTGCGGGGCTTAGACACAAATTTGATGGTGCTTTTCGCGGGCGGGGGGGCACAGCCCCACGCCCCACAGCCCCAAACATCACACCTCCACACACCACAGCCCTAAAACCCACACCCCCACACCCCACAACCCCACACACCACACCTCCACACACCACAGCCCACCCCCACACACCACAATACCAAGAGGAGGGAGGGTGGCATTGCCAATGAAACGTGAACTAGCCCCTTTATCTCCTTTGGGGCATTCGACAACCTAGAAACTAGCCACAATGGACACATATGCATGCACACACACACACACACACACACATACCTACAACCTTTTTCTCCTTGCTCAATTTTCAACGATCTTCAACAATTTTCAATCTTTTCTTCACAAAAAATAACGTGTGGAGAGAAAGGGCCCTCCCAAACCTTAAGCGCAAGGGCAACGGGAGGAGAGAAGAAGGAGCAAGGAGGGATTTATGTGGGAAGGGTTGGGTGTGTGGGGGGGGTGCCGACCTCATTGTGTGTGTGTGTGTGTGTGTGTGTGCGTGTGGGCGTGCGCGTTTCTTCCCATTCCATACAAGAAAAGGTGCATTGATGTTGTATATTTTGTATGTAGAGCCCACTATGGGCCATCTAGAGGTGCCAATGAAGCGGTGCACTAGGGGGTGGTCATCCCGAATGGCTAGCTCACCGGGCACCCTAGGTGTTGCCCACTAGAACCCCTTGCGGTCATCAATAGACTGCAACACCTCCAAAAAAACCATGTGTTAATATTTACATTAATTTCTCGAGATTAATATTAAGTTAATTTTTCAGTCGGCGTTAATATTAAACGAAATCTAGATATTAATCTCGAGAAATTGATGCAAAAATTAACAAACAACGAATGGGCCCCAAACCTTCAAGTTATCGGCCCATATCGTTGCAAGTGCCGCCATGTCCTTGCCCCCGCACACGGCCATCCCTATCACCCACAAGTACGCGGGTGTGCGGCCCCGTGTGCCGTGGTTGAGGAGCCCAATGGAGAGTGGGTCCAACTACCACCGGCGCACGGGTATGCATCCCCACACACAATGAAGGTGAGGGGCCTTGTCCAATGGATGGTGTCAACTAGCGATGGGCGTGATTGGACGTACCGGGCCCATGAGGCTAGCGGCCAAGAGCGCCCACTCGCGGGGGGATCGGGGACGGACACAATTGGTCGTAGGTCAAGGGGGGTGACCAACTCCTTCCACGTGTCCGTGAACGTATCCCAAGTGGGGATGGGGCGGGGGAACGGGAGGCCCGTTGCGGCCGTGTAGGCCGACGACCCCTGGCGGCTCATGTACTCCGACATGTGCCAGAAGCCGAGCTTGGGGACGTTCAAGTCCATGAGGAGGCCGATGAGGTCCGGGGCCGGGAAGAGGTGGGAAGCATATTGCTTCACCGCCCCCACTTGCTTAGTACGAATAAGGGAGGGGTACCCAACCTCCATGGCCTCGGACCATCGGGCCCGGGCCAAAGGGGATGAGGCCACCCACTCACCAAGGAGTTGGGAGACCAAAGGGTCCCGCAAACTCTTGGCCCCACTCAAACGCACGAGCGTCATGTTAAGCTCGGTAAGGGTGTCCCGAGGGAAAGGCATAACAAGGACTATGCAAGGGAACATGGTGGTGTGGACGGGGGGGGGAATGCGGGCAACCGGAGGGGGGGTGTCCAAGACACCCACCCACACAACATTGGAACCTCTCTACTATACCGTTGTGCAACAATACAACACGTAACACCCCTTATAGGTCCGCATATGTGCATGGAAAAATGGGTACAAATGGCCCAATCGCAAAAATTTGACTTCAACCTTTTAAAATTTGCGAGATTAATATATCAACGCCTTCATATATTAAAGATTAAAAATTAACATATATACTTTAATCTAGGTCACTAGGGAGGACACATCTCTGCAAAAAGTGGGATATATGCCCGCACGCAAGAGGAAGGAATTAGGTCATTTTGGATTGTGTAAGCGGTCAGGACGCAATATTCTGGAGCGAGCTGCCACATGTGCCTAAGCACTTTGGCGCTTCATTACCAATGCCCAAGTGATCTTGTGGCTAGATACTTTTAACAAGCAATGTTATGCCCCAAACAATTTAAATGTGGACAAGAGTTTGGACACCACTGTAGTTCCAATGTTGCACACAACGGAGCTTCCGCATTTTCGTGGGCAGCCCTGTTTTCGTGACGTCGTGCAACTTGCACCCGAGGTGGCATCTGCTCTTGTTGTGGAGTTGCATGCCGTGGTGCGATGTGTTGGACGTTGTGTGCGATCAGGTGTAGAGGCCTTTCGTGCAAGTGCCACTTGATATTGCCCGGAGGAAAGTCCGGAGTCTAGTGTGTCGGCCTTTCATGCTATCACCGTTGCACGTGGGTCAGCACCTAGAGTTTTGAATTTGGTGAAAATGGTGGAGCGTGTTGAAATGCAGACTCACCGCAGCTTCGCTATTCTCATAGACATGAAGGTACGCTTCCACTTGTGCAAAATGATGTATGGATTGTATTGGAGGTGGGAGATGCGACAGTTGTTGCTGTCACCACCAATTATTTATGGAGTATGGCACCCGTACAAGTATGCTAGGAAAACTATTTGCACGTTCTTCCATCTATTCTTGAAACTGGTGGGACATGTTCACCATTGTTTCGTTGCGGGTGACAGCGTGTACCATAAACCAGCACTACTACACATGGATAAGAGTGCACTAGGTTGGTATTGGTAGCAAAGGATATACAAGGGTGCCTAGTCCCACACATACATCATTCGGGGTTGGGGGGTCGAGATGTTCGAGCTAGAGCTCTGCTATAGGAACTGAAGGCCTTGATGTTTTCATTCGGCCCTATGCTAGTGCGCATTGGCACCTTGGTCCAAGTATGCAATGGGAATGGGCGTGGGGATTGTTCCGGTGGTAAGGGACATTTGCAATTGTGCTTGCGTCTCCTTATTCATGCCCTTGGGTCTCGTGGGTCGTCGCAAGCGGTTGTGTACCGGTGGTCGGGGCCGTTGATGATCCCGGTGGCTGCCGTGGGCTGTCGCGCGACGTGTCCATGTGCTGGGGACCTTGTGGGACCGTCGCGGTCAGTGGTGTTGTCTCGTTCTTGCTCGGCCTCGGTTGGTTGTGGCCTATGCCCATTGTGGTCGCAGGGGAGATATTTGTTTGTAGTAAGGTCCCAAGGGTGGTGGAGGAATAGTGTGTCATGCGCATAAGACGGAACTTGCTAATTGTAATTCAATGGGCCCCGGATGACAATTTGCCCGTGTGTGTTTGGAGGGGTGGTAAGGGCAAAACCCTAGATGCGATACATGCCCACACAATTGACATACCAAAGTTGGGCTTTCCGTCATCAATGGTAGCGGGTGGGGCGATTGTAGTTCGTACCACACACGCTCTTGGGCATGCGTTGAAAACGGTCTTGGCTGTAACACTTGTTTCTGTAAATGTGGGTGCCTGGATAGACATACATGCATGCACCTATTCGCAGTGCAACCCACCTGGCCCAATTGAACACTAATATAGAGACTTGCCTTAATGCAAGTCGTGCCAAGCGTGGTGTTGGAGGACGGGGGGGGGGGCAGGTCGAGGTAGGGGCTGAGTGGGGACCTAGTGGTGCTACTAGGGCTCCAATGGTAGGTCATGCGGTTGTGATTGTTGTCATCATTATGAGTGGTAATGAGGACGACGGGGTACTTGTGCGCAGTGGTAGTGATGCAGCACTGGTAGTTTTGCCTCATGTCCATCCTCTATTATTGAGAGGAAGAGCAAAAGTGGACAAATTGTGTAGGGGCCATTTCGCGTTTTCGAGCATTTTTGGCGTTTAGCGCTACTGAAATTTCTATTTTTGACGTTCCTTCTGGGAATCGGGTTTGAATATTATGATCTGTTGTCCTCCCAATCAACGGTTTCTAAGGCGCATTCATTTCCTTGATGAGGGGGTTGAACTTGGTGTACCCAAAAAGAACGTGATTAGGTGCTACATTTGGCAGCCTCTATGATAATGTTGTGTTTTACATTGCTATGATTTGCATTTCCCGAGTGACTCTGCAAATTGCTAACTTAATTTCTAGTCTGGTGTTACGTAGTTTGAGGATATCGTCGCCTTTTGTGTGTAATGTTCATGTGTTGTAGCATTAAAAATTGTACGCTGACGCGAATTTGACACGGGGTCACACTCGACGGATTGATCTAGGGCGACCACCAATGGGGTACAATGCCTTGAAGGCTTCCCCACCGCATGACACATTGGACAAGCTACTTCTAGCGCCAAATTTGAGTATGTGCCACACCGGTGTGCTATCTTTTGTACGCCCCATACGTTTGGTTGTGGCTGAAATTTCAGTTAGACATGATCACATAAGCATGCCTGCTAGCTACAAATGGAGGATACTATGTCCTTGGACCTCATTACATTTGGCATGATGCATTGAGGTATGGGGATGAGGTAAATGCTGCAACTGTACCTCGGAAGTGATGGCACCAGACGTTTGGTGGATGGGTGGTCAAAGATGGCGTCTCATTGGCGATCGAAGAACGACTTGCTGGCTTGCACCAATAAGTGATAACGACATTATCGACGCCCTCAACCACTGCAAAGAGGATGCAGCTGCTACATATGCAGGCGGCCACTTACGCGCTATTTTTTTGTTGCCCGGGGGGTGCAAAACGGGGTCTTTGCAAATTTGGATTTTGACCCTGCACCAATTCAGTTTATAATTAGCATATGTCACCGGTAGAGTAATTCCTAGTGACCCCGGCCCTGTGTACTGAACGGGCCACCCACACACAACACTGTCTCATGCTGCCCCATACGACTCACTCAGGGGGGGGGGGGGGTAATTTGCCAGTTTTTGTAAAGCATCTGCGTTGCAGCGCACATTTTTTCAAATTATGGATTTCATCAATGGTTCTTCAGGCTGTTGAAACCCAACTTTTCAAACAAACCGCTCCATTTTACCCCCTCCCCTTGTCTTGCACAACCGTCATTCAGGAGAACGAACTTTGATGAATTGCTAATTGTTGACTTGGTATGAAATTGCAATCATTGTTGTGATGCACTGCGCTGTAGCGCACTTTGTCTGTCTGTTTGTCCGCTTGTGTGTCTATTTAGCTGTACTTGTTGTTTGGGTGCACTGATTTTTTTGATTCTCATATTACATGGTGCAAACAAACTTCACGCCGTTTGTGAGTGTCATGCTAACGAGTTGCATCGAACTCCACTAACTACATGCGGCACTACACACAACACTTTGCGTACTCCTTGTTCATCTGTGTACTGTCGTGGGAAATGGATGTTCTGCCATTTCGTCGGTGTCTAATAGAGTTCACTTGCGTTGATGATCTGGCAAATGCCGCACTGCCAGGCACGCCTACTGCATATTTTGTTACCTGGTCACTGCAGGTGCGTGTGCACAAGCATTCTTGTCATGATTTTGTTGATTTTTTGCAGCATAGGCACCGTGTTCAACTAGGTCTCACACCACCTCTCTGGTACAACACAAGCTTGCGGGAAACTTTCAATTTTTGGAGGGTCATGCATGCACGGTGCGTGCTACGGACAAAGCGTCCATTGGAGACAGTGAGTGGTATTGGTTGCAAGGAGAGACGTCGTCTCAGCAAAGCAGGCGTTTGTGCTGCCGGGGTTGCGTCTGAAGGGCAACAGGCTTGTGCTGTAGCTGCAGCGCTTTGGGAACAATCGAGTGGTTCACAACATGCACTTTGGCGGGATAATTTTTATCGCCGACAGTTTCGCCGACGGTTTCGCGCGCTGCTTGTGTCCGATGATGTGTCGCTGAATTGCTCGGTTGCTACGGTTCCAACTATGCCTCGGCCTCTTGAGATATACAGTGGGTTCCCGTCGCTGCATCCACTGTTGAGCAATGTGGGGGATGTACCAACTCAATTGCGGCGTAGTCACCGCGGATTTTGTACTGCAGTTCAAACTATTGTCGAAGGACCAGTACCACTGAAGGACATTCAATGTCCTCTTGATGTGAGCCGGACACATGTCGCAGCCACCCATGGAGAGCAATTTTTGTTGGGAGAGTTGGTGGTTGGTGCTCAACGGGACTTCGTGCTGCTGATGCACATATTGCGGTATGTTCAACAACACACGACTTGTATTCTGCCACTGCTTGTTGACAAGAATACTTATTACCGCATTTGCAAGATTGTCCACCAGCAATCCTACCAACGGTGAAACTAGGTATCTTAGTGGGCTGGCTCCCACCCTTCTATGCCATGTGGCAACCCTACAAGTATGCAGTGCCAAGGTGTTACTGTGCGTTTTACGCTGATGATGTGTATTGTTCATGGCAAATTGCCGGAGGGACATGGGATACCAACACCACGCAAAGTGCTCCTCAAGAAAAGACTATTTGCTTCCCTCCTTGTGATTGTGGATATAAGGTACGAGATATGCTGAATTTGTAGTTTATGGCTATATCTAGGCGGCCACAGCACTCTGTTGCCACCCAACTGCATTTATCGCAAATGACCGCAGTGAAGCACGTGATGTATGACTATATACTTGCGCTCTTTCTGGTTGGGACGTAGGTCCGTGACTGTTACTTGGGCGGCGGTACTTGCCCAATTGCGCGCGATGTTCTATATGGGTATCAAAACATGTGCGTCAAAACTTTCAGCCAACAGCACAGGCTCAGGTGCACTCTCATGAGACTCAACAGCGATGACCCCCTGTCGTAGCACTACCCCTCGACCACCCCCCCCCCCCCATTTCGGCATGCACCCCGCTAGGCCTGACACACATGGCCTCGAGCAACAATCTGGCCCCCCCGCCATCTCCGGTGGCACCCTAGGCTATCGCACAGGCATGTAGCGCCGCGGAGCATTCCTCCGGTCTAGCATGTCAAGGATGTCTGCAATGATGCCAATATGATTGTCCTTTTGTCCTCTTGTTCGACGGGGGACGTGGGCATCCAATGCGGCAGTCAACTCGTCACTGACGTCATTGGGGATGACCAGTGTTTGCAAACATTTCAGAGCTCGGTCAGAAAAATGGGATCGGGGGATCGGTTGCGATAGCAGTGGCGGGAAATGAAAATCCTCAGGCGAGACACAAGAAACGGCAACCTTTGCCCTTTGCCCGCTGCAGCGCGCAAATGGGACAACATCCTGCCGGATTGCTTGTTTCAGTGTTTCGGCGCCCTCACATTCCTCTCTACATGAGGAACACTGCCAGGGTGGATACCGAACACCAGCCCGTCACGCTCCTCGGTGCTAGCAGGTGCAAGCAGCAGATGTTTATGAAAACACTGCTGAAACTTGGTTGCACCCGCGTTGCATGCAGGCGATGCACTACCCGACTCAACAATGCCTCCCAAGATTCCTCGTGGCACGCTTGTGAAAGCAGACCCTCATGGCACTGCGACCAAAGTAATCGGGCAACCATTAATGAACAGACATACTCCATTTTATGCTCATGGGCCAGTCCAAGGTGCATTGCTCTGTGCAGGGACCTGGATGCCGGTGGTATCGCCAATGAAGAGTTGTGAGGGGGGTGCCCGGGCTGGGAAACAGAATGTGCTTTTTCGCTACGGTTGTTGCCCGTTTCCCACCTTGAGTCCTGTTTACCAAGCTGCCATTTGCCTGCTCTTTGCCAAACTCTTCGCGGCAGGCGAAGGTTGAGGGCGGGTGCAATCCCAGCACTGTGGATACCGTTCGGAGGCGATGGAATATCGCCGTGGACTCCTGTCGCCGGACTGGCTCCTCCAACATTAATGGCTGGCTCATGTGCACCGCCCAGCTTTCAAGAGATGCATTACAAAATCCAGTGCTCGGGGTCCGAAGCGGCGGCATTTGGGGAGCTGGTGGAGTTGCTGCAAAGCCGGCTGTCTAGCACCGCCATCGGGGGCCCGGTGGAATCAGTGCATGCCACCCACCGCAGGGTCCCTGCCCACATCCTCAATATGGCTGTGCACCTCTGCCTCCTCGCAACGTACTCATCTCACTTTGCGTGGGCAAGGCGGGTGGTCGTGGTGGTGTCGGGGCGGTCGGACATGCGCGGGCGGTATTGATGTGCAATATGTTGAAGCCACTGTGCATGTGAGCCAACGCAGCGGCCACAGTGCAGTTCCATGGCCTAACGCAACATTTCCTCTTTGAAGGCGTCCGGCTTGGTTGGGAAGGATACGCCTGTGGGGCCATCCATGGGTGTTCGGCTGGGGCAAGAGCAACGCGTTCTGTAAGGTGCAGCGCGAGTGGCTGCAACAAGTGTGCCCCGACGGCATCCGTATAGACCCGTAGCAGCAGTCTTTCGACGGCACGCTGTGCATCTTCTTGCACACGCCGTACGGACTAGGGGGGCCCTACCGCATGCTCCAAGACAGGGCCCAAGGCGATAACATGGGAGTTGGTGGGTTCAAAGAGCTGGGCTCAATGCGCTCAAGAGCCAACACGGCAATCCTTGTCAACGCACTACGCCCGGAAAACCGGTGGGCCAGGGAGCCCGGACCCAGCCGAATGGTGTCCGGTACACCCGGAATGTGCGGCCGAATACGTCCCATTCACTGATGGACCCACCGATTCCCCTGCCACTTTAGAGTTCGCTGGCAATGATGCCCTCACACTGAGCCAGGTAGTGCCCAAGCCGCCCGGCAGCAATCCTAAAAACGCTTCATTGAAAAGAACGTACGATGGGTTACCGAACGAGGACCTCCGTGGGAAAAGGGGACGCAAGGAGGTACAAAAAGTGCCAGCGCCCAAAAGGAGATTTGGTGATACCCTGGTTGATGGTCAGACCAAAACCGTCATGCGAAAGTGCTACGGATGCCACGGGAGAACTTGGAGGCCAATCCCCCCACTCGTCCTATTAGTATACTATGCTGGTTGGATGCTGGTGTGTATGCTGCTTTATACCAGGTTTGAATATTAAAGCGCGCTGCAGCGCGCTTCATTGCGATTTCCCCATTTTTTGGTCCCTTGGGAAGGGCCATGTATGTGGAACGCGTTTGTTTAGATTTGGATGTGCCTGTGAGTACCATGTTTTGTAGGAATGCTTTGTAGACTCTTACCTGACATCATTTGGAAGGGGTGACTCGTGGAATGTCACCGCGCTACAATGTTGAAGCATGATGGCTTGCTATCTATTTCTTGTCTACCTTGTCTGAGAGGTGAGCATGAAACAGGGATTTGAAAAGTGACAAAAACAATGGTCAAAACCCAAAAAAAAGTTTACGTGGTGCGGGGGTTGAAAAACACCATCATTTTCCTCGGTTTTGGGGGGGGGGGGGGTTACATTTTTTGAGAGCGTGCGTGAGTGGCGCCCTAAGACAGACCCAAGGGGAAGTGGAAAATTGGCTTGCGCCCGGGGGGGGGGGGGTCACGGCTGTCGCCTGAAGGAGGGGGTGGGGGGTTGGGAAATGGACACCTGTGACAGGACCTATGTATGGTCCTCATTGTCAGCCTTTTTTTTGTACTATGCTATACACTCTCCTATTTTTGAATATAGGCAGATCGGGACTTAGCTTAGTTGGTACTAGGCCTAGGCTCCATTCCCAGAGGTCCTGGGTTCAAACCCAGCTTCATGCAATGTTTTTCCCTTCGCTTTTTTGGTCTTTTTTATGTCTTCATGTTTGCATGTCTGCATGTGCATGCCCCCCCCAAGACGGTTTTCTACAGGTCCCCCCATCAAGGGGGATACTTTCAGTCAGTCACAGGCACACGTACCCCTTAAACCCCCCCCCCCCCTTGCTCTCGACCCCTTCCCCGAAGCAACCAGCCCCTGACAAGGAAACAAACAAAAGTCAGTTAAACACAGGGGACCACTGACAGCACCACTTTGCAAAAATTTTTTTTTGGCGAACCATCCTTTACGAGTTAACCAGGTGCTGTCTGATGGCTCGGTGCCTGGGCACGCAGGTTTCACCTTCTTGCCCAACTGGGGGGGGAGGAGAGGACGCCCAGGCACCCAAGGGGTCCAAGAGAGCAAGGTGGGGTTTAAAAAATAAAAACCTGTAAGTTCCTCTCCTACCCCCCCCGCCTGGGCCACCCCCACCTTCTTGCCCCCTGCCTTCGGGTTCCACACATTTTTTGACTTCAGCAGGTTATGTACCTGCGGCTCACTTGGAAATGTGAAGTTGGGGCTCATTTGGGGCTAAAACGGCTCATTTGGGGCTAAGTGGTGTTTTTCAAGGGGTTTAATGTGAAAAGTTGTGGCTTTCGGGGGTGGGTTGGGGTTTTGGAATGTCCCCAAAGGGATACCAATCCCTAGGCCAAGAGGATTTCACCGGGGGGGTTTCTTTTTTTCGACGGCTCAGTTGACTGAGCACCCCGACTGAGCCGTCACTGAGCCGTCACTGAGCCGGCTCACTGAGCGCTCAGTGAGCGCGCCAAATGGCTCAGTGAGCGCTCAGTGAGCGCTCAGTGAGAGCTAATTGGGGGCTCACTCAGGGCTCACTTAACATGCACGGGCACAAATCATCCATCATAAGCACTTACTTGGTCTTTTGTCGCAATGCACGTTCCACAATCCTCCTCACCATGTTCTCTCTCCCCTTCCTCTCCCGCGGGGCACGTGACCAAGTCATGCACCGTCGTTGGAACCCCCTTTGCTTGGTCATAGCCCTACTCTCCACCTCCCAACCTTCTTTGCGGAGGTTATCATCTAGTGTGTGGTTATCCACCACACACTGCAAGCCCGACCTATCGTTCAGCAAGCTGACCCCCCCACTATTCCTAAGCAGCCGTTTCAGTCGCACATGGCTGCCCTCCAATGCAAAGCAACTAAACCTTGCAATGGTCCCCCACCGTGCAACGTACGCATACATGTGGTCAACCCACATGTGCGTCCACAAGGTCTTAACCCATCCTAGGTCAAGGTGCCTTGCCCCCATGGTCCGTTGGCATTGCAGCAAGGCACGTTGCTCTGCACCACTCAGAAAGTCGTCCTTCCAGGCCACCTCGGCCATGGCCGCAAACGCCTCCCACCACTCCGTGCACACATCAACCCATGGCCTGCCCCCCACTTGATGGTTCCCAATCACCGGTGCACCAGCTGCAACAGTGGGCCCCACAGCCGGGCCTTGACAAAGTGCGCAGCAGCCCCCAACTCCATGCGCACTTGTCCGCCCCCCACTTTCCAGGCCGCACCGTGCGGGCCACTTTCCGTACCCCGGTTACAACCCCCTGCACCATGGTGGCCGCACTCTTCCTTGATACCCCTCCATGGGTCACCAGCCCCCGCACAATTCCATTGACCCCCGCAATGGCAACACGCATGACTCCATGCGCACCGACGTCACGAACGCGGTGGTCCGCCGGGATGTCACGAAAGACCCCGGTTAGTCGTACATGTCCCTTGATTCCTTCCAGGGCAACCTCTTGTCCCCCGACGTTTCACGGTTTGCGCCGCAGCAGTGACACACCATGGCCCCGGGGCTCTTCTTGGTGAAGCCGTCCTCGCCGGCCAGCATGATGTGGGCCTTGCCATCGGCCCGGACGAAGAATAGGGGGCTGCGCGCCACCCCATCCGCATGCGGCAGTTGCAGGGCCGTAGCAGCGCGGAGCTGCGTATCGAAGTCACACTTCGATTGCATGCTGTACACCGTGGCCCACATCTCGCTACCCTCGAACAGCCACCAGCTAGCAAGCTGTGTGGGCCCACAACCCGGTGCAGCCACTGCACAGTGCACGTAGGCCCGATTCCACCGGTTGGTGCCGTCAACGCCGATGGTCACCCAGGTGTTGCGCTGCGCGCCCGGTTGCAAGGCTTCCGGTGTGCGTACGGCACGCGCTTCATAGAGCAGGGCTAGCCGCTCAGCAATATTGCAGTACGCCCCTTGCATCTCATAATCCCCCTCAAGGATACAAACCCGCCGGCTAGCAGGTTGGCTGAGGTGCTTCAGCCACGGGGCCACGTCGGCCCAGTTAACGGTGCTGTCCAGGTCGGGCAGCAGGTAGGCCATGCCGCGGCGCGACATCTGTGAACTACGCATCTGCCACAGCACGCGCAAGGCCTCCGACTTGATGAGGGGATTGGTGTCCGTGGGCCGGCTATAGTCCTAAGGGACTAGCAGTATGCTACCATTGGGTTGGAGCTCGGCCCGATATTCCTCACATAGGGAGGCCGCCACCGCGGCCTCCAGATGCTCAATCCGGGCTGCGCGCTGGCGCTGTGTTCCCAACAAGGAAAAGGGACGCTTAGGTGGCATTTTGTGCAGGACCTGTGGTAGAGGTGTAGTGCCACATGCAGTCCCCGTGCTTGCGGCACAATTACCTCTTTTCACATCTCTTTGCTATCCCACCCACCTGTTTCCCCTTGATTGCTGTCCCTAGCCTTCCCCCCCCTTGCCCTTGCAAGATTCACACTGTTCGTCGCGGTGGGGTAGTGGGGTTGCACCAGGGTGTTTGCCCCCCCCCCCCCCGGGGATGCCGCCCGCGTGTTTGTCCCGTCATACTCCCCCCCGAGTATGCCGCCAGGGTTTTTGTCCCATTCTTCCCCCCCCCTCCCCCGGAGCGTCTCCCATTGCCCCCTTTGATGCCCCCCTCCCCCCGGTTGATGCCATAATATGCGCTGCAGCCCCCCCCCCCCCCACAGCTTTGGCACACACCTGTTTTCAATCCCTGGTGGTAGGTTGCACATCCCCCTTGCACCCTCTGCCCACAACCACCAGTTTGTGGCGGCCAACAATTGACTGAGAGCCCACTGAGCCGTTTGGCGCGCTCAGTGAACGCTCACTGAGCGCGCCAAATGGCTCAGTGAGCGCTCACTGAGCTCAGTGAGCGCTCAGTGAGCTCTCACTGAGCTCTCAGTTACCTCTCAGTCACTGCACACCAAAACACAGGCACTACACAGGCACCACACAAGAGGCCAATACTTTTTTCAAAGGGAATGTTTGCAGTGTGAACATACCGCAGGGGCCAGACGGGACTCCCCTGCTCTTGTACGTGCCCATAACAGGGCTGAAAGAGGTGGCCTGTGGCCTGCTTGAAAAAAAAAACAAAGGCACACAGCAGGGCAGAAAGTGGTGGCCCAGGAAGTGCACAGCACCCTGCAATCTGTGGCCCCAGCCCCCCTAAAAGAAATTTCAGCACCATGAAGTGCTCGACAACAATATATACCATACATATATACGAACCACGTAGTGGGGGTCCAGCGGCTACCACAGAGACGCAGCTCCAGGGAGAGACCCCGGACTGCCAACCACGGGGTCTGGCTCCCAGCCAGGCTGCTGAGCAGCCGCCACCACATCTGACCGGTACCGGCGGTCGGCGTTCTGCAGGCGGGTTGACACTTCCCCCTCAACCGTTGGCAGGCTATCCACGTTCAGGCATCGTGGTTGTTCGAGCCAGCCCCGCAATGGTCTGCAGCTGCTGGCACGACGACTTGGCGTCGGCCATCAGCCACGTGGCCAAGTGGGCGTACTCCAACAATCCCGATGCCAGGAATTGCATCGACTGCGCGCTGTAGGTGGCGGGGGGTGCAACCGGAACCCCTGACCGGGAGGGGGATGCAGCCCCCGGCCCAGATTCAATGTGCTTCAAGCCCTTGGACCGCTGCAGCACCTGCAGGCGTGCCTCAGCGGCAGCCCCTTGGCGCTCAGCGTCCACGAGCTTGGCTTGCAGGTCGTCCCGCTGCCGCTTGACCGAGTCCAGGTCCTCCTTGAGACGGGTGGCTGCTTCCGCTGCCAGACAGGCAGCATCCCGCTCCTGTAGGAACTGGTCCCGGTCACGGCATGCCTCCCGGTACACGATCATGGGCACAGTGCCTGGTGACCCAGGCTCACGAAGGGGGCTCCCCAGAGCCGCCTTTTGTGGTGCGGCTGCATTTCCCTTGCCCGTCAGCTTTTTTGGGGGGACGGGGGGGTTGCTGTCCTTGGCTGCCCGTTTTTTTCCTTTCCCAGTCCCATTGCGGGCACTCCGATCACTGCGGGCGCCATCACTCTTCCCCCCATCCGTCACCTCCCCATCACTGACCACCTCTTGGTCGATGACGTCCTCCCCCAGAGCGCTGGCACGGAAGGTGGAGACGTGGCCACGCATGGCGTGCCAGGCCTCCGAGAAAAACACCTCCCCCTGCACGTTTCATGACAGCACCTGCTTAAAAGCAATTGAGCCAGCGCGGGCCAGCAACCCCCCCTCCTCCGACCCCACGGCTAGGTCCAAGCACCAGTGTTTGGACCCCAGCCGGTAGGCAAAGCGGGCTACAAAAAATCCCCCCTCCCCTGCCACAAGCCCACAATCCTCGGAGACGGTCACCCTGCACGGCAGGTGCATCTGGGTGGGCGTCGTTTGCTGCGCGGCGTTGATCGCGTTGAGGCCGACGCTCCAATACCACCTCTCGGTGAAGTGCCGCGGTACCCCCTTGACGTTCACCGTCCTGTTGAGGAGGTACGCCGGTGCGGGCTGCTTGTTGACCGGGGCAATGTAGAGCCCCAAGTAGCCCGCGCGTACATCACTGGCCCGGGGTGGCTGCTCCGGGGGGAAAGTGACCGGGGACCCGATGGCCAGGTCGGCGAGTGATGGGCCCACCGGCCCCCGACCCTTGTCAACCGCCGCTGCCCTCTCGCCCGCGGCTGTCACCATCGCGGGCTCCGCTCCCGATGCCCCTGGCACCGGCTCCTTCGTCGCTAACACCAGTTGCAGTTGCCGTCGAGTTGCCACTAGCGGTGGTCGTGAGGAGCTGCTGGCACCTTCGGTTGGCGGCGCGAACGTTACCGGGCGCGAACGTTGACTCTGTGTTTTGCTGCCGTTTACATAAACCAAAGGCTCGTGCAGGGGGAATTGAGCCTGCAAATGTAGGGGGGGGGGGACTCCAAAAGTAACAGTTTCGATAAAGATGCAAACAGCAGCAAAGCATAGAGTCAACGTTCGCGCCCGGTAACGTTCGCGCCCGGTAACGTTCGCGCCGCCCTCACTGAGAGCTCGCTGAGCCGTCAGTGAGAGCTAATTGGGCTCACTGAGCGCTCAGTGAGCGCGCCAAATGGCGCAGTGAGCGCTCAGTGAGCGCGCCAAATGGCTCAGTGAGCGCTCACTGAGCGCACCAGACGGCCCAGTCAGGTCTCAGTTGCACCTCGAGACTGGCAACTGCAACTCGTGGCAGGATGTTGGAGCCGCCCGAGCACAGCCCCATGCAGGCCACACACAGGGCCCGTACAGGCCCCCAAACAGGCCCCGTAAAGGCCAACAGCAGACTGGCACGGCCTGTGCAGGAGGCCCACGCGTTGGCCACCTTGTGCACATGTTAAGCCCACTCGTGGGGCACCCTGTGCACATGTTAAGCCCGCTCGTGGGGCATTGCACGCATAACACGCAGAGAACCCCCTGCCAGCCCACAGCTCCACAAGCCCACAGCCCCAGACCCACCTTTCCAAACTACCTGGTGCACCCCACCACCACCCAGTCGCGCCCCCTACCAATATTTACCCCAACACCCCGGTGTGAATCTTGCAGGGCAAGGGGAGAAGGGAGTAACACCTTGCCGCTGCAGATGCAGCGCATCAAAAGCGGGACATCGGCGCCCGCATTGCTCCTTGTACACCGCTTCTCCGGCCCGCGATGCCACGAGAAGCCGAGCAGCAAAGCCTGCTGTGCGGAGGTGGGGCGGGAGGAGGGGCCCAATACTGCTGCAGCATGGCGGCCTTCCCGGGTCCACTGTTACCCAGGTCGAGCCATGATGGCCTGCTTGTCCACAGGACGTCGCCTTCCTCCACGTACACGTGGCACATGGGGTCGGCGGCGTCCAGGGCAGGCCTGGCCAGCAGCAGCGGGTGGTATGGGTAGCCGGGTCCCACGGGGGCCAGCTAGTCGTCCAGCTGCTCAAACCGCGGCAGACCGCCCGCGCCCTGCAGTCCCTCGCCGAAGGCGAAGTACCGCCCCCATTGGCTGATAGCCCTGGGGTTGGGCAGCGGCCCGTCTCCCCGTGGCCGTGAGGCCAGCTCATCCTTGGCCCCTGGCAGAGGGTCAAGGATGACCCGCTCCACGACCACCCACTTGTGACGCTCGTCGGGGGTGAGGAAGCGGAAGAGAACGACCTGCTTCCCCTACCCCGGCAGCGCGGCGAGACCCCGATGTCTCAGCGTGGAGGCAAAGAGAACCATGTCCCCACGCTGAAACTCGCAGGTCTCGACCCGCAGAGCGTCATGGTCACCCAGGTGGCTGCCCAAGTGCACCTCCAAATGATACTTGTCCGAGAGGACAAGCATCATTGAGAGATGCCCGGGCAGCTCACCCATGCTAGGGAGCGTACCTGGCAACTTATCAACGTCAGTACGCCACGTCTGCTCCCAAGCATCTTCCCCGGCGGCAATTGCCGACCACTGCGTTGGGAAGAGATCCCTCATCTCGGGCCAGCGAGCACTACACTGCTGACTAGCCCGTTACAAGGGGTCCCTTCCCAACAGAGAGGTAAGCTTGCCGGGCCAAGTATCCTAGCGCCGTGGTAGTTTGGGATCAACCAAGCACTCCTGGCGAGAGTGTGCATTGGACAGCAGATCCCAAATTGCATCCGGCTGGGTGCCGCAGGAGTCGACGAGAATGCGGTACCAGTTCTCGCACTCCTTGGCCTCTACCGCCCCCCTAACCACCGGGAGCCCCAAGTCGCACAAGGACTCATCCGACTCAAGGTCATGAGCCGGGAGTTCATGTGAGAACACCGGGGCAGCCAGGGAGATGTAGGGGGGAGGGGAGGCGGCACTGCGGAGGAACACGGGCTCCTTGGTCCTGTACAGGGCTGGGGTGGTGTAGTTGGGCACCACATGGCACCACTAAGGAAGGATGGGACAAGCCGAAAGGCTTTCCCACCATTCCCCTGACACCAGCCCGACCCCGAAAGGCAGGGGCTCAAGGAGTCCCTTCTTGGGTGCCACGTGGCTGACACCAACATCTGCAGTCCAACCGTGTTGGAGATCTTTGGTGTCATGAACCCGTGTCCCGAACTCGTGGGGGGTACCGATCAGCTTTCCTGAGGACTGCTACACCAAATCTTGGACAACAGCCACAGGAAAGCGAGGCGTACGGCACGAAGAGTTGGATGCACCTGGCGCAACATTTGGTTGCACCGGTGCATCCAGCTCTTTTCAAGAAGGGTCACATCGGACACGTTGATGTGGACCACTTCTAGGGAAGGGGCACGCAGCTGCTGGGCCCACAGCTTCAAGGGCTCTAGGTCCGTCGAAGGCAGCCCCGGGTACGCTGCCTCTGTGAAAGCGGTAGGTACCCGGGGGCGACTAAGGAAAGACGCGAGAGCCTTTGAAGCTGCCGGTTCCAGGCCTGGGACGACATTAGACATGGTGTGAAAGAGAGGACCTATGGGAGCGAGAAGGAATGGATGGGTAGGCGGATAGGGGGGCGGAGGAGAGGCGGAAAGGGGGGGGAACCCTCTGAGTGAGCCCCCAATTAGCTCTCACTGAGCGCTCACTGAGCGCTCACCGAGCCATGTGGCGCGCTCACTGAGCGCTCAGTGAGCCGGCTCAGTGACGGCTCAGTGACGGTTCAATCGGGCGCTCAGTCAACTGAGCCGTCGCCAAAAAAAGTACCCCCCCCCCCTTGAACCTTGACCAAGTGAGTATGTAAAACTTCTAAAAACATTAAATGCACATTACCTAGCATGCAAAACGCACAACAAACAAGCGCAAAGACATCGCAATGCACAACTGAGCCCCAAATGAGCCCCAACTTCACATTTCCACTTAGCCACCAGTGAGCGGCAGGTACATAGGGATGTAGCAGACAAATTAAATTTTTCTGTGCTGTTTCTGTTTATTTTAGAGGTCAGGACAACGTCATATTTCTGCCCCCCCACCCCCGTGCACTTGCACCTGCACCCGTGAACAATTGACTACAGCCGACGAGGTGGCATACCGGCTGCTGCATTGTGCCTCCCCTTGCACCCCTGAACCCCTGCACCATTCCCTTCTTAGGCCACGCAAACTGCCCACCCCCGTGGCCCACTTTTGCCCCGTTCTATACCCAAAAAGAGCAGTGTAAAAAACTCTGCTTTTTTGAACGTGTATTTTCGCAGCCGATGAAGTTAGGGGTTCAAAACACCCTTTCTACACTACTACTTCATGATGATTGAAAATGCTGATCTCAAAAGTATGTTTCCCATGATTGCAGCTGGGGCCTTCCTTGACGAAAAGTACTTGTGGGATGTCCTGCAATTACATTTGTTGGTGATATTCAATCGTGCACATGTTGGTTACTATAGTCACCGCGTATTGGACATGTCTTGTTACTTTGTATCTTTGGTATCAAGTTTATCATTGAAGCAGCTGGGGCCAGCACCTTTGCAAGCAATTTTACCTTTCCTTGGTTCTCTTTGGCAGAAAGGTGCGGGTGCCAGCACCTGCTGACTCAAATGGTCTTCTCGAATCCCTTTTTGGCTCAAAGTAGCTGGTGCCAGCACCTTTCAACGCAATCGAGTCTCTGAGATGATGTTCCGGACTATGAGTGCTGGCACCAGCACCAACTCCAGTGAGCAACCTGGTTAGTACCATTCCCATATCCATTCCACCGATGTTTATCTTCATAAGGTACGTGCATCTCATTGAAGGATAGGGAGTGTGCTGTGTTTTGCCACCATGTGCATCGTGTATTTCACTTGCATCACCAGACTTTTGTAATGAAATTTTCCTACTCCGTTGTTCGGCATCTACTACGTACTGGACATTATTCAAATGGGTCTTCTTTATTACGTGATGCCCATGCTGGCGAGCCGGGGGTTCTCATGTTAGTGCACCTATTGGCACAGGTCCGTTGCAACCGTCGTACTCGTAAGACTGTACCTCAAGTTGTTGTTGCAAGTAGGCAAAATAGGAAGCCTCGTTGGCTGTCCGTTTTCACGAAACAGTTATATATGCTATGGTCCGTCCTACACAAGGCTGCACGTCCAACTAGTAAGGTATCACGGAAAGACACACTTACAGGTCCACCTTTGATGCAGGGTGTTCGCCGTGTTTTAGCAAACTTTGGTGTTGTTACCAATCGCCCTGTACCACCAATGGCCAAGGCTACCTCGGCTGCACAACAACTGTGGTCGTCCATGTCAAACCACCAAATGGCTATGTGGTTTGATAATTGGTGGTGGAAGAGGTCTACTACTGACCCAGAGCATCCCAATCCCAGCATGAACCTGACAGTGTTTGCAATGTTGCACACTACAGACCTATGTCCCTTCCCTGGGCATCCGTCTTTGGTAACCGTGTTGGGACAGCTGGACTCAGCTGTGCATTCCACTGCTACTGCACTTCGCTCCTTGAACGATGTTACACGGGTTTCGCTTGATGCGGAGCCTGAGTTTATCCGTGTTCCCCTCGATATTAAACGGGACAACGTTAGGTCACTACAATTCCGGCCACTGTTGTTGACCGATTCGACTACCGGTGGGATCCTTGATTTGCTACACATTCTACAAGAGATTCAGGACATACAGCGGCACACCCGGCGCCCCATGCCCCTAATAATTGATATGAAAATACATTTTTATTTACTGCGTTTTTTGTACGGGGAGTCATATGTGCAGTACAATTTCCATGAGCATCTGTCCATGTTGCCTTGTATGTACGGTGCGTGGCACCCTTACAAACACACTGCCCTTGAGGTATAAAAGGCCTTCTTTCCTATCTTTGCTGCGTTGGAAGACTGTAATTTGCAAGTGGATGCCATGGTGTACCACCACCGTAAGCTACCCCACATTGAGAAAGTGGTAGCAGCACTACTACTTGTAGGTAACTCTGTACGTGTACGTATTCAACGCAAATTGGAATGGTTGCAGCTGGCACCAGCATCTCTCTCATCAGTTCAAGTGGATACAGCTACCCGTTGGTTGCAAGGACTGCAGTCCTTACTGTTTAGTTTTGTCCCTGCGCTTTTGGCGTTAGGCGTACAGGTACGCAACTGCAACTGGTCAGGGCGGCAGCTAGGCACTGGTCAGGCAGCCCACACAGTTTTGGAATGGAGCCTGTTGCTACATCTGTTTCTTACTGGCGATTGGGACGCCAAAACAAAATACGTTCGCAGTTTGAGTGTCACACTTGCAGTGTGGCAGGAGTGGATGAGTAATACCCTAGGTTGTCTCTTTGCTAAAGAGATTGGTGAGGCCCTGTTGTCCTGGCTCTCCGCCCGGGTCAAGCTCCATCCAACTGCATTATCGCAACCCGCTCTAGTGGACCTGTTCCTCAGCATGCCACACCCGCGCATGGGCACCAAAACCCTTCGCGGCAAGCTACGCACTGGTTTGTGCGATCTTTTTCGAGCACGCCTCCGTCGCTTTATCGCCTGGTGTACCAGTTCCCAGCTTTTGTTTGCCCCATTTACTACAGCTAAAACCACTGCTTTTGTTGGCCTTCTACCTGAAGGACACACGTTTCCCAACCCCATCCCTGCCTCTGTTAATGAGGCTGCTCTGCGAAAGGTTTTTCGCAGGAGTGTGCTGTTATTATTATCCAACCGGTCCCCTCCGGAAGGTGTTACTGAGTACTTGGATCAATACAATTTTAGGAGAGACCCTGCAGAGGTTGCACAGCTCACTAGCCTAATGGAACGGTTCCGCACACGGAACAGGCGCGGGAAAGGGGGGGGGAAGGGCAAGGGTAAGGGTGCCCCTGATGCTGATGATGCTTATGCACCAGATCGGTTTGTGGGGGTAGAGGATGACCACATATCCGTGTCCAGTGCTGATTCCCTTGGCTCGCTGGGGCATCTGGTAGTTGATGTGGATACCATGAGTGATGCCCCCCCCCCTTGGTTTTGATTCAAGAACAAGACAAATTCAGTTTGCCTCCCAGTGACGAGGAGGGTGTTCCAAGAATAACCCCCCCCCCTTGCCTAACTATAGGGTAGGGTTACGCTTGTCTGCATGAGTAGCTGGTGCCAGCATTCCCTCCTATTGTTCCTGCTTTCCTCGCTGCACATTGCACACGCACCGTTGTCTGTTGTCTGTCGCACTGTTTTCTGTTCGGTGTGTTTGGTCAATGGAATCAAAGTCTGGCACGTGTATTGACCAGTCACGGAAACATGATCATTTGAGACGGCCGTCTCCTTCCAGGGCTTTGGAACAAGTGCGCAATTTACCAGTGCCATGTCAGTAGTAGCGAAGCGGATGCCGCTGTCGGGGATTAATTGACTGCGATGTGCGCTGCCCTTCGTATGGATAGAGCCAGTGGCCCACCGCTCAATTTGCGCCATTTTCTGCTAAAACTGCTGTTCCATTACTGATTTCTGTCGATTTGCCACACCATTTCCCTTCAAATGAGACTCTTCATCATAATGTCACATGCAACCCCTGTTGAGGGTGCTAGTACAATGTCACCGCTACCAATGACACCGTCAACAAACGGGGGATTCCTAAGCCAGTCTCAGGATTTGACAGCATCACAGCCAGTTCCAGCGCCAAGTGGTAAAGGAGGCAAGAAAGACAATGCACTGAAGATCAAGCTCGCGGACCACTGTGAAAAAAAAGGGGGTGGAAATACCCTTGGAGAAACTGCGATGGGACGAGAAGATGCAGTTTGGGCAGATACGAAAATGGTCTGAGGATGAGGTACTGAACAAGGTCAAGGACCCGAAGGAGCGACCGCCGACTACCCTTATCCGGATTCTAATATGGGGTGATGGAAGTATGCCGCCTTCTGTGCGCACAGTTTGCTGTTTCGTTACCAATAACGTTCGTCGGTGATGGTGCCAGCATCGCTCGTCCAAAATTGCCGTTGACTTTGATCATTTGTGACTGGGTGCTGGGTGCAATATCAGGTGGGATCTACTGGATACTGTCTGGCCAGCACATAGTGGAGGCTGCTCGGCGCGTGAAACTGGAGCTGGAGAAGCGAAACTTGCCCCCTCCCCGGTGGTGTTCCTATTTCTTGGCGACTGTTGTGCGGCCTGAGACCCCGTTGACCATTCGTGAGTCCGTGGCAGGAATCAATCAAGCCAACCAAACAGCACGAGCACCAACTTTATGTGAGAGAGTTCTGCGACTGGTGGTGGAATACGAAAGGGATACTGAGGGGAACTTGACTGCCAGAGAGCACCTGACGAATTTGTGGGTGAAAGGTGGATTCGGCGCTCAAGATGGCACACTGGTGTGTGCCTGCCCGTCAGCACGTCCGTTTGTTTGTGGTTCCATCGCCCTGTCAACGTACTCCGCCATCTGTTGCCCGGTGTGAATCCTGTGGTACCCCTTGTAGGCCAATATGATAAAGCAGTGGTCTCCTGTGGATCTGTTGGTGAGTACTTGTGGACGTGAAGCAGCACATGCAGTGCAGATGCTGGAGGCCCGCGGTCATAGCATGACTGTGAATCAAATGCGTTGCTTCGAAGGACAGGTGCCCCCCGATATCCGGACAATCTGCAAGTTTATGGGTGACACGGCCAATGGTGGAGCACAGCTCAAGAAGATGGGAAAGCGATTGAAACTGGATCGGTTATGGAGTTGGCATCTGTGTCATCCTGAGAACAATCTCATCCATGAATCTCGCCATATGTTTGCCCTCCCATAAGGATGCATCTGCGGTGGCTGTTCGATTGCAATTTGTTGTGAGAGGTGCTGGGGCCAGCACCCATCGTTCGGAAATGCCGTTTTGGTGCCTGCAAACACTGGGGTCTCAAAGTGTGTACTATGATTGCTAAGGTGGACCGGGTGAACGGGAAAAGTGTGAATCCCTCCTTGCAAGCCGAAGTGACTTGTATTTCAAGACATACACCTGGCGTTGGACAGAAGAGGACCCTTTTCCACCCTGGAAATACGTTGTCAGTGCGCCGATTTGGAAGGATGTCAGCTATGTTGGTCTGCAAGAATCTTTGTCGAAACCACTGGTGTTACCAACCGTCCAGGCGAATCAGGACAATTTCTTCACCGTCGACCTGCACATGGGTGCCACTGAGGAGAATTCACAGGTCTGTGTGCTACCCCAGTTGCAAAGCGATTCACTGACGTCACTGCATGGCCTTCACTCGGAACTTCACTTGGAACATGAATGTGTTGCAGTTGGAAGGGGACTCGGACGGAAAACTACTGGTGCTGCCAGCTGCAATTGGCTCGGCCATCCCAGCAACAATGGCTGGTATCTCTTTTACAATGGTGTACATTGAGCCCCCTTGTCGCTTTACCCTGGGCATCCATGCATTGGTCAGTACAGTGCTGCAGCGTGGCGTTCTTGTTGTTGTTGCCGGTGAGCCTGGTGATTGTCGTGGCATTGTGGACAGTCTTCGTGAACGGCACCAAGATACAGGGTTCTGTGCTATTAAGCTGTCAGTGTACCACCTCAACAAGAGGTCACCACAATTTACTATGGGGTGTACTGAAGTGAATCTTCTCTCTAAACATCCGCTGCCACAAAAGGTATCTAGACCACACTTCGACCCTGGTTGTTCGGACACGCGCTCAAAAATCACAACAAAATGGTCTTTTCACCTCGTTGCAGCTGGGGCCAGCTCCTTTCATTGAAGAATTGCTTCCCCCCCCCCCCCCTTTAAGGTGCCTCGATACATTATTGTGACGGATTTTCCAAGTGGGGGGTACCTGCCCGTGGAGATTGTTGGTTACTTGCTGACACTGGCTGGTGAAACGGTGGTGTACCAAAAAATATGGCTGCTGCTATTGTCCTCCTCCCACGCATTGCCCGGGGCCCTCACAGTTCGATTTCATATTCCTGTCAATGTGGTGGTTGGTATCCTTGGGGATACGGCAATTCAGGACTTTGTCACACATGCTGTTGCTGGATGCAAGGAAGCTGATGGCCTGCCGAATATTGACTGGACTGGGGTGACAAATCAGATGCTCCATGGGGTACCCATTGATTGCAGGGGAAAATTCCGCAAGCTTGAGGACGTAGAACAGGGGGACGAGGATGAGGAAGTAGAGGATGTGGCCGAGCATGGAGCACAGCCGTTGGCCCAAAAGCCGAAGCCCAAAAAAACCAGTGCCAAGCGGAAGCACGATGAGGAGAGCAGTAGTTCGAAACGTGCAACTCCAGGGAAGGCTACGAGCAATGGGGCACAGCAGTCTGCGACTGGCGGGGAGAAGTCCAACAGTGAAGGCGCCGCTGGTGATCCTGCTGACACTGTGAAACCCAAACGACTTGGATTTACCAATTGGACTGCCCGGATCAACAGGGCTGCTGTAGCAAAGAAGTAATCATGTTTCTTGATCCCATAAAGACTGGTCCAGTGCTTTGCACTACAGCGCTGTCAGTGTTCGTCTTGCACAGTCATGCACTTGTCCGTTGGTTTTGTTGTTACACAGCACTCACAATACCTGTGCTTGGTTTGCACCTACTCTTTCTTTGTTTTCCTCAGGAAGAGCTGGCACCAGCTACTCTTTGCCCAATTGCTTGTCTTCATTACCATTTTTCCAGGTGTTGGTGCTGGCCCCAGCTGCTCAGCTGGATTTTCATGTAAACAGCCCCGTCTTTCAGGTACAACAATTTACAGGTGAATTTTGCATATACTTCGCAGCAGTGACTCCTAAGTATGGTTGTGTATGCGCATGTGATTGTACTACTGTATTACAAAGCATACGATTCCAAGTTCCCAATGTGGAAATAGAGACACTGTGCCAGCGTGCTTCTTCGTGTCCACAGTTGAGGGGGGGTCCAGAACAGCGTGATTTTACAGCTTCCTGTTTACATGGTGCAATAAGCCCTACATGTGCTTTTCCTCCGATATCACACCTTCAATCCAGGAAATGGGAACTGGGTTCAACAGATGAAAATGAAAGGAACGTGTTTGAGACCCCCCAAAAAGGCCCTGTTTTTGTGCCTACAATAAGACACCATCAAAATGAGCCCACAGACCCTCCCATCTGGTGCTGGCACCAGCACCAGACGCAGATGCTGGTCTGCCACCTATGCTTCCGTGAAGGTGGGCAGTTTTGGTGGCCTAAGCCCTTGCCATTGCCTGTAGACTTTTGGACTGTGATAGGACCCATGAATGGTCCCCACTGACTGTTTTTTTGTTCTTACCGGTGCCCCTTAGGTGCCGGCCGCGTCCAATGATGGAGTTTATTGGTACAACTCCGGAGGGGTGGGGCTTTTTGTGCCAGAAGTTTATGTCAGGCAGGTGTTACACCCTTCTCTGGATGATCCAAGGAGGGGAGGGGGGAACAGAAAAAACTGAGGACTGGGGGCGCCCAGGGCTCCTCCTCAGGAGAGGCGATGCCCAGTCCTTGACATCTGCATCAGACTAATTTGCCAACGGGAGGCCATGGTGGGGCGTTGCATCCCCCCCCCCCCCCGTGCTATGGGATGCAACCGGAATAGACCGGACATAAATACCACCACCGTTGGGGGTAGGGGGGGGACTGGGGGGCTGTGTATAGCGGTTGTCATTGCCCCGTCACGGCGGGCCAGAGGGGGGGGGGGTTGGGAAATGGACATCTGTGACCCCCCCGTGGGCGCAAGCCAATTTTCCCCCACCCAAGTATTGGAGGATGCTGATGACAAAGTTGCAGTGCTGCACCGCACTGTCTTGATGCTGCAGAGTGCTCAGTTACCGCTAATGAAGGAACACTGATTTGGATGCCTGGTGCCATTTTTGTGTTGTGGCAGCTCCAAAGTGCGACTTTATGATAGCCAACTAAATATTCAGTCGAAGGGTGAGATGCCTTCGAAACGGGGAGTGAACTGAATTAAGTTTCCTTCAAATTGACCGAAGTTTTAGTCAAAGGCATATTTTGCAAGTTGTGTCTTTTCAGTAGAAGGTTGCAGCGAAATTGGGAGCGCTGAGTAACATAGTTGCCATTGGAGGGTCAACTGCCATGGATGCGGCCCTGGAAGCCAGGGGCATCAAAGTTCAGCTGGGTACCCTAAAAGAGGCAGAGGCCCTTACCCCGGAATACAGTGTGACAGTGGTGAGTTACATAAGCGGCGCCAAGTCCTCCATCGTTGGCCTAAACGGCCGTTGCCGAGATTTAAGGAGATCCATATTTTGGCGCCACACTGGCATTTTATGCATATAGAGAACACGAATTTGGTGGTTGAGAATAAAAGTATGTGTGTCCGTTGGCCTCGGCTCGGTTTGGTGAGAGGATGTGAAGTCCCCTCCCTCGTCAAGTGTTGTGTTGACACTTTTGTGGCACTTGCATGAGTATGCCGACGTTTGCAGCATGCCGCTACACCTACAATGTTGCTCGTTTCGTCACCGTGAGCACGACAGGGCAAGTACTACCAAAGATAGCTCCACCCGAGATTTTGGGAAGGTGCACATAACGCATAACGCATAATGGGTTTGAGGCCCGGAGTGCCTATTCTTGGATCTATTTCTGGCATACCTTTTGTTTTCACTTAGGTTGAGGTGTCCCTAGCATGGAAAGGGGATATGCACAATTTGATTGGCCAATTGTTGGTGAAAGGGGACCCTTTGATTGTTGTTGGTGGCATAGTGCACGTAAGCTAGTAGTGACCTCTTTTTGCGACCTTGTGCAGGAGGACATTATTGCCATTAGTCTCCTCCCTTTCAATAGCAGTCGCAGCATAGGGACCTCAAGGATGGCCGAGAGTCTGTTGTGTGTAATGGCACGTGAAGTTCCGAGTGGTGTGAAGTTTCCGAGGTATTTGATTTTTGTTGACGGGTGCTAGTCAGGGGTGTTGCATGTAGAAGGTGTTAGCTACCTGTTTTCAACTCTTGTTACAAAGGAGTGTGATTTGCATTGGATCTTGGTCTCCACCGGCGACCCTAGGCCGCCGGCCCGCATCCTCGGTGCCCTCAAACATGAATGAAACGCGACGGGCGGTCACTTTGGTAACACTTAGAGCATGACTGTTGACTTTGCTGTTAGCCTTACTGCTACGATGAAGAATGGTGACCGACTTCCGACTGTCCCATAAGATGATTTGCCGAATGAATTGCTTATGGGTGTGGTTGCGGACGTGAATGGTCAGCATTGTCGTCACCAAGAAGACGGTGTAGATAATTTAGAAGGGTGTGGAAAGGGGAATGACACTCCTCAAAGGCCTGACACCGACACAGTGACAAGACCCAGTAAAAAAGACAAGAGGTTGTCTACTAAGACAGCCTAGCGTGCCAAAGGGAATGGTCGTCCTGCACCTCAGCCTGCTACTTTGCCTAAGGGTTTTGGTCTGTTTGCTAATTTTTGGCCTCCAGTCACACCGCTACCGAAGGTGCTCCCAAGTGTGCGAAGGTTACTACCGGTCATGGTCCGGCATTGACCGTTTGTCGGCGGACGAAACGAGTCTCAGTTTCCTTATTAATGTCATCATGTGACATAGTTCTGATTTGTATGTCTACATTTATGATGTATGTTTTGAGTTTCTTGCAATTTGACTGAATTTCATTCACCATTGCTCGTAGTGCTGATTTGCATACCCAATTTTAACATTATGGCGAATCTAACTGAATATGCAACCATAGTTCAATCACAAAGGTGTATTATGATACCCTTTTTTTGGGGCGTAGCATCGTAAAAGAATTTTATCTACTTTTTTGCTTTCTCTAATCCGTGTAGTTCATCGGTTATCAGCGGTACACAACACGTGTGTCACGATCCACCATGACTTTGGTACTGTTGACCGCTCTCAACGTCAATTGGGGTGATGATAAACCGATGTCGTGTTTCTGTGCAGCGGCAATTCTCAATTTTACTGTGCATCCAGAAATTTGATTGCACCCTTTGAATGCGCATTCATTCACAGGACCAATGCAACACATTTTGCATCAATTTTGGCACTACACGTGAAAAAGATGGTCCGCAACATGTGTCTTTCCATCCCAATGGTGATGCATGCATTTTCTGCGTCTCAATATGTTCATTCCTCATACCACGCGATGCGCACTCATGGAATGTCAAATCCAACACGCTAATTTTGACCACCCATTGGTGCACACTGAATGGCCTGATTTCAGTCATGGCGGTTTTTTTTTGGGGGGGGGGGGCATTTTGGACGCCTAAGAAATAATGACCCGTACCCCATCCGGAAAAAAATGGAATCTTCCAAAATTTTACCATCTAACTAAACGCACTGACAAATGCTACTTTGGCTCTTTTGGGGGACCCATGGCCGAGGCTGCAAGGGCCTAGCGACAATTATCTAGGTCCCCATGGATGCTTCAGAACTTGCATTGTCACCAGATGATCACCTAGAAGACATACAAGGGTGAGGGAAATTTCCATAACTTCAAGCATTATATTACGTTTGGCAAGTCCATCTTGCACAAAATCTGCCCCAAGCAATGAACACCCAAGTGCATTTTGCCATTGTGCATCACATCCATCAATATCATGGGGCCCTATGGGTTTATACGTGCAGCAATTGCAAACAATGATAAGCCAACAACAGCCCAAGGGTCCCCGTGGGCTATCTAGGTCACTCAAAAATAGCCATGCTATAGCTAACCATGGCGGCCAAAGCAACAAAGTCCGTTCCGGTGGGACACCATACGGGGCCCGGTGTGGGAAATTTGGAAATAGCACCAGAGACCCCCATAAGTCTCTCCCAACAACGGCACAAGGGCTTTTGGTTGTCGACGGTCACCCATAGATCAACATTTTTCAATTACACCACGTCACCCTAAAAATGGTTAAGTCCTCGGTGGTGCGACCCTTGAGGGCACCTAGGACCCCCATCACAAGTGACCGAGTCCATATGCAAGAACAAAGTTGGATTGAGACCTAGTTCCCAATTGGATCCGTATTATCACCGAATGCTCCCAAAAACCTACCCCCAAGGCTACAACAAGCTTCCACAAAAAAATAGAATTGCCGAACCTTTGGAACCGATTTCATCACATTATGCATCCCGCCATGGTAAGCCATGTAGCACCAACTAGGCATCGTTAGTGGGCTTTATTGAAACACAGATGTGCCGTTTGGGACAGGTATGCATCATGGAGGGCAAAAGGTTTGGGTGGCCACTTGCAAGGGTTGTCGCTGAATTGAGACCCGGTCCTTCTTCAGCTCGTTCTTTTACACGGCCACGGCTAAGTCGGCATGAAAGAGCCTGTAGGGGCATGCACCCTAAGGCGGGGCAGGACGAATTCTCCTTGGGGGTGACTTTTTTTTTCCAATTGCAACACCTGCCTTCCCTCAACCCTATACTTCAATTTCGGTACCCGTCGGAAACTTTCTCAACCATTGACGCCCTATTGTCACCCCTCTCACTACAAACTCACCTGAGCCATGCTATAGCTAACCATGGCGGCCAAAGCAACAAAGTCCGTTCCGGTGGGACACCATACGGGGCCCGGTGTGGGAAATTTGGAAATAGCACCAGAGACCCCCATAAGTCTCTCCCAACAACGGCACAAGGGCTTTTGGTTGTCGACGGTCACCCATAGATCAACATTTTTCAATTACACCACGTCACCCTAAAAATGGTTAAGTCCTCGGTGGTGCGACCCTTGAGGGCACCTAGGACCCCCATCACAAGTGACCGAGTCCATATGCAAGAACAAAGTTGGATTGAGACCTAGTTCCCAATTGGATCCGTATTATCACCGAATGCTCCCAAAAACCTACCCCCAAGGCTACAACAAGCTTCCACAAAAAAATAGAATTGCCGAACCTTTGGAACCGATTTCATCACATTATGCATCCCGCCATGGTAAGCCATGTAGCACCAACTAGGCATCGTTAGTGGGCTTTATTGAAACACAGATGTGCCGTTTGGGACAGGTATGCATCATGGAGGGCAAAAGGTTTGGGTGGCCACTTGCAAGGGTTGTCGCTGAATTGAGACCCGGTCCTTCTTCAGCTCGTTCTTTTACACGGCCACGGCTAAGTCGGCATGAAAGAGCCTGTAGGGGCATGCACCCTAAGGCGGGGCAGGACGAATTCTCCTTGGGGGTGACTTTTTTTTTCCAATTGCAACACCTGCCTTCCCTCAACCCTATACTTCAATTTCGGTACCCGTCGGAAACTTTCTCAACCATTGACGCCCTATTGTCACCCCTCTCACTACAAACTCACCTGAGCCCCCTCCCCGCTGCACCCACCCCCTCAACCCCTGCCCCTGCATTGCGACCTCCGGCGATCTTCCGTGGACTTCTGTGGAGGGGGCCATGGCTACGACGGCCATGCATGGGCATGGATAGGCGCGTAATCTACGGGCCAACTCACACAGCACCAAGTTTCCAACCCCCAAGCCAGCCACCGATGCCCTTACCCTGCTCCCTTCCCTGTGATGCACGCCTATGCACAATTTGTTCCACTCCGCGAGAAGAGCCAATCTCGTTCTAGGCTAGAACTTCTAGCCTAGATGATCTAGCCTAAAATAGAGCAGCACTAGAACGATATAATAGCCTGGGTAGAACACAAAAAACAAATTATCACAATGGGTTGGGGCGGGTGCATGGCACATACACTCATCGCAACCAATACACTAGGGCAAGGCTAGAAGAAGGCTAGAACGAAAACATGCACACACATTTGGCAAGTAAAAGACACCAACGTGGGAGGGGGGGTTTTCCATGACACATAGACGCATAGAAACCATCACATTTGGTACATGTCTGGTCATATGTGCACACACACACACACACACACACATGCACACACACATTTTGACATAGGCACAGGTACTGCGGGGCTGCCCTCCCTTGAAGCGTTGGTTGGGGGGGGCGAGGGTGGGGGCGTCTTTGCTTTCGTCACACATTTTTCAGGGGGGGCTTGAGAAGTACTTTTGGGGGGGGGTTGAACTCAGGGGTCTAGGAGGGTGTTCTTTTCCTTGTTTTACAGGTGGTTTTTTATTGGATTTTTATGATATTTGACTGACAAAATCAATTTCTAGTTGTAGGTATGCCATACTATGGTGTGCAGTGTTGTGGTGTGTTGTGGTCTCCTAAGATGTAAAGCGGTGCCATGTGGTGTGGTGTGCTGTGGTGTGCTGCAGTCTGCTGTAGTGTGTGATTTGCTGTGGTGTGTTGCACTGTGCGGGGGGGTGGTGTGTTGTGGTCACATGACGTGTGATGTGGTGTGCTGTGTTGTCATGTGGTGTGGTCGGGTGTCGTGCGATACAGTTGCCTGTGTGGTTGGTTGAATGGTTTGTTGGTTGCTTGGCAGGTTGGGTTGTTTGGCAGCTGTAGTGTGTGATCTGCTGTGGTGTGTTGTGCTGTGTAGTGGCGTGGTGTGTTGTGTTGTGGTCTCATGAGGTGCGTTGTGGTGTGTTGCGGTGTCATGTGGTGAAGTCTGGTGTCATGTGTTGTGGCCTCGTGTGGTGTGGTGTGGTGTGCTGTGGTGTGGTGTGATGTGCCGCAGTCTGCTGTAATGTGTGATTGGCTGACGTGTGCTGTACTGTGTGGGGGGGTCTTGTGTTGTGGTGAGATGACGTGCACTGTGGTGTGCTGTGTTGTCATGTGGTGTGGTTGGTGTGGTTGGTTTAATGGTGTGTTGGTTGCTTGGCAGGTTGGGTTGTTTGGCCGCTTGGGTTATTTGATGGGTGTTTGAACGGTTGGGGCATGCTGTGTGGTGTCTGCACCCTGTTGTGTGTGGTGCGGTATGGTGTTGTATGCTATGTGATGTCATGTCTGTGGGTACACATGTATTTACTGCCATTGCAGGGAAGGGAGGGGGGGATTGTAAGCATTTGATATTTTTGCTCTAGCAGCGTTCTAGGGAACTGTTCTAGCGACATTCTAGCACCGCTAGAACGTTGCTAGAACGCCGCTAGAACAGTTGCCTAGAACGCCGCTAGAACAAAAATATTAAATGCTTACTACCCCCCCCCTTTGGTATGGTACCCACAGGCATGACATCACAAAGCATACAACACCATACAACACCGCACACCACAGGGTGCAGACACCACACAACATGCCCCAATCGGCCAAACACCCAACAAATAACCCAAGCTGCCAAACAACCCAACCTGCCAAGCAACCAACAAACCATTCAACCAACCAGACAGGCAACCCTATCGCACGATACCCCACCCCACCACACCAGACCACATAATACCAGACCCCTCTGCTGGCCGGCTCCTAGCCGCAGTCCCGCATTCCATAGCGGCTCTGTGTTTCAGTCACCGTCCCATGTGCTACCTCGAGCCTAAGATGATCGGAGTTAGCGTAGATAGGGTTCTGCCCCCCCCCCCCATTTTAAGCGCAAGGCGGGAGAGACCACCGTGGGCACAGAAACAGGCCACCGCCTGCATGTAAAAGATAAGACGACCCGCGAATCGGCCGGCAGCACCAATCGCTTCAAACACGATGTTTCTTTCGGGATTTGGTACCGGCAGATCGAAATTCATGCCCCCCCCCCCCCAGCCAATGCACAGAAGGGGCCAATCCGGTAGTGTGCCCTACCGGCCCCCAAGAGTAACGGGGCCACAGCGCCGCACCCGGGAACCTTCCCGGGCAGGTTCTAGGGTAGGGAAGCGCTCCCTGTTTGTTTCCCAGTGCGGGTCTCCCAAGACCGTCCCATGTGCGGACGACGGGTATAGTGCACTTGTTCCAGGAGATTCTTGTCCATCACCTAGGGCATGGTCTTCTTTACCTTAAGTGCACCATACCACGCACATCCCGCACTATTGTCGTGCCACTCTCGGTCCTTTGGCATCATGGGCAAAGGTCCTAGTAAAATGCGTCACCTCCGTCATCAATAGATACTGGTGCGTAGCCACCCGGCGCTGTAAATCACACTTGGGCCCAGCTGTTACATGCTCATTTAAGGTTGCTGGGATCTGCGGCGTTTGTCCTCTGTTGTGGCTGTGTTGTACCACTCTTCCATGCACAGGGCCCAATCCTTCCAACTCACACCACATGACGCCCGACCACACCTCATGACAACAGAGCACACCATAGCGCACGTCATGTGACCACCATCAGGGAACACCATGGGGACCTGGCCCTCCTGGCGCCGCACAGCCGGGCCACCGACCCCCCACAAGTACTGGCCCCCGAGGCTCGCCCGGGCATCAAGTTCCATGACCTGCCTGCGTTGGCAACCCTCCGCGTTACTGTCGTGGCGGCGGATGCGGGGGCCACGCGGGCGGGAATGACCATGGCCGGGGTCCCCCAAAGCGGGCCCACAACTTACCAGGCCCGGGTGGCCTTGGGAGTGCGCACCTCCCAGGAGGGGGAGGCGATGATCCTCCTCTCGTACGTCCGCCGGCTGGCAAAGCAGCCAGGGGTATACTGGCTGGTGCCGGACTCGGAAGCGGCGGTGGGGGCCCTTCGCACGTACCAGGAGGGGGGTCACTGCGGAGATGGCATCCACCATTTTTACGCAACGGTCCTGGGGGGACAGCGCCTCTCCCCGGAGTCCGCCATCAATGTGGTTACCACGCCATTGCACTGGATCACGGACCTCAATGTCCGTGTGGATGCGGCGACGCAGGAGCCGCCGGAGGTGGACCTCACATGGCTCCTCAGGCGCCCTTACTCATTTATCCCACCGGTACCCTACCGCGACCAATGTGAGCTCTCCCCGACGGCGCTGAGTGACTGGTTGCAGGGGCGGGCCTCCATACCGGCGTAGGCCGCCTATGAGGCCCGGTGGGGGGTGAACTACATGTCGGCGGGGGGTCTCCCCCTGGACTGGTTCGATCATGACCAGCAGCGCCACATCATGGTGCACCGTATGGACATCATCCCGACGATGACTGTCCTAGCCCACCGTTCCTCCCACCCGGACACGGTGCTTGATGCCACGTGCCTTCTCTGTGGAGCGCAGCCCGAGACAGCGCCCCACCTATGGGCTTGCTCGGCTCAATCCCATGAATGGGGGACGGCCCGACGGCGACTCGCGACGTGGCTCGACCAGAAGGTGGGGACGGGTGCGGCCCCGGTGCGCCACCAGCTATGGGAGCCGGCTGTGCTGGAGCAGTGGGCAGCAACCCTGCGGACCCCCTGGATGCAACGGGCCCACCTGGAGTACACAGGGCCCCACGCGCTGGGCACGGAGTTCCTCTGCCACGCCATCGAGGAGTCCATACGGGTTTGGTACGCCCACGCCAAGGCGTGTGCCACGCTGCTGAAGGCCCGCCTGGGCCCAGGCAGCACGATGGCGTGGGCATTGCAGGAGCTACGCGTGCACCAACAAGCGGAGCGAGAGGGAGTGTAGCGGGAGCTCTTGGAGTAAGGACGGTCGCCAGGGGGGTGCCGACCAGGTCTTCCCGGCTCCCCCTCTCTCCGCCATGACCTACACACATACACACGGCGCGCACACAAGCATACAGCCCCGCCCGTTTACCTGTACCCGTGGGTAGACATCCCGGCCATTGTCTTGTGGTAACAGCGCCTTCGGCACATGACAACACAGCGCACCATAGCGCACGTCATGTGACCACAACACACTACCCCACTGCACAGTACAGTACACCACAACAGACCACACACTACAGCAGACCGCAGCACACCACATCACAGCACACCACATGGCACCACTTTACATCTTACGAGACCACGAGACCACAACACACCACAACACTGCACAGCATAGTATGGCATACCTACAACTTGAAATTGCATTTTGTTAGTCAAATATCATAAAAATCCAATAAAAAACCACGTGTGAAACAAAGAAAAGAACACCCTCCCAGACCCCTGAGTTCAACCTCCCCTGCCCACGTAGTTCTCAAGCCCCCCCCCCCTGAAAAATGTGTGACGAAGGCAAAGACGCCCCCCCCCCCCGCCCCCCCCCAACCAACGCTTGAACGGAGGGCAGCCCCACAGTGCCTGTGCCTATGTCAAAATGTGTGCGTGCATGTGTGTGTGTGTGCGCATATGACTAGACATGTACCAAATGAGATGATTTCTATGTGTGTATGTGTCATGGAACCCCCCCCCCCACCCCACATTGGTGTCTTTTACTTGACAAATTTGTGTGCATGTTTTTGTTCTAGCCTTGTTCTAGCGAATTGTTCTAGCGACGTTCTAGCGCCGTTCTAGCGGGGCGGCGCTAAGACGGCACTCGAACGTCGCTAGAACGGGTTTTGTACTTGTTAAATTCCCGGTCAAAAATCTATTTTTCTGAAAAATAAGGTATGGACCCCCTAGTATGGTAATAGGGGTCCAATATGCACCCTTCATACCCCCGCCCCCCTATGCCCATGGGTAGGGGCAACCACTACTTTTTTCCGTTCTAGCCTTCTAGCACTATCTCGGCTAGAACAAGATTGGGTCCTCTAGCGTGTACCAAGGGTCCACGTTGCCCTCTTTCCCTTGTCCTTGACGGCGTGCCTTACCCCTTCTCTCTTTTCCCCATGGTCTCATCGCACACCCCATCGTTGCCCCTCATTGCAATGGTTCTTCCACGCCTTGTTGGCCCTCCTGCCCACTTCCTCCTTGTCCCAAGCCACGGTCATCTGGCCCATTTGCCTCTGCTCTCCTTCTCCTTCTTCCCTTTCTATTCCAAGTCATCTCAACATCAGTGGGGGTGCCAAAAACAGGCCAGCAACATCCTTTGTACATCGCTTGTGCAGCACCCTTGCATCGCTCCTCGGGCCGATTCTTTTTCCCTTCCTCTCCTTCCCTTTGCCATCTCTGCTCCCACCCTAGCTGTGCCACCCACCCACTTGGTGATGCCCTAGGTGTGCACCCCCCGCCCCCCTGCTGGACCCGCTATAACCATAGTAGATCTTGGGAAGGCGTTGGTGCTAATATTGACCAAAGTATTCATTGATGGTGCTACCGGAGACGTTCCCACCAAGGCGAAGAAGCAGACAAATAAGAGGCACAACCCACAGAGGGGGAAGAAGATGAAGAAGAAAAAGCATCTCATCCATGGGATCAACCATGGAAGAAGAAACAAAGGACATCATGAGTGGCAGCATGGCAGCTGCGGTAGAGAAGAAGGGGGCAAAAACCTCTTGGAGGCAATGAGGAGACTTGAGAAGGAAAACGACGGAGGGTGCACAGACCGGAACGTATACATGGACAAGGGACACACCACTGCATTGGCAAATGTGTTGCAACTTGTTCTGTGGATCTGGCACTGGCTCGTGCAACTCACCATTGGGGTGCCAAAGCCCGCGGACTCCTGCTATAAACTCGCCCTCCACTGCGCGCACACACTATGAGGAGATTGCATGCGCTTTCTACCGACACACCGCTCCAATATTTGCTGTGCGGGAAATAACGTAGTTGGGTAGCACCCTTCTCCACCGCCACTCCACGATTGCGCCCTTGGGCAATCAGCTACTCGCAGGAGCAGCCACTCCTCAAGCCCACTACTGCCAAAATACTCAACCGGGACAAGCGTTCATAGCCATTAAACGTGGGATGTGACATTGCGTCACGGGGATGGTGTGTTGTGTTGGCACCATCAATCCCTGCTTCACAACGGGGCCCCCATCTTGCTTTCCTCGCTTTTTGTACAGCCAAAGTTCGGGCCATGATTGTACATTGATGAATATTTTCTCAAATTGTGGCAAGGATGGTCCGGTTGGTTGGCGGGCAGGGGTGCGCCTTCATCGAATGTTCCATTTCCTCCCCAGTCCCCACTCCAACGCCCAGCCAAGTGTTGGCCACGTGCAGGGCCATCCCTCCCCCCCCCCCATGGCACGTGCTGAAACAAGACGGTGGTATGGGGCGCCGTACGTGTCGACCAGGACCCTTTGCAGCTGGGCCGAAGGGCAAGTTTGCCATTTGGATTGTATGTTGCACCCCCGTACGGTTGGGGACCAACCCCTTGGGTGGTCGCACCAAAACCGGTGCAGGCCCGAGGTTGCTGACGGCTTCCTCTTGCGTGTCCACCTGTAGCCAGTCCTGCCACTACGTAAGGCCGATTCCACGGTACCGGGAATATGGACGGACACTGCGCTGCTCCCTACAAAACTGGAGCTGCACCTCGCCATACCCACGATGGTGTATCACTGGGTGCAGCCTTTGTGTGGTCCTTGAGGCAGACGTGCAGTAGGAGGGCGTAGTGGTCTCCGTTCTACAGTGCTCCGACGGTGGTCCGGGTGCAGTCTGCCATGCGTATCGTGGCCTCGGGGGCCGGCACCATTCGGAAGTTTGCCACACTCCCTCCGTTGCGAGGCGCCACGGAGCCCACCAAATGCCCCCTCAGCGAGGACTAGTTTTACACAAGCGGCGCCATGCTTGAGCATCTCGCTTGGCACATGGTGCACGCCTCTGCCCCGGTGCAGGACAAGGAAGCGTCCATCCAGATCCTCCAAGGAAAAGCACGTAACTGCGGCATAGCCGCGGTTGAGCTTGGGTTGTATGCAGGGGGAGGGGGTGGAGACCTACCATCCACCGGTGTACACCCCGAGACAAGGTGTGTATAGACCAATAGGTTATGTAGTACCTACTACGTATCACCTCACTGCGTTTACACCCTTGTAGACGATGTATAAGGACCAGTAGTGATATCGAGAAGTACGTCCAGGCGCTTCTTGTCTCTTGCCCGCTCCCCGGTGGACTTCAATGGCCGTGTCCGACAATCCCCCTCCGTAGTGGCCTCCGGTTCAGAGCGTGGCAAGGGTGGAGTATGAGATGTTGTTGTTGGCATCAGGGGAGTTGTAGTGGAGGAGGAGGAGGAGGAGTACGACGACGAGGACGAGGAGGAGGAGGAGGAGACATCACCCCTGCATTCTCGGGGGTCCCCAACAAAGGGGACAAAATCAAAGCGTGCCCACAAGTGGGCGGAAACGCTACATCACCCGTGCATTCTCGGGGATCCCCAAAGAAAGCAGGACAAAATCAGAATTGGCGGGGCCCACAAGTGGGCGGAAATGCTACATCACCCCTGGTTTCTCGGGGATCCCCAAAGAAAGGGGGATAAAATCAGAATTGGATGCCTAACCCTTGCCTTCTGGGAGACCCACAAGTGGGCGGAAATGCTACATCACCCCTTGCTGCCATATCAGCCACAACAAATGAACAGCTCTCGGTCAAGGCAACATTCCATGGCCACGTGTGGTTGTAGTCCTACATTATCTTGGCTATCGTTTTACCTACCCTCTTTTGTACCTGACATGTCATGACAAACTCATGGGGATGGTCCCTCTTTGAGGTGCCTTGCTGAATGTTATATAATTTTTGGAAAAAGGTTTTTTTCAAGAAAGTCCTAAACTTAGGAGCACAATTTTGTCCCCAAGTTTCACCACATCTAGGGGGATTTTTACCCAACAAAATTTAGTAAATGTTTTCCAAAGTACAAATTTTGGACAATTTTTGTTTTTGTTTTTTTTCTTTTTTTCCTTTTTTTTTGCTTTGACTTTGTCCCCTTTGTTGGGGATCCCCGAGAATGCAAATCTTCGTTCACTTTGTAACAAACCATTCCGCGATGTTGTGCGAAGATGGTTTCCACAAGAAGAAAAGGTCTTTTTTTTTAGTACAACAATGCACCGCAAGGGGAGATTGTTCCGTGACTCAAAGAGGTTGTGGTTCCTTGATTGCCAAGGGCCCCGTTCACTCCCGCACCCTATCACTAGCCTTAGCCAAGTAATATGTCCGCCCTAGGGCCAAGCACATCCACCGGTGGGTCACGGATACATGGGCTTTTAGCGATCGCACTTGTGCAAGCTTCACTTCGACACCGCTAACGCCACGGCGAACCCGATGCACGTTGAAGGCACCCCTGCCACAAACGGGGGTAACGACGGACTTCCATACCACTAATGCAACCGCGGCGCCCAAAGAGGCTGCCCTATATGTGCCAACGGCAACCAGGACAGTGCGCTTCCCCTTGCGGTGATATTTAGTTGGCACTACATATCACCTCTGGTCCTTACCCACCTTCTACAGGGGTGAATACCCCCTACAGTGATATGTAGTAGGCACTACATATCACCGCTGGTCTTCATGCATATTCCGTAGGGGTGTGTACCCCCTTCAGTGACAAGTAGTAGGTACAAAACATCACCGCTGGTCCTTCTACATATTCTACAGGGCTGTATACCCCCTGCGGTGATATGTAGTAGGCACTACATATTCTCGAGGGAGCCGGAGAAGTTTGGCCCGCGGCAACTCAAGTTGCTTCTCGGTTGTAATTATCGATTTTGTTTATACTGCACACTTTCCGATGGAGTGAGCGTTTGTCTTTGGGTGGCGGTCATCGCCCTCTCTCTCTCTCCCTCTCTCTCTCTGTATCTCTCCTCGCTTCAAAGAAGGAGCAAGTGCCAAGTTGCCTTTGCTTCTTGGTAGGATGCTTCTTAGCCACAGGAGGCTCATGTGGATTTACAAATTGAATCAACTCCGTGTTGGGATCACACTTGTATTCAGGAAGGACCGGAGCAAACACGCCAAGAACTGGAAATAGAAAATCTGCAATGTGAAGGACGCCTGCCCACTTATCATTTGCCCACATATGGGCCACATGGTAGGGGTTATGTAGCCAATTCTGAATTTGTCCCCGTGCTGGGCGCCGGGGACCCCCGAGCCGGCACAAGTTGTGTTGCCACTTCGCATATGGGCCCCCGAGACGGCAAGAGTTTTGTAGCCATTACAAATTTCTTTCCTACTTTGGGGATCCCCGACCCTTTGCGATTCCTCTCCTATGAGGTGATGTTTTGGCATTTTTTTTTCTCCTTGTGCATGCCTCAGTGTCCTCAAGCAAAACTTTGTATTGATGCATGCCCCGAGACATCGGCGACAATGAGGCCCGTGGGCACGGATGATACCCCAAGGGAACGCATGCATTGTACTACTGCTTGCGCATTTGTGAATATCCACCAATGAGCAAGGGATGGATTTTATTCACCTTCCACCGCGAAACTAGGACAGATACATGCTAAGGTGCGGTATATGTGGGGGACCAATATTCAAATTGCTTTACAAACGATGTTTGCGGCGAATATGTAGCTAATGTGTCTCAATTGAAAGGAATCAATGCTAGTCAACTATGTCTTCAAATTCAACGGGGACGCCCAAGTAATGTGGAGTCGCGATGCCCACCATCATGATAAAGCGGGGGAAGCGAAATACCATTCATAAAGTCCGTACAGACAAAACGGTAACGTGCCCCTTCGCATGTGACAGGTGCAAAGTCCAATAGAGCTCGTGGGTGTCCCAAGAGCGTATCTTTTTTCAACTCTCGGTTTGTCCGGTGCAAGGTTCGGCCTACCATATACTTTGGCCAATGCTCCTCTTGTCCTGCCTCTTGTTGTTGATTGCCAACACATGAATACCTTTGCCTTGAGTTTGACCCCCTATGTTTGACGAGCCAAACATAGTTGGTGCAAACATGGAGGAGTTGGTTGTTTGAGATTTGATTGCCAACAAGACGCATTTCGCCACAACAGCAGAAGAAGCGGGGGAGGTTTTCAATTGCTTTTGGTAGTCTTGCTTTTGCAATACCACCCCTCTACACCACCTTCATAAGGCAAAAGGATGTTGTGAGTTGCCATCCAGCGTGTCTTTTGATGTTGCATTGTGCCTTGTCCAGTGGCGTTGTCAATGGCAACACTCAAGTGCCACATGATAGATTGTGGTTGTTTGCTTGAAATGGCACAAGGTGCTTTGCACAATAGTGCTTCCAAGTGTGCTTCTACACATTGGACCACTGTACCCTTGAGTCATGTGACTTTTGTAAGCAAGCCCCACATGCCATGCCTTGAATGTCTTTGTATTCATTGCACCCTCCAAGCTTCCGAGTTCTGTCCATTAGAGGTATGCGCTCAGGGATTGTTCCTTAGTTGTTAACACAGCCCTTCGATAGATGAGATCCGGCTGAAAGTGTTGATTCAGGGTCACAAATATTCTGTTTCCCCCCAGTATACCAAATACCCTCCTATGAGATTATACAGCTACAAAGAGGCAATTGAATCCTGGGATCGCAAGTCCATCGGTGTTCTTTTGGTCTTGTGTAAAGCCAATCCGAAGGCTACACAACCCTACCCCAAAGACACAAAGGCGGACCTCATCTACAAGGGTGTTTGGTGATTGGCTAGAGGAGAATACATGTTCCCTCTCTGTTTATGATATAACTGCGCATATGTGCAGGTTGGCTTGGCCTCGGTGGGGTGCCACTATCACCAGTGGCCGGGAATCGACACAGGGGCTTTATGCCTTGAAACAAAAGTATTGAGTTGTGAAGTTACTAAAACAAGGGGTGGCGTGGTAAAATTTAGAAAAAACTTTTTTCCCTTACATTTTTTCGTAGAAATGTTTTCTAAGTTTTACCTCATTTCTGCCAAGTTTTACCAAGTTTTGCGAAGTTTTACCTCATCTGATACTAAGTTTTACCAAATACCACCGGAGAACACCAGTGCAGTGCACAGCCTAGTCATGCAATAACGAACACCATTACACATAACAACAGTGTGGCACCAGCATGTCTACCCACTACATCTCAGCACAAAACCCACACAAAAGAGCCAAGGCTCTCGATAGTGACTGGTCTCTTTATTGCTCAAGTATAGTCAGGAGGGTTCTCTACACAAAACTCAGAACTTGTACCTGCGTGTTAAATAAGAAGTGTTAATCCATTCAGCGGTCCTGCCCCTCCCCTCCCAACCCAGCAGGAAAGTGACACAACCTAATACCCTTCCCCATGTACAATGTCACGAAAGCATTAGCAGAGGTACTGCACACACATCACAGTGCGCTTTGCCAGTTGCGAAAACCCAGGCACCCCCACTGCCCACAGCGGTGCCTTCAGAAGTGCCCACACCACTCCACAGGTGACATAAGGTTGGAATGGCAAGCCCATCTCCGAGGGGCAGAGGCTCTGGGCACCAATGGCTGGCAAAAGGTGTCTGTCAGAATGACACCCAAGGAACGAAACAGCAATGCACCTCAGGCCTGATGCACGGGGAGGGGCCCACACGCTGTACTTCCTCAGCATCACCTGCTACCCCCACCCTTGGAATTGTCCCCCCTGCAATGTCCCCCTCCCCGGGGGTACCATCACTTCGATATTCTCATACACTGCCTGTGGAAAGGGCACCAGCTCAAAAGTAACATTTTGGTCTCAATGCAATTGGAGATACCCACATTTTGCCTGCACTGTTGCAGTCACAATGTGTTACCGTTGTGTGGTGCAATGTCGAGGAGGGGGATACCATCGCGCGCCGGGGGGGGGAGGATTTCAAGGGGGGCACCAGTTAACTGGAGTTCCCTGCAACACAACTGGAACAAGTAACGCCACATGAATTCGCTGCACTGTCCTTCTTAATCCTTGCCCCTGTACCCCTCACCCCTGTGTCCCCCTTCAGAATCCCCATGTCAAGCCATGGGGCATACCACTCAGCGCAAAAATGCCAACAGTACACAGATGTCATCCCTCGTGACACACACCAACCACCCACCCCACACAGGGGGCCAGTCAGCTCTATCCCTCACCGATCCGTTGGGGCTCGTCAACTGGTCCGCTGTGCACACCTCCTGGGGGTCAGAAGTCACTGCAAACTTAACCACCCTGGCTTTCCACCCCACTGGTCAGTTCCCCTCCCAATGGAAGGCCAACTTGTCTGAAAGGATCCTGCCCCCGGTACCTACATTCCCCCAGTCCGAGCTTCCCCTATTCATCAGGGCCCTTGAGTCTCTCATCGCATCTGACTCCCCCTGCCTGCAACACTCCAGGGTCCAGCTGGCTAGCGACCCGCCCCCTACCCCATCACAAGGAGGAGCAATCAGCTTGCTATGAACGAATCATAAAGCAGCATGTGGAGAAGATGCGCTGGATACAGATGAGCACGACGAAGGACACAACACCAGTGCACCTACTTGCAGCAGTAGATCTGTTGGACTCAGAGCTGCAGTCTCCTCCTCCCAAAGGACCCCTCTACGACAGGCAACGGTGAGGCTGGGGACTTCAGCCCTCAAGTTGAACCTCTAATACAAAGGGCAACATGGCCAAGTGGGTCGAGCACCCACCAAGCCTTACCAGCAGTACGGGGATGGCAGGCACGAGGCACAACATTCGCACCGAAACCCCAACTGGTCAAAGCAAGGCACACAGTCATCCAGAACATCCAGGCAGGTAAGGATGGGTACCCGTTCCTCAGTCACGAGCAATGTTGCCCATACCAGAATCCAGGAGGGCAGGGAGAACAAGAGCACCCATGCAGGAGAACAATGTGCAGACAGTAACGCTTTGAATTGAAGTGCGCTGAAAGTCGTGTGGCAGGCGCAGCTGTTGACAGGTGACCAATTGCAGCCACGCATGCACAGCTCTGCCTCCACCTGCAACTACTCGTCACTTTGTTGTTTCCATTGACGGAACAGAACTGCCAATGAATGTGCAACAGCCAACCATCGAAGGTGCGACAATCCAACAGTGTACACACCATAACCAGCCAACAATGTTGCCTCCATCAAAAAAAAATTGATGAGGGTGGAGGATTGAAGAGGGCAGCACAAGTCCAATGAGACCATCCAAAGGGCAACCATTGACATCAATGAACATTGCAGGCCCTCTGGTGGTTTGAAACCCTCAAGGGCTGCAGTGCAAGGGTTACACGCAGTCACTGGCCTCTGCTGCGATCCTGTTCCAGGAGCTTCGTGCAAACGAGTGCTACATGCTCCATAGCCCCTCCCCACCCCCCACCCCCAGGGATGTGCACACTCCCTTGCAATGCGCCGGTTCAGAGCATGGAGTGCGGTACCTCACACCTCTCTGCCTGTTCCAGCATCTGGTATTGCTCTCCCTTAGTCTGAAAAACCTAGTTTCGACTGTGTCACACATGTCTTGTCTTGTGGCCATGTCACCCTCTCAGACAAAGGACGATGCCATCCGGGAGCTCATTAAAAAGGGTGGATATCATGGCACCATCACAGAGTCCCTGCTGAACAGGATTGAGGTGACGCGCTTCCAGAGCTCCGAGAAAGAGTCGTGTTACCAAAAGTATTTGGACTACTACCGCAACCTGCGGCTGACGGATGTTGTGCACTTGGAACCTGAGGAGAAGGAAGAGGAGACTGAAGGCCACGCCGCAGATATCACAGGAAGCAGGAAGGCCAACGGGAGGCGGTAGGCATCACCCTGTGGAGTAGGTACTGCCTGGCACTGATTGCCACCAAACCCTCTGCAATTGCCCTCACTGCACTGCTGCCACGACATCTGAATCCTAGGGGAAGTGGAAAGTGGTGGTGGTGTGTGTTGCGGGGGGGGGGGAGAGGGGCGGTCTGGCAAGGGGCTCTTGTGGTAGAGCATAAATGGTAGTCCTCAAAGTGGTGGCTTGCAGCCCCAGAGATATCTTTTCTCCTGAACCCCCCCCCCCCATCATACATACTATTCTGGCCACATTTTACAATGGCCGTAATGTAAAACTCCATAATTCAAGACACCGTGGTTTTCGAGGGAGATGTGGATTTGGCCACAATTGAAAACAGTTAGCTGCACTTTTCATGACCAAAGGCAGTTTTGGAATTGAAGTATTTGCTGTTCCGCCAAATGTCGCTCTGGAGCTGAAGGGGAGTGGGAAACGCAAGCAACGGCCCCCTGGAGCGTGTGGAGTAGCTTGTGACATTGGCACGACACGTTCATCCACATGCTGCAGCGATGGAGTACACCCTAATGGCCCCAAAGGACACAAAGACACCGTTATAGTTAGCACCGTTAGCACTTGGCTGTTTTGATGGCGGAAGAAGGGCAAAGGAGAAGAAGCAGAGGAAACGGCGCCATTGTTTGAAAAAGCTCTTGCTGAAGCCCAAAAACAAGATATTGCCTGCTGTTGCGGATCTGGAAACTGCCTAGGTTTGAAGAGGGCCAGGATCATGCGTGCGCTGGGGGACAGCATTACATCCCACTGAGCTGACATTGATGGTTTTGTTTTAGCCCCCAACCCCCCAGACCCCGATTTTGTCCCCTGTGCTGACCGTTCTGAGCCAGCCCATTACCTTGTGTGCAGCAAGCATTTGTGCTTTGATTGTCTGGCCAATCATACAATCCAATGTCCATGATAGGCACACATGTGTGATTAACACCTGTGTTCATCAACATGGTACTGGGGTCATCAAGTTTTATTCTGTGGCGTGACTTTCTTGCACCGTTTGCCAGGTTGAGACCCCAACAAGGGCCAAGGAATACATCCATAGCGTGGCCCTGATTTAAAACGCCGCAATTTAAAACACTGGGGACACTGATTTTTTTTTTTTGCTGTTTTTAAATAAGGCCAGAAGAGTACCTCAAAATGATCAACAGCAGACTTGCGGCTAGTCTCTGGCAAAACTTTTGACCACCTCCGGTAGCCTCCGACAGAAACATTGCGTCACATTCAGCATCCTCCGGCAGAAGTTTGGTTGACATCCGGCACCTCTGGCAGGGCAAACACCACTGTCCCAGAAGCGTAAATAGAAGTTTTTGGGAGGGCAGCGGGGTTGGGAATTTGCGACCACCCGGCTCCTTGGCAAGGAGAGGCACACCTGGAGACCATCACTCCTGACGAAACTGGCAGTAGCAAGTACCCCCTGATGCATGATGCAGTGCAAGTCCTATGGGCAGAAATCCTCCGGTGGGTGGTGCATTTCCAACCAGCCCTACAACCATGGACCAGCTTTGCAAAGCGATGATTGGCTCTCCAATTTCCATGATGCGTTCCGTACAATTTTATGACAGGGCGTCACAGTGGGGCATGACACGGCACCCCCTATGTGGCTGGTTGCTACCTCCAAAGAAAAGCTGATAGTCTGCTTTCAAAGGCCCCGGAGAGCCCACACAATCAATTCAAAGCCAAACACACAACAATACCCACATCCGGCAGCCTCCGGCAAAGGAACGGGCCGCATATGGCAGCGCTCAGCAGGGGGTTGCGTTCGCACATTCAGCAGCCATGAGCATGCCCATGACTAAGGTCAAGTATGATCAACACGTCATGGGTGATCATTTGGAGTCATACATGTTGGAGTACCCAACCCTCCGTGCCCTACCCTCTCCCAGGCCCCCTTAGGCTGGTTTTGGGCTGTCGCCCGAGCCCCCCTTGGAGGGGTGGGGCTCCCAAAATGGGCTCAAACGCCCCGTCCCCTCTGCAAAAACAATGTATTCCCCCCTCCCCACGGGACCGTAGTCTGGTATTCTGCTCATCAAATTGTGGGATGCTGGTAGAGCCCGACCGCTTCGGTGTTTCCTAGCACCCCCTTTTGAATTCCCTTGATGTAAATTGAATGGTCCAGAAATGTTTGAGCCTGTGGCCCTAGCTTTATCCCATCCATACCTACACGGTGCATACCGGGCTCTATCACCACGTGGCCACCGTGGGACATGTTTTCTGGCTTTATAAGAGCAAAGTATCCAGACCTCACTGGGACCAAGATCCGTGAGCTCGGCTAGTACAATGGCCGGGGGATAGCTCACTGGTTGTTTTTCGTGTACCACCCTAAAGGGCGTTGCCTTTTGCCCTCTTGCACACATAGAAATGTCCTCTTGATTCACGCACCTCCCTTTTTGGAGGCAATTTCCGAATTTCGGTGGGGTTTGGCATAAATCACCTCAAAGAGAGGTTTTGGACGTGGGCGCCATATACCCCTCTATTAGGGGTTATTTGCGTAGCATTACCCTGTGGGTGAGATTGGATGCCCAAACCCCTTTTAAAATGATTCTTTTGGCAAACAAAACGATCGCCCTATGATTTTTTTTGGTCACCCCTCACACCCCCGAAACCCCGGTGCCACCTTTTTAGAGGGTGTGGGGTGTTGTGGGGGGGGGGTCACGGTCAGGGGAGGGGGTCAAAACATTTTTGCATGTTGAGGACGGTGTGCATCGATTTCGACCCAAGTGTTGAAGAATTTTTCTCTTATAAGTGGCCCCCCCAACCAATAGCGGCGGTCTCGGGTCCAAACTCCGGATACCCTCAATGGACCCCGCTATGGGTTCTTGCCGTTGGGGATTTCGCCGTTTTAAGGTTGGCATGCATTGTCGGCTGAAAATCACCTCACAGAAGTTGTTAGATCATATCCACGCTGGCCTGCATATATTGGTAGACGCCACATACCACCCCCTTCATGGGCCTACTTGTATACCCTACCTCAAGGGGTTGAAATGTTGGTTTCACCCCTTCCAAAATCGCTATCATGGCCAATCAATGCACCTCTCAACGTGTTTTTGGCCGGAACCCCCCTAGACCTCCACCACTTGAGACCCACTTTTGTTTGTCGGGGGGTGGGGGGTATGACCACCCTCCCCCCCTCTTTTTTTGGTGTTGAAAGAAGAATCTTTTGGTTTTTTGCATTTTCAGGTGATAAAATGTTTCCCAGTCCCGAATCCATAGGGTGTGTGTGGGCAGAGTGTGACAAGCGCCTCCACAGTTTATGCAATGTTCAGCCAATTTTGCCATGTTGGTGTTTTTGGCAACCTTAGTCACTTCCTGGTACCTACGGTGAGGGGTGCAGCTGGGGATGTTGTGACAATACACACATCCTCAGTTTCCTATGGACGTTTTTTTTGAGCCCTTAGCTACGCCTAGGGCTGGTCGTGGCCTGTGTGAAAAAGGTGAAAGGACTGTTTCCACGAGGCAGGTCTACATATGTTGGCCGAGAAATTCATTTTTTCGGTGATTGTTGATGGCCGCCAGGGAAACCTAGGCCATTGTTGGGTGACAATGAGTACGTTTAAACCCATGGAGAATCACATACCACCATCTAGGCCCTTTGATTGTGCACAATTATTCTTGGCCCCCAAAAGCGCCATTTTCGGCTTGGTTACAACATAATGGGCACAAGTTGGTCTGCCACTTCGGACTGTTGTGCGTGGATTTAGACCCTGGACCCATTCCATTTTTTTTCTGCATATGGAGCCCCCTAACCAATGCTTGCAATGTTGGGTGCTACCTCCGAGTTTTCAAAATCAGCCTCCCTATGGGACTCCACTAGTGATGGCGTAGCCCTTTTCGGGGCAGCATGGGTTGCGTGTGAAGTCGAGATTCTCAGGTGACCTTTGACAACCCCTGGGAACCCATAGTGAGGCATGTAGAACCAACTAAGCCCTGTTAGTGGGGTTTATTCGCCGCCAAAAGCATTGTCTTTACCTTGGTTGCTTCATAATAAGCAAAAAGTGTTCAGCTTATAGCGGCCATTGTGCATGGATTCATCCCATGGCACTTTATTCTAATGATGTGTGTCTCGAGTGCCGTCTGTGATTTTCTCGACCTAGCCCCCCCCCTATGGGGCCCCACTGGTGAGAACTTAATTATCATGACACCGGCATGGGCTAGTCAAACAATTGTGATTGTTTGATAATGTGTGAAAACGGATAGGTGCCTTTGGGTTGTTGGGTTATGATCCTGTGATGGTGGAAGTATGTGTCGACCTGGCATGTCGCACCAAACTTGCCTTTTTTAGTTGCGCTTTTGGACCCCATCGTTTTACTATAAGTGACCAAAGTTCGTTGGCCTATAGCTTTTTGTGTGTTGACTCACAATTCTATTCCACCCTCTTTTTGTATAGCGACCCCTGTATTGGATGCACCCCTGTGGATGCAATGGAGTTTTCAAACATCACGTTAGAGGGGATTTTAGACTAAAACCATGCATGCCCGCATGGACGACAAATGCCACGTACCATGCTGCAGATGCCTGTGCAGCAATCCCACTCTGGGTGATTGAGGCAGCAAAAACATCTCCCACTGGGGTTGTTTGTGACCTATGGTGGCCCCTTGTGGACCTATGCAAGCCTGCTGTCGCCGTGGCTCATGAACGACCCGGATCTTCAATGGTGCCCCGCATGTGCCGCTAGCGGGGCTCGAACCCGCAGTCTACCATTTACACAGCGGGGCCACTAGCCGCTGACGTAGGTGTCGGCTAGTGACCCTGTTGGCAAGATTGCCTCCTCCCCCTTACGGGGGGAGAACGTCTCTGTTGCTGAGGTCTCTGAGAGAGGGGAAGGGAGGACCACCTACCAGGCACCTGCGGGGGCACGGATCCCTGTTTTGGCCAGGTTGTCTCCTCCCCCTCCCTCTCCAAGGGAGGATGTCTCCATGCTGTAGCCGGCTCCTGCACTGCCGCCCTACGGGCTCCCCCCTCCCCCTCCCGGGCTACCTTAGCGGCGCACTCATCTGCCACCCCTATACCTCCTACCTAGGGCCGTGCTAGTCCTTAGCCACCTGCCGGGTTGCCACCATAGGTGTTGTCGGCTTGCGCGCTCCTTGTGGGTGGCAGCCCGTGAAAGAAGGGGTTTTACACATTGCGAGAAGGAGGGCGGTGGCAGTTTGGGGCGGCACCTAGCATAGAGGCACCACTGCGTTGGTGTGTGGGCTTGTCCTCTAGCCGCAATGTGCATTGAAGGGGGGCGGGGGAAGGCTGGTCCACTGGGAGTGTACACCAAACCATGACCGCCTACGGCCCTGCTCCCCCTCCCAACTCCGCCGAGTCCCCGGCCCCCCGCCCCGTGCCGTCCGATCCCTCTACCCCCTAGCACCTTCCTACCAGGGCGGTCCGTAACGGGAAAAAAAAAGTGTTCCGTTACAAAGTTTTCCCAAAAAATCCCGCGGGCATGGTTGGTGGCGATTGGCGGTTGGCAGCTCGCACCGGGCGGTTGGTGGCGGTCGGTGGTGATTGGCGGCGGTTGGTGGTTGGTGATTGGTGGTTGGTGGCGGTTGGCGGTTGGTTGCTGCTGGCGGTTGGCGACGGTTGGTGGCGGTTGGTGGTTAGCAGTTAGTGGCGGTTGGCGGTTGGGTTGGCGGTTGGTGGTCCCTTGGGGCAGTCCTTTGGGGCGGTCCTTAACGAACAAAAATCTGGTTCCTTAAGGACCGCCCTGCTTCCTACCCCCCTAAGCGGGCGCGGAGCGTTCAAGCTCCAAGTACGCAAGGGGTCCCAGTTCTCCAGTTGGCCTGGCCGTCACGCCACCTCCCCCTACTCCAGGGGGAGGGTCACCATCTGACGGGTCCTGTAGAAGAGGGGAGGAAGAGAGCGCGGGGTGGGCAGGGGGGGGGGGGGGGGCTTAGGCTTAGGTAATGGTGTGTTTGCTCCTTGCAGGCTGCACCTCTGACCCTGGGGGTGCCCAGGGTTGGTGGCAGCATCCAGGTACCTGACTTGGGGGGAAGGGGGGGGGGGGCGACGATGAAGCATCGGAGAGGGGCGGGGGGCAGAATCATGATTCGTTTTGACACCGCACGCCATGCGTTGTGGTGTGTTGAACACAAATGGTCTGAACCATCGCCCGTTGGTGTTCCTTCATCAATGGAGGGCAGCGATGGGGCACGCAATGAAGACACATCCCCGTTCAATTGTTCCACTTGCACTGCATCTGACTGAAGGCATGTACCAGGCGGGTGCCAATGGACCATCGGCAGCCCCCGCGCTGGGCCATCCGTCCCCTGCCAAACATCCCCAATGCGCCAGTGGCGGGACCGATCGGTCTTCTTGTTAATTTTTTTCCGGACCACATTTATGAACGGCAGCAGCATGAGCCCAGACATGCCCCACGTGCCAAGGGATAGCAAAGCACATCACAGTCACCCCTTCCCTACTCCCATTCCGAAGGATTGGTAATGTACAGGATGTCTATCGAATGACTGAGTAACCGACGAGCAGGGCTTTGTTGAGGGGCCTCTCACAGACGAGGGCCGCAGCTCTGCAGCAAAAGGTACGCCTTGAGGGGGATGCAGCACCCCTGAGACGGGGCTTCAAACCTCACTATCTTGTCCCCGATCGGGAGACCTGCCTACACTACACCCCCCACACAACGCGTCCGGGGGCACCCACACTGGAGACTCTGCATAGCCCCCCAATTGCAGCAAAGCGCTCTGGGCATTTCACGGATTTTGGGGGGTGGGGGTGGAAGGGGGCTCAGGTGCAGTCAATACACCAACTCCCCCTCAAAACGACCGCCCTCCCCTTGCGAGCGTATCCATGTTGAGCGGGGGGTGGGGGTGGGGGTCGGTGTCACAACTACAGCTGAGCGCCCCCGATGATGTCACGCCACACGCCACGACAGAAGCAGTGTGGACCACTGCAGCGCCGAAGGATCGCGTGGGCAGCAACAAAGCATCATGGGCCACACTCTGCGGCTGTGGAGAGGGCGATGAACTCCCAATATACGACAGAACTACAGGGCTCGGTTTTGAACAGTGGTAGAGGCAGTGTACCGCCTCTGAGGCCCGTGGCACAGCCCCTCTACACCTACAGACCCCCCAAGTGAATGGGAACAAAGGGCAGTCTGTACCGATATGGAGGGCCATGAGAGAAGTCTGTTGCCACTGCCAGCACAGCACGTGTTTTGTATTGGCGCGACCTCTGAGTCAAGTCATTAGTCATTGAGACTCGCTTTTGGGGGCATTCAGTAGTCTCACGGGAAGGGGGGACGGTCACCAGACCGCCCCCCCCCCCCCTCTTGTGGGGGCCCTTAGGGCGGCAAAGCGGCCCATAGCACGTCAGTACCTGTTGTTACCAGAGACACCCATACCCAACAGTACCAAACACACTTGGCCATGTTCCTGCAACTCCCTTCTAGCCCCCCCCCCCCCCTGTACCGGTCAGGGATCTGCCACCCTCTTCCACCAAGTTCGATGATGTACTGCCAGATGATGTGGTCTCTGCACTCTCCCCCACAGGCCTCACTCAACGCCCTTCAACGACCTCCACGCCGCCGCCTCTCTTCAGTAGTCTGGAGCCACTCGCACTGCCCACGGCCCTCAACCCACTGCCCCACGTCCATCAACCCCCGTCAACCCCACTGCCCTAACCCCCGCCCCCATTGTCCATGCCCCCCTTCTGCCCCCTGACCAGTGCTCGGCCATTGTGCAGTGCATTGCGGTGCACAGATTATCGCAGTCCGGCAGAGATGTGTGCGGAGGGTCTGCGGAGCACTGGCACCAATGCTGCAGGGTCCAAATGCAATCCACTGACCAGAACAGCCTCCCGCAACCCGGCACCACATGTGTGCATGCACACATGCACGCCCAAGGGCACACACACACACACACATAAACTACTTGTAGGCCCACTGACCAGCTCCACTCGTGTGAACAAACAGCATAGCGGACGGAGGGATGGACAGGCCAACAAATGGGTAGGTCTGGCCACGCCATGGAAAAAAGAGAATCAGTGAAAAGACAGGGCATCGTACAAACTGACCACAGATAATGTCAGACTGAGCATCAGCAGATGCTCCAAGGGATTCTGCAGAACACCCAAAAGGTGACAAGGGAGGCCCCGATGCTGATAAGATGAGTACTTCAGCGGCTGAGGATTGGCGACATCCTTGTATCTGCAATCATCACAATCATCAGCGGCCCGAATAGTGGTGTCAGCCCGTGGCCCTGCCCACAACACTTGTCACAGCACTGCTCAAAGCCCTGCCCAGCCCACAGCACGACCTGCACCGGCACTAACAGTCATGGCAAAAGGTCAGAGGCTGAAAGGAAGGGAGGTCCCGGTTACTTGAAGAGCACCCCTCACTAGAGGGACTGTCCAAAACACCCTTCGCACTTGCCCACGTCTTTCCATACCGCCAATAGAACAGCTCCATCCTCTTTGGAAACACTATCCTCTTTGGAAACACTATCCAATGGGCGGTAGAGCATTGCTCTTGAGGTTGCCAAGGAGGAGGAGGAGGAGGAGGAATGATTTATTGCGGCATGCAATAGTAGCTTTTTGGGGGGAGGGGGTTATGGTTGGGTTCCCCAAAGCTTGCTGTCCCTCATCTACCTCCTCCTCCCCATCCGCAGCAGTCCTCTTCTTGTTTTTAGTCCACTGACTACCTTTTTCCCTTTTCGAGGGTTGTATGCACAAAGAGGCAGGGGCGTGAGAAGCCTGCATGCTTCAACTCCAAATGGAACACCCACAGCCTTTCCCAAAGCTTTGCCCGTGGAACATATCCCACAAATCACCTCCAAACCTCCATTGGTGGGCGGTGGGTGGACCCTCATTACTATGCAACACTAGCATCTCCCATTAGTAGGCTCCTATTGTAACCCTCATTATGGCTTTGCACAATGGCTTTGTACTAGATGTGGCATGTGTGATAGGTGTGCACGACCAAATGCAACCACTCGTTTTTGCCTATTAGTTTCTCTCGGGATTGGTTCTCAAAAGAGTTTGTGTGTGTGCCCGAATGATGCCACAAACATGCGCACATGGCGCGAGCTACCAAAGGCAACCACTCAATGGTCCCTCGACAGACCACTTTGTCCCAAAATTTAAGGAAAATGTGAGCATGAACCTCCTAGGCATGGCAATGTTGAGCAGCTATTTTGGGTGCTTCACAATGGAATGCCACCACCCACGGCATAATGCAATAAAAACATTCTTTCGGCTCGTCAATTGTGAAATAAGCATGGTGCCTGAGATCTTTTCCTACGTTGTCAGGTGGTATGGACTTGGTGTGGCAACCTCACCTGTTCCAAAGGGTGGATGAATTAGACGAAATGCAAATGGTGCAACTTGTCCCACATAACACCAAGGTTGGCAGAGCATATGGATACCAATATGCACGAACAGTAGCTGCCATAAAGACATCAGGATGAGTTGGCCCATGTAGCTCTCATTTAATTGGTGTGTGCCCTAGAGACGTACGATAAATCCAATATGTGAAATTTTCAAATTTGATATTTGAAAGGCGTTAAAAGTCAAACATGCAAATTTCAACACGTTAAACGAGAACCTTACCCCGCATTTTCTGGATTTTAGACTATTTGCAATGTCACTTGCATGTGTATGCTAGGGTCCTGGGGGTGTTTTATGTGGTTGAATGTCGCACAATGGGTTTGTAGAGATGTTGGATTGCCTAAGCCTAAGCACCCAACCCCTAGTCCCTATCTTTGGCACCACCTCCAACCCCACTCCACACCCCCTTTTCTCTTGTGTAGCACTTGTTATGTCTTTCTCTCGGGACACCATTCTTGAGCTTAGTATGATGCTTGTGCGTTTGAGTGGAGCCAAGGGTTTGCGGGACCCTTTGGTCTCCCAACTCCTTGGTAAGTGGTTGGCTTCATCTCCCTTGGCCAAAGCCTGATGGTTGGAGGCCACAAAGGTTGGCCACCCCTCCCTTATTCGTACTGAGCAAATGGAGGCGGTGAAGCAATATGCCTCCTTCCTCTTTCCCACGCCCGAGTTCATTGGGCTACTCATGGTCCTCAATGTAACCAAGACGGGATTCCGCCACCTCTTAGAGTTCATGACCCGGCGAGGGATTGACTATACAACCGCTAGGGGCCACACTTTCCCACGACCCATCCCCACGCGTGTTGGACACGTGGAAGGATATGGCTAAGCCGCTAGAGGTGCGGCCGCCCGTGACCATGGCGGACCCACCAACTAGTGGCCGCAATTGGCCCGTACACTCGTGGGCCCGCTACATTCGATTGCGTCCACCACTAGTGGACACCATTGTTTGGGGCCGGCCCTTCACCTTTATGGTACACGGGGATGCGTACCCATGCGCGGGTGGGCGTTGGACCCAATTGTCCATTGGGCTCCTCAACCACGGCAAACGGGGCCGCACACCCGCCTACTTGTGGGTCATTGGGATGGCCGTGTGCGGTGACAAAGACGTGGCTGATTTTGGCCACTATTTGGGCTGAGAACCTTCAGGTACGTGGTACTTTCGTGTTGCATTGAGTTTGGGCTCGTTTTATTTCAAATTTGTTGTGTTGAAAAACGAAAATCGTTTAAAATTTAAACGGAACGAAGTTTTAAGCTAAAATGTAAACGAAAAAGTTTCGCCCGGATGTCAATGCCCACACTTTTCCGTAGGTGTTGCAGCCGATTTGCGACTGCAAAAGTTTCTCTTGGGCAACCCGTTGGGTGCCGGCTGCGCTGGTTTGGGGGGGGACCAGCCGTTTATTCGCCGCCTCATCGGGCGTCCGCGTCCACGTCGCCCCAAGTGGGGTCAATTTACAATATGGGGATGTGGGACAAGGCGGCGGCGACGTGGTTGCGGGTGCACGTGCACTGGACTTTGGACACCGAGGCGGCTGCCTGTCGCCAATATGAGGAGACGGGCCGCAGCTTGGATAATGGCGGGTGCATAGGGGAACCTCACATCCTAGTCGACCAGTATTTGGGTCTCGTGTGCATCGTCCATTATTGCATGGCCATCGGCCGCCTTTAGGTTGCGTTCCTTGAGGCACGCCCGGAGGTACTGCCCTAGGAGAACGCCGAGGCCTTGCAGCGGCTGCTGTACCAAGCGCGCACTGGGGTGAAGCTAGGTGCCTCAGCCGCACCTAACGGGGAGGAGGCTATGGCCCTCATCCTTGCGTGGGAGGGATGGGCCCATTATTGGCTTATGCCCCGGGGGACCCAAGATGGCAAGCCGTTGTTGCCATGCGGGATCTACTTTAGGATTTGTACAGTGACACCCCCCCTCCCATTTGGGGCGTCTGCTGTTGCGCAGACTTATCACGCACATAGCTGCAATGCCGCCTGCAAATCCAACTACCTCCTGTACCCTGCGGAGGATGTGACCATGGCGGTGGACAATGCAGCAAGTTTTAGCGGCGGGTTGGGGGTGGTGTGTGCGGATGTCGTTGAAAGTCTGAACGCCATCGTCAAACGGGCCTACAACGATCACATGGCCCGTTGCGGGCGCAGGTACCGGGGGCAAGATCACTAGAAAGGGAGGCGGAGGAGGTTTTGCAAGTATGGCAGTGGTGGTTTTTGAAATTTGATGTGCCCCTTAGGATCCTAGGAACCCTTTATGTTGCCCCATGTAGAATGGCCACGCTAATGCCCACCCAAAGCCCCCCACCCATCTCCTTTGCCCGTTCACCCTCAGCTCTTTGTTCTCCTGTCCATACACCCGGCCATGATGGAGGCCATGATAAAGAAAATGATGAAGAAGATGACAAACAAAGTGGTACCCCTTGCTTGCCTTTTGGTGTGTATTTTGTGTTCTTTTTTCGCTTAAATTTTCACGGGGGTGTCGACGTTCTTTGTTTAAATTTAACGCCAGCGGTTGTTTCACATTGGAAATTTAAAGGATTAAAAAATAACCCGCACATTTAAACCCTTGGTTAATTTTTGCATCTGTTTTTGTTCTTATATGCAACGCGTTGAGGACCGGCTGTAGCTGGCTGCAACACCTCCTTGGGGAGGAGCAGCACCAGCAGCGCCAGTAGCTGGATCACCACCACCAGCTGCTGCTGCTCTAGCAAGCGCTCCGTCCCCCCCAGAAGGGGGGGGGTCGTCCGTTGCTGCCTCCCTTGAGAGCGGCCGCAAGGAGAAGGAGGATTGGCAGTGTGAGAAGGAGGAGCAACGCAACGACCGGGAGGAGAGGAGGAGGGTGAAGGAGGAGAGGAGGGCCAGCTAGGGACAAGGGGGGGGGTCACGGTCAAGGGGGAGGAGGGGGAGGTGGTGGTGCCAGAGGATCGGGATGGGGAGGCGGATGAGCATGGGGATGAGGCATTGGAACAACCCCCCCCCACCCCACCCCTGTTTTACCCCTCCTCGAGTGGCTACATACGGCCCTGTGGAAAGAGACGGCGGGCTGCTGGAAAGCAGCCGCTGTCCCCTGCTCTGTCCAAGTTTTGGAGCAGGGCTGTGGGCCAGACCACCCCTTTTCCTGTGACCCCACAAGCCACACTACACCTTACGGTGGGTCATGCGCCGACCTTTCTGGTGCTTAATACAGTAATAAGGAAAAATGGGGAGGGTAAGGGGGAATGGCAAAAAGATCCTGCCAAAGGGGGCACGTGGCACTGGCAGCCACTGCCAGGGGGTCCCAGGCGCCCTGTGGGGGAAAGGGTTGGTTCGGGGGCATGGGGGCCCATGACCTCCTGAGAGGCCCATGGGGGGTGAGGTCTAGCACCGGCCACTACCTAGTGTGCTTGCAGCACTGGGTAGCACTTTGCCGGTGCCAACACTAGCGGGAGGGCAAATCCGTGCAGCTTGCACTAGTTTGGACTGTGCTGCTGGCCCTGTCCACCCCCCGTACGACCCCGAGGCTGAACACAACTACGAGGGGCCGCTGCCTGGGTCACAGACAACAAGAGGGTCCGCCGTCACCCACACGGCGAAACCCGCGGCCGCCGCGAAGCCTGCTGCTGCTGCCGCCGCCAACCTTGTGGAAGGCCTCCACCGCGGCCTCCAACTTCCGGTTGGCCATGGGGGTGTTGCTTGCCCAAGGGTGTGCACAATTTCATAAGGTACGTGTGTATGCCTGTTTGTTTATCTTTTCCGACGCTTCATTTGAAAGTCTTCGTTTAATTAATGAATATTCGATCGGCTAAGCAAAAAATCAAAAATTAACGTCAAAAATTAAACGAAAGTATTCCCCAAAGTCGTCTAAAAAATTTCCTTCTATCTCCATGCCACGGCCTCCACCTGTTTTGCTGTAGGTGAAGGACATCGTGGTGTGCGGGGACGATGTTCGCCCCTTTTGTGTGGTGCGGAATGACAAGGCTGGGAAGAAGAACGTTGGCTTGGGGGGCTTGCACAAGCTCCTCACCCAAATCCCGCACTTGGGTTGGCCGTCCTCCGCGACCTCAAGGATTGGTACCACGCCTACATGCGCTCTGAGTTGTGGGGCCCATCAACGCCCTACAAGCCGAGCCTATGGGCACACGTGGCGGACGTGGGTGGTTGGGGTGTGCGGATGGGAGGATTTGGCGGGAGATGGGAGGTGGGGAGGCAAGGGAGGTGAAGGAGGAGATGGGCGTCCCCGGCCCGAAAGAGAAGGGGGGGCCGAAGAAAGATGGTTGGGCAAGAAGGGGGGGGGAGAAAAATGGGGGGGGGGGGCGGGGGCAATGCCCTCGTTGCGACCACCGCCCACGTCGCATACGGGAGCGGGGTAGAGGTGGGCACCCCCACTGCTGCCCACACCTGAAAGAGCGGGGTGGTGTGGGTGAAATACCCCAACAGCCCCAAGCTCCATGATGTGGAGGACCACCTCATCGTCGGCACGGTCGAAGCCGCGGCGGCACACCTCGAAAAGATGCGCCAGGGCACCCCCCCCCCCCCCCAACCCCCCCCGAACGAAGCCCGCTAAGCCCCCCACTAACCCCCAAATAAAATCGTTAACCCAACCAAACCACCCCCACCAACCCACCCAGCCCACAAGACGCAACCGAGGGCCCCCTTAGCACTATGGGACCCGAAGACGGGCTCCCAAGAGGTGTAACCCATGACCAACGGCCCAAATGGCCGAGCACATGAGCCGTGAAGGCTAATTGGTATGTGCTATGTCTTTTTGTGCTTGTGTATATGTTGTGTAATAGGGAGGTTTCATTTTTGCAAAAAAAAGGTTTTAATTCTATTAGTTTAATGTTAATCCCGGCGACGCCTTAATATTTGAAACGTGCACATGTTAAACCAAAACTAATCTCATATTTTAAAGCCGAGAGCGATTTTAATATTTTTACGCATCAACACCGGAGGACCCCCCCCCCCCCTACCCACGGGGTAAAATGGTGGCCAAACACACAAGGCATCCCATGGGGGTGGAAATTTTCCCAAGCGACCCCCCCAACCACCCGCAAAGAGCGGCAACTTTGGTTTAATCAATGCATTTTTGGGCAAATATTGAAAATATTGGCTTTAACACGGGTCCCTAGGGTACAGTTGCCAAGATTTGTGGGTAAGAGAAAACAACACTCATGAATTGTGCATGAAGCTCCCCACTCAGATGACTAAACTGCTCGCGATCAAAATGGCCATAAATTTGGGCGCGTACATGCGCCTCAGAGGCTTGCATGTGGTTGCCGACAACTTGGCAGCAACTTGGTTTGTCCTAAGCTTGTCTGACGCATTGTGGAACCTGACCATAGGGCAGATCCCGCGAAGAATTGCACACTTGTTATGGTGGTGTAACATTCATATGAAGGTTAGCTCAGTGCCCAGCATATAACCAAGCTGATGCCCCATCTACGCTCTATGAATACTTCTCTGCACGTGATATGCACGTTGATGCGTGGGCCACATTTGCAGTGGTGAAAATCCAAGTTCCCTTTCACCGTCTCCACATGTGATGAGAACGCCGAGCACTTAAGGGGGGGGTTAGCAGTGAAAGAACGGGTGGCTCGCCGACCCCCGACCCCACAAGTTGGTTTCGACGAAGTTACAAAGTACATCTTAAATTTGAAACCCATGCTAGTTGTTCCCTTGTTTCCACTTCAACAATATAGTGCCTAATCTCAAGCAGCCCCATCTTGGCAGACACTTCAGACAGAGTTGATGGACACATGCTGCCACGATCCGTTGGAGCCGCGAGGGGCTGTTAGAGCTGAGAGAGAAACCACAGCACACTGTGTTGCGATCAAAATGTCGGGGGAGGAGTTTGATTCTACTCCTTTGGTCACTGCCCCACACAGCCACCACGTACCTAAACTCGAACCTAGCTACATCAGCATACCAAGTGTACTTCGGGTCAACACATACTGGTGTGTGTCACTACTTTGCCGCGAAAGGCATGGCTTCAAATAGTGCCCGCGGCACCCTTGGGGCAGGGGGGGGTCGTCCCCCACATAGTCTAGGCGATGGGGCCTTGGAGGACAACATGTGTATACTTGCTTGGGCTTCCTGCTGACATCGTTATCCTATAAGGCTTCACGTGCCATTCGCTGAGTACCCGCTGCAGCCTAGCCAAATCTAGGCCCTGACCACACTCCGAATATATGTCGCACCTTGGCATAAAGTGCAAGTTTCACCATTCATTTTTTTTGGACCCACATCAAGGATGTGGTTGGCCCCAACACCCACTTTGCAATGACCGCCCACCCCCTTTGGCAAGGCCCACAACGAGGACTCGCGTATCAACTCTAAGGACCTGCACGTTGGGTGAGATGAGGAGGATGGTGCCCAAGTATTGAACGAGGATGAGGAGGAGTACACCAAAATCGCGGGCCAACGTTTCGATAGCGAGGATGGGGGAATGTGCCCACCCCAGCGCCACATAATCCGGGATATATGTTTTACCACACACACGAAACTTGATGATTCTTGTGGCGTTGTAGGGGACTATACATCCTCAATACATATTGAGCATATCCAATTTGTTGAAATATTCTGTAAGGTACAACAAACTGCACACACAAAAAAAAGTGCCCAGCTGGGCAAGGGAAGGTAGTTTGAATGGAGCTAGGTGGGAAGCATATTGTTGAGGCCTAGAAGTTGGTAATGATGGCTCCTTTCTCACGCTTTGTCCTATTTCGTGAATGCACGGAACATGGACGTATCATGCGCGTTACCCAAACACAACAGGCCATCGGCGGCCAGCCTGTTAGCAAGTGGAGCTCGGCGTGATCGTGGGATTCACCTTGATTTGGGATCATATGCACAGCCGGAAAAAAATGGCTAACTCTTCCCATAGCCCTTTTAGACCAAGCAAAGGCCCCTGCAAGGCCCAGCCCCTTCTCACCTATCCCGGGTGCGAGGGTTCCACACGGTCCATGTTCCCGATCATGCGGGTCGTAGTCTTGATTGTGGACATCCATTCCTGTGAGTGTTACCACGATTTCAAGGAGTAATGCAACGATATGGGGGAGGCCGTGCCTATTGCACGCCCTATGTCGTACTAGCCCTTGGTACGCGTTTGAAACCCAATGTTGTTCCCGACTAGAATATTCCCAATGGGAACAATTCCCGCCGGAACAATCTCGTTGGGAACACCACTGGAGCAAGTGTCGCAGGCCAAATAACCAGATCCATCACCATGAGTTTCCAAGTTCGTAAATGATGTTTTTTGTCTCTTTCTTGCATGTATAACGCGTCCAAGGCTTGTCTTTCCCATCGGGGCCATGTTGACATCTTGTGAGCCGTTGGTGCCACCTTCCACTAGGTGTACACATTTCGAACTTTTCGTATCCATTTGCAAGCCCGCTGTTTCTTGTAGTTCAGACGCAGCGTTGTATGACTTTTCAACGTTGGCGTCCCCATTCTCCCGTTTGATTTGTGCATTGTGGCCATGCCTAGGGTCCCATTTGAGAGCGTGCGCCAAGCGGATTTGGGCGCACGCAGGTTGAGGATGAGCTCGCAACACTCATCGGGGGGGAGCACCTCGGAGGCGTACTTGGCGATTACCCCCTGCTGTATCTCTCGTACGCAGCTTGGTTGGGCCAAGCGCACGGCCACCGCAAATTGGCGGCGGGCGTGTGGAGAGGAGATGGCCCATTCCGCTATGATTGGTATTTGTTCCTTGCCTGAATGCTCGGTGGGTCTACGGGCATCTTCCCCTAGAGGTATGCATTGCCGAATTTCGCTTCGTAGTTCATTGTTGTAGCTTCATCATGCCTAGATCGCAAACCCGCGTTGCGCAACTAACCACCCACCTCGTCCATTTGGCTAGTGCTGTTAGCCTCCGGGACGGGGATCTTGTTGGGGAGTTCGGAAGTGTACACCCTCCGGGGGCTGAAGTACACCGCGACCACGGGCCTTCCATTCGCCCGTCCGATTTGCCCTGAGAGGGCTTTCCAGCAGCGCTGGCAAGATCTACTGGCCCCCTTGGAGTTGGCCCCGCGGTGAGCACTTCGGATCCCAAGGCCACGGGCATCAGTTGGCCGTGGGCATCATGGCTGCGCTACATTGCTAGCCAACCCCCGTTGTGCCGCATGATCGATTGGTCGTTCCCGCTGACTTTCATTGTCAGGGGGGATGGCTACCCCTGCGCAGGCGGGGAGTGGTCCCAATTGTCTGTGTCCATCGCCAACATGGGCCTTTGGGGACGAATTCCCGCCTGCGTGTGGGTCATCGGCCTCGCAATCTGCGGGGACAAAGCGATGGCGACCCTAGCAACCCTTTGGGAAGACAATATTAAGGTGTGCCGGGCACACACCGTGTTGTTCCGGCGACGTTCCGATAACTTGTTCGGGCAACGTTCCGGCGACGTTCAAGTGTTTCGTTGGAACCGCCACCGGAACAATCTGGTTCCAACAAAATTGATGTTTTTTTCTTAGGCCATCCAGGAGGTCGTGGACACCCACCGGGTGGTCTTCAATTCCCATGAGGAAGCGGCCGATGCCTGGCTCGGTGGTGATTCCCCCTGGGTGCGCCGCATTATCGGGATCACACCGGCCCCACAAGTGGGGTCACTATACAACGAGGGGATTTGGGACTCCGACGCCGCTGTGTGGCGGGGCAAAGACGTGGTCCGGACCACCGAGTCGGACCACGCACAGCGGACGTCCTTCTTGTTGGGAACACCATCGCTGAAGGCCGCAGGTTGTTCCGTGGAACCAGTGGTGGTCATTGCCCGGTGCCGCGTTGTCATGTGCATTCTGCACTGTTGCATGGCGATGGGCCGGTTGCAAATGACCAACATTGAGCGGTTGGCGGCAGAGCGGCTAGCCGAGGGAATTGAGGTGTCCCGTGCGGCGATTCAGGCGGTATTGCACGAGCATCGCACTGGGTGCCGCCTAGGCAAGGATTGTTCCCCGGATGGTGAGGAGACGTCGCGCCTGGTTGCGGCTTGGCCCGATGTTGCATTGTTGCTGTCGGTTGGGCCGGAGGAGCCCCTCTATAGGGCTGTGATGGGGATGGCGAAGCTTTTGAAGGACCTGTACCACACCTATCAGGTGGGTACGCGTCCCCAATGCCGGGCAGCGGCAGCTGCCTTCCGGGAGCATTGTGCTCCTAGGTCCGCATCCCATTACCTCATGTTCCTGGAGGAGGATGCGGATCGCGTATTGGACAACATTTGGCCGTTCGGATTGGCAATGTTCTCCAATGACATTGTCGAAAGCCTGAACCGCGTCCTGAAGCAGGCTTTCAACGAACACAGTGCCCGGGGCGGTGGCCGGCAAACAGCTACTGGGACCGCCAGCTGCGGTCGCTCGCAGGCATCCATTGATTCGGACGCCGACGCCCTGCGGCAAGTGTTGCAATGGGTTTTCTTGTACTTTCACATTCATCTCCACCAACACGATGCTGTTCGACATGTGCCTTGTGTTCCCAGGGCTGCACTAGAGACCACCCCCTCTGCACCACCCCCGTTCCTCAGCTCTCTTCTTTCTTCTGCTCCTATCCATGGCCGCGCCCGTCAGCGCAGATATGATGCAAATGATGTTGGCGCTTCTGAAGGCCACCAAGAATATGCAGGTTTGCGGGTTCGGGCTTGGGTGGGGGTTTGGGCTTGGGTTTGGGCTTGGGGCTGGGTGTGGGTTTGGGCTTGGGCCTGGGTGTGGGTTTGGAATTGGGTGTGGGTTTGGGCTTGGGTTTGGGCTAGGGGTTGGGTGTGGGTTCCGGTGCGGGTTTTGGTTTGGGCCTAGGTTTGGGTTTGGGTTTGGGTGTATGCTTTGGCGCGCTTTGCGCGCAGTGGAAATCAGTGCGTTGGGTTTGTGTGTCCCTGCCTGCCCTGCTCCCCCCGCTCCCCCTGTGTCCCTTTTGCTCTTTGCTCTTTAGGAATTTGATGATTTGTTGTTGAGGGGAAGGGGAAAACCCAAGAACCCCCAGTGATTATTCGTGCCCCATGCCCATAAAGGGGCTAGGAATCTTTGTTGTCCAGGGGAAGGGGAAAACCCAAGAACCCCCAGTGATTATTTGTGCCCCATGCCCATAAAGGGGCTAGGAATCTTTGTTGTCCAGGGGAAGGGGAAAACCCAAGAACCCCCAGTGATTATTTGTGCCCCATGCCCATAAAGGGGCTAGGAATCTTTGTTGTCCAGGGGAAGGGGAAAACCCAAGAACCCCCAGTGATTATTTGTGCCCCATGCCCATAAAGGGGCTAGGAATCTTTGTTGTCCAGGGGAAGGGGAAAACCCAAGAACCCCCAGTGATTGTTCGTGCCCCATGCCCATAAAGGGGCTAGGACTCTTTGTTGTCCAGGGGAAGGGGAAAACCCAAGAACCCCCAGTGATTATTCGTGCCCCATGCCCATAAAGGGGCTAGGAATCTTTGTTGTCCAGGGGAAGGGGAAAACCCAAGAACCCCCAGTGATTATTTGTGCCCCATGCCCATAAAGGGGCTAGGAATCTTTGTTGTCCAGGGGAAGGGGAAAACCCAAGAACCCCCAGTGATTGTTCGTGCCCCATGCCCATAAAGGGGCTAGGACTCTTTGTTGTCCAGGGGAAGGGGAAAACCCAAGAACCCCCAGTGATTGTTCGTGCCCCATGCCCATAAAGGGGCTAGGATTCTTTGTAGTGGATGTCCCTCCCCCCCCCCCCCACGGGGCCGTAGTGCACGCAGTGCGCCCTGTGCGCGCGCGGAACTGTGCCTATTTTCCACTGTTCCGGCGACGTTCCAACAACCTGTTCCGGCGACGTTCTGGCGACGTTTCAGCGGCCACTGGAACGTCGCCAGAACGTCGCCGGAACAGGTTGTTGGAACGCCGACGGAACAAGGTGTCTGGGTAGGGTTGGCCTCTCTCCGGCATCCTTGTCTGCAGGACGGGATGACCGAGACCGAGGCCCTGGGGGCAGCACTGGCTGCACCACCCCCGCCAGCCCCACTGGGGGCACAGGGGGCCACGCGCTCCGAGCCACGCAGCAGCTCTGCGCTGGCTTCGCCAGCCCCGCCCCCACCTCAGGGCGCTCCCAAACATCCTCCGTGGGCAACCCCCGCTCACCGGCCATCGGAGGCGCCACGGCCTGCCCCACAAGGGGCCGCGCCAGTCGCGCCTCTCCAAGCGCATCGCCCCCAGTTGCCCGAGCCCTCGACTGGGAGCTCAATGAGTAACGGGGGGGGGGTTCGGGAGCACGCCGTGGTTCTGGGGGAGCTACAAGAGGCGAGGGGCAATGTTGAAAGCCTCCGCCGCCGGGTGAAAAAATGGTCTGCGAAATTGGCGGAGTGCCGGCGGCGTGGGGACATCACCGGGGGGGGGGGGGGGGACGCGGGCGAGAGGGTTTTGGAGGGGAACCGGCGGGTAAGGGAGGCGCAGAAGGCGGTGGAGGTGCTTGAAAGGGAGTTGCAGGGCATGGGTGGGGAGGTGCAGGTGAAACAGGAAGGGGGTGTCAACGACGATGACATTGTGGAGCTGGGTGAGGTGGTGGTGGATGAGAAGGATGAAGAGCGGAGGGCTAACCCGGGGGTTAAGAGAGAGGAAGAAGAGGGGGGGGGGAGGGGGATGGGGATGGGGAGGGGGAGGAGGATGACGCCGGCGGCGTCTTGCGCATTACGGATTGGATGCGCAACCGACTTGGCTCATCCCTGGCAGCAAAAGCTGCCAATTTTCCCTGGACAAGGGAGATGGTAGGCCCCCCCCCCCCCCTGGACGCCTGTGTCCTACGAGCCCCCCACCCCACCATTTACACGCTCCGTTGGCTGCTGCAGCGCTTCCTGCACGAGCAACTGCACTGCAAGGAGCAGCGTGATTGCCGCTGGCGCCGGGAGGAGGGGTCCGCGCCATGGGGGTCCCGGTGTCCTGGGTGACCGGGCCGGGGATAGGGCGCACGGCACCCCTCCCCAACGACTGGCTCCCCAGCAAGGCGCAGGGGGGCAAATTTCTAACCGCGGGCTCTGTCAGTGCGGGGAGTTGCCGTTGGCACCTCATTTTTGAGCGTTGGGCCGACCACGGCCTTGGCGAGGTGAGGGCGACTCCCCGCAAGGACACCGTCCTCTTTCGGGCCAATTGGACCCGAATCCTCCGCGACGGCATCTATGTGGTCGAGAATGAAGGCAAATACCATGGCTTCGTCGTTGGCCAAACGCCGTCGCGGCCTGGCGCCCTACGCGTCAAGTGCGAGGACGACGCGCAGCGGCACCAACAATCTGCCGTTCGGGCAGTGCTAGCGGAACGTGAGCGCACGCCGACCTCGCAATTGCGGCAAGCGTTGGCGGCGATCAAGGAGAACGTGGACACGCGCCTGCGGGTATGCCCCCCCGCAAGCATGTCCACATGGCCAATAGGGCCCAAAAATGCACATGGTTGGCGTGCCGGTGCATTGTTCCGGCGACGTTCCAAACAGTTTGTTCTGGCGACGTTCCAATCTGTCACCAAAAAACGTTTGAAAAGTGTTTTGAACGTCGCCGGAACAGCTTATTGGAACGTCGCTGGAACACTCATCCTGGCTATCCTCCATGTAGGTGGAGGACATCCAGGTCAACCCTTCGGATCCGCGCGCCGTTCGGGTGATCCTCCGTTGGCCAGGAAGCGATCCCCGGCCCATCTATTTGGGTACGTTGCTTCAGCAGTTGCACTTGCAGCCCGTCGCCGTGCTCGAGTTCCTCACGGCCATGATGGACTACGTGGCAACCCGCGGCAGCTTTCTCGCGACGCGCATCGAGGGGTGGGGCAGCATTGGCGACATGTCCCCAGCGCCGCCGCACTGCCAACAAGTGGCCGCAGAGGCCCCCGCCCCGCCCGCGTGTGCACCGCCTGTGCAACCCCAACCCCCGAACCCCCACCCAGCCCCCCAAACAGCACCCAAACCCAAACCCAAACCCCAACGCCCCCCCAAGCGGGAACCCAAGAGCGCCCCCAAACCAGCCCCCCAAAAAAGGAAGAGGCTCCCGGGGGAGTCCTCCAGCGAGGAGTCGTCTAGCGACTCCTCAACGGACTCCTCCTCGGGGTCCACCACCGACTCCTCGGCGTTCGAGGAGCCCCAGCCCCGCCCCCCGGCCAAGGAGCCCACCAAACCCCCTCGCAAGGCTCCCAAGAGAGCCGCGCCCCCCCAACCCAAGGCCTAGCCCCCCCAACCCCAACCCAAGGCCAAGCCAAAGGCAAGAGGGGGGGGGGATGCAAATACAAAGCGGGGGAGCAAGTGTATGTAGTTTTTCGGGACAATGGGCAGTGGGGGATCGAGCAGGGCAAAGAGGCCCTTGCCGCGGGTGCCCCCCCCCCCCCGGGGTTGGGGAGACGCAGATCGCCTTCCCCAAAGACCCCGAACTCTTCGCCATCCCGAGAGCGTCGGTTTGGAATACCAAGACGCAGGCGAAGAAGTTCTTCGCCAAGATGATGGCGGCCGAGGAGGAGGACAAGGAGGACGACGCGGACGCGGACGAGGAGGGGGAGGAGAGCAACGACGGGGACGGGGACGGGGGAGACGAAGGGGATGGACCGTGGGCAGGTTTGGGTGCTACCGGGGCTAACCGGGATGGGGGCGTCGGGGAAGAGGTCGAAGGGGTGGAGGGGGAAAGGATGGAGGTCGAAGGGGTGGAGGGTCAAGGGGTGGTGGGAGAAGGGGTGGAGGGTGAAGGGGTGGAGGGTGAAGGGGTGGTGGGTGAAGGGGTGGAGGGTGAAGGGGTGGTGGGTGAAGGGGTGGTGGTCGGTGAGGGGGATGGGGGGGATAGTGGGGCGGGTGACAAGAGTTCGGGGGCGCCCGCCGGGCCCCCGACCACGCAGGACTTTTAGGTGAGAACAAGAGACTAACCCGATGGGCCCCCCGGGGGCACCCTACACAACAATGTATGTTACCATTTTACCCTTCCTTGTGCTTTGCTCTTGGTGTAGAGTGCTTGTTCCGGCGACGTTCCAATAACTTGTTCTAGCGGTGTTCCAATGGTGTTCTAACAAAAACTGTTTTTGAAAACAAGTTTTTTTCTCGTGGCAACGCGCCGGGCAACAAATATGAGCATACCAGCGGGGACCCCCAAGGCTAGCAAACAACATATTTTGCCACCATGTACGGGTAGGCTTGGTTGGGGGGTAAATAAATTTTGAACTTTTTTTGTTCCGGCCAAATAGCCTAGAACATTGGAACAATTTGGCCGGAACAACATTGGGTTTCAAACGCGCACCAAGGGAGCATACCCCAGTCCCGGAACAACCCAGCCAACATCGTGGCATCCCCCCACCTTATGGTTGTTGTATTGGTTCACTGCTTTCCGCATTATCTTCTGCATGTGGTGCACCGACAACGGGGAACCGATCCAAATCCTCAGGCGCGAGCAGGCGCTGCGGTTTCCAGTGGCAGTAACGTCCTTGGCGCAAGGGCGCCGTGAGCCGACAACCGCAATGCAGGGCGTTGTGTGTGGCCCTCGGACGTTGTTGCATGCCATCATGTACTATTGGTAATTAACCCAAGGGATACAGTGTTTTGCCGGTTGCCTCGTGCCACCGTTTGGCCACCTCCTATGGTCTTCTCTTTGCCCAAAAGAATGTACCCTATCAGTTACTAGCTCACCCCCCTTGCACTGTCTGCTCCCCTGTCCATGTCCTCGCTGCCACTCTCTAGGATTGTAGGGCACTTTGAGGATGATGATGACTCCTTGCCCCCATTTCTATTGTCTTCATTTTATTGTTCATGGGACACCACAACCTTTCCCCGCGTTGGTTCCCTCGCCTGCGTTCGTCTAGGTTGTGGTGCCTATGGCTCTTTGGGCCATAAATGCTTTTACTTGAATTATGTGATGACCATGTTATCTCCTTCCCATTTGGACTGGGGTTGGTGGGAAGTCATTGACTTATGAACACCGGAGTCTAGGGCCCAGCCAGGGAGGACTCGCGAAAAAAGGGGGAGACCATGATTGTCCCCTGCTGAGTGTGGTCTCCATTTTGTCTCCGCATTGGGACGGGTAGTTCCTTGAACTCAGGGAAGCTCCACCCGGGGGGGGGGGGGGGTCGGCATTGTGGCGAGTTGTGATCTCCACCGTGCCGACCTCGGTGGTGCTGTGCGTGTACCCCGGACTTTCTTAAATGCAGCCGGTTCCAATGCGCCCAACTTGTGCCAGGTAAATTGGAGCGTTGTATGTCTCGCCATGCATGTCTTGAAGGATTTTGTGATTGTAGCCCACTCCCCGGCAAGAGCTAGTTGTCCAACGTTACGTTGGCTTGTCGTGTATCCCACAGATGTTGTCATCGAGATTCCACAAAGGAGGACAACAAGTAGTTGACCCACTGCTTATTAATCCTCCGTCATGGAATTTGATGTAGATTGTGGTTTCCAGGCATCGCCCGCAGACAAATTATATGCCTCCCACTCGCATCTTGTGTGTCTTGTATACAACGAGACATTCTCCCAGAAAGAATGTTCTTTTCCGACGGCAAAATTGTGGAGATGTTCCGAAGCACTCCAAATCGGCGCTTGTGGCATAGATCTTTCCAGGCTTATTGTGCTTTCGGAGTCTCCCGGTTGCCTTTGTTTGTAGAAAGTGAAATTTCCGCACGACGGCTCCCACGAATCCCAATTTCTCCATGTCTTGGAGCGATGCCACGAGCGTCTTTGTTGGTGAGCCCGCTTGAGTAAGCCTTGCAAAGCTTTGCATCCGAGTGTACACAGTGTTGACCGTTGTGTTCCCGCTGTTCCGGTCGAGGAGGAATTGCTGGACCGCCGTGGCATACGTTGGCCTAGACCCAGATGCAATGAATCACCCTGCCACTTGCAGCCCTCCTTCTAACCATTAGCAAACTTGGTAGAACTAGACTGCCGCCATGTTGACTTCGCCCATAGTGGTGTATGTGATTTTGCCTGTTGCCGCGGGCGGTGCTAATCCCGAGGCCCGGAGCCCCGTCCCACCTTTTCTCATCACCGATAGCAGCGCCTCCAGCAGCTGCGCTACACCTGCGGATGACCCTAGTTGTTGTTCAGCGAAACGCGGTGCGCCAGTCATCGTTTCATCGTCCGGTCCCCCACGTCTAGCCGCAAAGCGCGCTCGTGTTATTTCCACATCCATTTCTTGGGCTTTGTGCTAGTGTTGCACGAGGGGAAAATCTTGCTCCTAGTGAATTCCTTGGCAAAAACTGCGCGCTGCAAGAAGCCTTGACATGTCACAAGCCCGCCCTTGCCAGGAAGCCCATAGGCGTTGTTTTCCCACCACCTACAGGCGCCAACGCTGCCTACCCTCCGATATGTAGTTAGTGGCCCAATGTCGTGTTGGTCCGCACACAACAGCTTTTTCCTGGCATGCGTGGAATGCCCTCGCTAGTTGCAGTTTAGCGGCTACCATTTGACTCCCCTGTGGGGTTCGTGTTTGCTGCTGGACCGCTCTGCCCCCTGCAGAGTGCCTCCCTTGCCGTCGGGCTCACACTTGTTAAATTCTGACACTCCAAATGAAGCGGGCCAGGTTGTGTTCATTGCACTTGTCGTTCGAAAAGGAGAAGGCCTTCAACTTTCGGGCGATCACCACGGTGGTCATCCATGCATATGGCAGTTGTTCCGCAAGCGTCCTTGTCACGTTATCTGTTACAAGCGTCGGTATCAGTGACATTCTCAAGGTTCGATTGTTCACCTTAGCCGTTGCGAGTCCTGCCACCAGGCCATAGAATGCCAATTTGCTTTCCCATTGGCCCGCTCCCGGTGCTCCATCTCCCACTTTTTTCTTGGTAACCATCCATTCCATCATGCCGTGCATATTCCTTTGGCTAACACGCGTAGAACGCATAGCACGAACTTTTGTCGCGTTTTTGCTTTTATGATTGTTTTGTGCTTCCGGGGGGTTTTCGAGGGTGCCCGACGCAATGGAACTATCCGTTTAGCTCAATTCAACCATTTCCGAGGAGAGAAGCACAATTGCCTCGTGCCTCTGCCTCTGTCTTGGTGCTACGCGTGCTGCGTGTGTTGCGCGTCCTGCGTGTTTCGGTCCGGTGCCTCTGAGTCTGCCTCTGGAAGTCTTCCTACGCGTTCTACGCGTTCTGCAGGGGCTAAGTGCTTCACACCTATCATACCACACCCGATTTTTTTTTTGCCATGCTTTCACCTGTGTACTCTGCCACACACCTGCACTCGTTCCCAATGGAACTGAAACGTGCGTATTCCAACGACAATTGCCTTCTGCCTATACGGTTGCCTTGGTGCTACATTGCCCACGTGTGTTGGTTGTTTTGTGTGTTGTCGTTTTTCGCTTCTGACGTTGCCTCTGGAGCCGTTCTACGCGTGCTACGTGCTCTGCAGCATGTTTTTGTCCCAACATTCATAGGCCGCTCTGCTTTTATGGTGCAGGAGCCATGCCTGCACCCCTGTACCCCGCCACACATTCTCAATGGTTGCAGAAGGGTGGGAAGCAGGGAGAGTGGAAGCATCCGGAGAAAATGAAGCACGACGCCTTCGTTGTCTTTCAAATTAAACAAGCCACCAGTATGTGTGTGTATTTCCGTTTTCGTCTCGCTTCTCGCCTTGCACCGCTGTCCTCCTCACCCCCTTGTGTCGCAGCGGGGTGGCATGCCGGATGGGTCAATCGGAAGAAGAAAGGGGCCAAGGACAAGCAGGAGAAAGAATTTTGGTTGACGAACCTCACAACGTATCAGGTGTACCACGGTCAAGGGTTTGCGGTTCATGTGACCACTATTTTGCGCTGCCTGTTGTCCCCTACCGCCTGTGGCACCCTTTCACAGGTCAAGGCCCCGAAGGGCAAGCCACATGCGCCACATGTGGTGCAAGGCGTCCGCAACAAGAAGGATGGCTACTTGAAATACAAATAGGTGTTTTATGCGTTCTGTGCGTTTTATCCGTTCCCTTTTCCGTTGCCTCTGGATCTGCCTCTGGTTGTGTGTTATGCGTTTTGCGCGTTCTCGGCGCTCTGCGCGCTTCCTCTGGTATTGCCTCTGGGGTTGCCTCCATGTGTCTTGCATGTTCTGCATGTTCTGCAGATTCTGCGCGACCGGCTGTGGACGTGGATCCAAGATGAGGGAACCACGGAGAGTTCGGATGAGGACGAGTCGGAAGAGGAGTAGGAAGAGGAGCCGGAGGAGGCAGGGGAGGCGGAGGAGGAGGAGGACGAGGAGGGCAGTGATGCTGCCAGTTTGAAGGACGAGGACGAGCCCTCCCTCGCCCAACGCGCCCGCCGCAGCACCCACCTGGAGGTTGTTGCCCGCATGGTCGCACAACCCAAGGGGACCCCTGTCAAGGCCAAGCCAGAGGCAAAGCCAGAGGCAAGGCCAAATGCCGGAGGAGCTGTCCAAGAAGAAGAAGGAAAAGACGAAGAGTCCACCCAAGAAGAAGAGCAAGGGCAAGAAGAAGGTGGAGGAGAAGCGTAAGCATGTGCGTTACGCAGTGGAAGGCGAACCGCACAGGACGATGCCCACAGGTGCAACCCGAGGGCAGAAGTACCAAGCCGGGGCCGCCTACGACAACGATGTGCAGGTCATGCAGCGCACCCTGGAGTCGGAATATGAAGTGTCACTCGGACGAGTATGCCAACACTACAAAGTGTGTTTAGCCGAGGAAACACAAGCGCGCCGCGAATTGGGCCTGGCGCTGCTTCTGGTGACGGACGTGCGGGCGTACACTGTGCAGATGGTCCTCCGCTGTGGCACGAAGAATGCACAAAGCACAGCCGCTGCAAGAGAACTGTTTGAGGAGCGATACCGCAGCAGCTCACCCCGCCAAGTCGCAACCGGGTTGATCAGCCAAGGAAGAGAGCGCTGGGGCGCCGAAGAGCGATGCGGAAATGGGAAAGGAGCACCCGGAGGAAGCCGCAGCGGCGGGAGAGGAGATGGAGGAGAAGGACGAGATAGTGCAGATTTAGTAAATCGGGCCGACCTAAGTTGGTGCAGCCCAGGCAGCATTTTTTCAAACACACGGTTTCCGGAGGGGGATGAGTGGCCCGACCCCGATGAGGTCCGCGGCAGACAAACCTCACAACCCCTCTTCTTTTCAAGGCCAGTGCCGTTGGCCCAGCAAGCACATTCACAGCCAACCCCACAGTGGTGGCATCGGTAGGCGGCGCTTCCATTGGGGCACCGGCGCCGGTATTTATTGCGTTGTGAATGCTTTTTCGACGTTCGGATGAATGGTGGCGGCTGCGGCCGCTGCTCTGCGTCGACCATGTAGGGTGCACGGACACCGTTTCAAGAAAGCAACAATTGACTTGTTCGTGTTGCCGCCCCCATTGCCCCATCCCCTGTCCTGCGTGTGATTTGTGTAATACGCGCTCTACGTGTCTGCTTCTGTGTCTGCCTCTGGAGGTCGTGTTACGTGTTCTGCGTGTGCTGCGCGTTCTGCACGTTCCGCTTTTGCTGCCTCTGCAGTTGCCTCTGGAACTGCCACTGGTGTGTTGCGTGTTCTACAGAGTCTCATTTCTCAACAATATTTGTTTGTGATGCCACCAAAATTTCAACCACCGCTGTACGACCATAGGCTCCCGCGGGAGGACTGTGCGGCCGATATCCAGTACGGTATCCGGCCCGGGGAATCCTGGCTCATGGGCTATACTGAGGACGAGGTGTGGGACCATATCATGGCACCCATAGAGAATCTACAATGCCAAGCCCTACGGGACCACGGAAGGCCAGACCTGCTACCTCTAGTACTTAGGTACAATGCATTTCTAATTCTATTTGGGATGGTGCGACCAATGCAGGTGGACGGGGTTTGGGACCGCAAGGGCCTATTACACAATCCCTATATGGCAAACATGCTGACGCGTCGCCAATATTCCTTGCTGCAACGGTTGCTACGTACCGATGTCGTCTCGCTACTGGAAGACTGCAATCGCCAATGGGCGGGAGCGTGGTGCATGGGGGGTGGGGCCTGCGGCGATGAGTCCGTGGTGCCCCACAAGGGGATGCTAGCGGGCCCCTTGAAAATGTTCATTGCCTGAAAACCGCACCCAACCGGGATAAAGTTGTATTGCCTGGCCGATGCAACATGGGGGTACGTGGTGGACATGTATTTGTACACCGGTGTACGTGGCCGGCTACGCCGCTACGGCACTGCGGCGGGAAACTTTGATGCCAAAAACATCATGAAGTTGTGGGCATCATTGCTGCCCGAGGGGACGGTGCTATGTGCGGACTCCTTTTTCGGGTCCCACGGCCTTGCAAAGGAATTGGCCGCCAACAAGCGGGCATTCCTCATGATGAAGAAGAGGTCCACGTACGGCATGACATGGGCCGGGGAGCAGGTGCAGGAGGGGCAGACGGCGGTGTTCACTGTTGCGGATTTCAAGTACAGTTTGTGCACGTACAAGAATCCGAAGGTCGGGCACAAGCCCCCCCGCGTTGTGCCGATGTTGACGCATGTGTGGTTTGCCCGAAAGGGACCACCTCACCGGCGAAGCGGGCGGGAAGTGCACCCCGTGGTGGCGGCGTACCGCACACTGTCGCGCGGTGTCGATGGTGGGAACCAGATGGCCCTGCAGATGAGGCAGGTTGGCCGCCAGATGACATGGGCCCACGCGGTGCGTGCGTTCGTGCTCCGGTACGCGGTTGTGAATGTGTTCGCAACTTGCCGGCAATTGGGACTTTGCAAGGAGACCACTAGTATGTGGGAATGGCAATGGCAAGTGTTGCGGCGGCGGTACTTTGCCCACCCCCGCCGACAAGAGGTACACGTGCCGGTGGCGACACAACGGCGGCGTGTGTGCCACCTTTGCAAGAGGGGAAGAACCGGCCATGAATGTACCGGTTGTGGAAAGGCGTTCCACGTGTTGTGCTTTGCACCGGGACATGGCTATGGAGGTGTGCAAGGCGCACGGGACATGGAGGTAGACGAGGAGGACGAGGAGGTGTGGGAGGAGGACCATGAGGAGGACGAAGAGGACGGGGAGGACGAGGAGGACGCGGAGGACGAGGAGGACGAGGAGGACGAGGAGGATGAGGAGGACGAGGAAGGCGAGGAGGACGAGGAAGGCGAGGAGGACGAGGAAGGCGAGGAGGACGAGGAGGATGAGGAGGACGAGGAGGATGAGGAGGACGGGAAGATGAGGAGTAGTGTGGTGGAATGAGGGGCTTGAACGAGACGATCATGGACACGGAGCCTCTGCTATCCCTACCCATGGGACCAATGCGAACCCTGGGGGACAACCGCGTAGGCTGGATACCCAACTGTGAGGACGCGGCCCCTCCTCGATGTGCGCCCCTGTGTAAAGCGACGTGCTGCGCGTTCTGCGCGTTCTGCGCGGTCCGGTATTCCAATTCTGCACGTGCCTCTGGAGGCACGTGTTCGGCGTGCTACGCGTTCTGTGCATGTTACTTGGTGTGTACGTGTTGTACGCGTTGTGCGCGCTCCACGCGTTTTCGAAACCTTACGTGCAACACCGTGGGCCACAAAAGCGCGCCTCCGGCCAGAAACGTACAGATGGTAGCCAAAGGAATATTCCTTTGTCTACCACGCGCAGAACGGAATCAACGTTTTTTGTTCGTGAAAAATGAATCCATGAAGTTTTGTTGTTCCAGGGGGTTTTTTGAACGTGCCGGACGTCGTGGAAGCATCCGTTCTTTCATTTCCACCGTTCTCCATGTGAGAAGCGTATCGTGCCGTTGCCTCTACCTTGGCTTTCGTGCTCCGTGTGCCGCGCGTGTTACGCGTGTTACGTGTTCTAAGCTTTCGATTCTAGGTGTGCCTCTGGAAACCGAATAATAATAACAGGTGTTGCATATCCGTGCAAGGCGTGTTTTGTGTGCCGCACGCAACGAACACCATGCTTCTGGAGGCCAGAACCCACGTTTTGCGCGAGCTACGCGTCCTCCTGTACCTCAGCCCTTTCTTTATGCCCGCACCCCTTTTGCCGCAAAGCCACAAGTAGTGGCTCGCCAAGGGGGGCCACCTGGGCTGTTGGGGGAGCGCGGCCACGCTGAAGCACAACGCGTTCATCGTGTTCCAGATCAAACAGCAGACATGTATGTGATTGTTCAATGGGGTGGAGTACGGGTGTCGTGCATTTTGATGTCTCCCACGTCGACGCCGTTCGTTTCGCCTTTTTGTTTCTGCTTCTGGGGCCGTGCCACACATTTCTTCACAGCTGGGTGGCACGGCGCCTGGGTGAACCGCAAGAAGGTCGGCAGCAAGGATCGCCGAGAGGATGAGATGTTCCTCATCAATGTGATCGCATATCAAGTATCCATGCATGACACGTGCCATGTTGTTTTGTATGGTTGCACCGTGACAGTCCCTAGTCTCCATTTTCAATAAGCTGCTTACCCCACCAACTGCCTGCAGGTTAAGACGAAGAAAGGGAAGCCGCGCGATCCCGCGAAAGTCCAAGATTGCCGCGCCAAGCCGGATGGATGGTTCGAGTACACAAAGGTTGTAGTGCGCGTGCTGCGTGTTGCATCTATAAGTGATTTTGCCCCGTGTCATACGCGTGTTGCGCGTGTTGCGCGTTCTTCGCGTTCCGGTGATGTGCCTCTCGTTCCGCCTCTGGGTGCGCCGCCATCGTGTTACACGTGCTGCGCGTTCTGCAGATCCAAGCGAACCGGTTGTGGACCTGGTTGGAGGGCGGAGAAGAAGAGAGTGAGGAGGAAGAGGACGAGGAGGCATCAGCAGACGACGGAGACGAAGAGGAGGAGGAGGAGACCGAGGAGGAAGACGCCGACGAGCCACCCCATGGCAAGAAGCAGGCCTGAGGCACACCGAAGAAGGAGCATTCCGAGGACGAGCCAGAGGACCCCGTTGTGCCAGAGAAACACTCTTCTTCTTCCGCGAAGGCAGCACGGTCCACCATGCTGGAGGTCAAGCAGGAGCCGCAGACAATGGCAGAGAAGAAGAAGCGGAAGTCGGAGGAGCAGAGCCCGATGCCCAAGAAAAAGAAGGACAAGGACAAGCCGGCCCTTGGGCACGTGTCCTTTGCGATCGGCGGGAAGGGCCCGCAGAAGAGCATTAGCGCCGCACCGACAAGAGCAGAGAAGTTCCACCATGAAGGCGGGTACGACCGTGATCTGGACACAATGCAGAGAATCTTGGAGACGGACTTCAATGCGACCGTGGGCCGATTGGTGATGCACTGCAAGGAGTGCTTGTCGGAGGAACCCAAGTCCAGGCAAGAGATCGGTTTGGCAGTTCTGCTGCACACCAGAGTCCGGGCAGTGAGCGTGCAAAGCGTGTTGAGATGCGGGACCAAGAACGCCCAGTCGGCTGCAGCAGCCCGTGAGTATTTCGAAAAGCGGTATCCCTGGAGCAGCCCGCGGCAAGTGGCGGAGGGCACGGGAGGGATGCCGGCACCGGACCCTTTACGCCGACCCCCCCCCCCCCCCCTCCCCCCCCCTCCCTCCCTAGAAATTGGCTGGAAACTGCCGGACCATGGGCGCCGAAGGCGCCCTAAGGAAATTTTGCCTGACTTAGTACAGGGTGAAAAAATGGGTTTCCACCACATGTGTCTATACTCAAAATGCTCAGTTTTTGGAGGAGAACCCAATAGTGGATGAAAACCAAATTGGACAAAATATGAATACCACCCCTGTGCAGAGATATCTTTGATCTGGGCCATACCTTAGTGGTAAAGCAGTGCCTCTGCAATTGGAGGACCTGGGTTCAAACCCCAGTGGGGGTAATGTGCACGGATGTAGGTAGGATCAGGGACACCATGGGACAGTTTTTTTTTTTTGCCTTTTTTTTGCTTTGACTTTGTCCCCTTTCTTTGGGGATCCCCGAGAATGCAGGGGTGATGTAGCATTTCCGCCCACTTGTGGGCCCACTTTGATTTTGTCCCCTTTGTTGGGGACCCCCGAGAATGCAGGGGTGATGTAGCATTTCCGCCCACTTGTGGGCCTTCCAAAAGGCACGGGTTAGGCATCCAATTCTGGCTTTGTCCCCCTTTCTTTGGGGATCCCCGATAATGCAGGGGTGATGTAGCATTTCCGCCCACTTGTGGGCCCACTTTGATTTTGACCCCTTTGTTGGGGACCCCCGAGAATGCAGGGGTGATGTAGCATTTCCGCCCACTTGTGGGCCTCCGAAAAGGCACGGGTTAGGCATCCAATTCTGATTTTGTCCCCCTTTCTTTGGGGATCCCCGAGAATGCAGGGGTGATGTAGCATTTCCGCCCACTTGTCGGACACGCCCATTGAAGTCCACTGGGAAGCGGGCAAGAGACAAGAAGCGCCTTGACGCACTTCTCGAGGCCAAAAAGAAGAGAACCCGGGAAGCAACCGATTTGTCTAGTGACGACGAGGACTACTTTGATCGTCCGGTGGACAAGCGCTCTTAGCGCCCCTTCCATCACCTTCCTCCACTCCACCACTCCAATCACCCATGTTTTGAGGCCCCAAGGAGGAGAACCCCATGACGGGCACGCGGCGCTTTGGTGCACACGATGTACAACCGGTGTGTGGGCATAGTACTGCGTAGTACGTGCACACGTTGTGGGCACGTAGTGCGCGGAGAGAACTTTTTTTTTTAAAAAAACGTATTGCGCGCGTTGCAAACCCTTCCCCCCCTCTCCTCCAAAGGGTTACGAAACATACATCCACTCTTTCTTCGCAACATGCATAGTTAGGCCTGGGTGGGGCGCCACTGGCAACAGTGGCCGGGAATTGACTCGGGGGTGCTATGCCCTTAAACACAAGTACCACCTACCATGCCCCCCCCCCCCGTTGCAATTTTTTTTTGCCAACATACATACCGGAAAAATGTCTACCGGGATGAGGGGGTCATTTTAAGCCATATATGTTGGGGTCCGGGTGGCCCCCTCCCCTTCAGCCGGCCCCAGACCCCCCCGCAGACCCAGCCCCCCCCCCCCTCCCCCCCCCCACCCTGAGATTGGCTGGAAAGTGGGAGGGAGTCGGCGTATGGCCCGTTGCTACGTCCCCCCCGTGGCGGAGGGGATTTTGAAGGGCCTTTCGGTTTGTACGGGTTGCGCCGCCGCACCGCGATGGCCGGTGGACCTCAGCCCCCCATCGGAGGGTATTAATCTGGCCAAGCTGAAGATGGAGGGCCTGCGAGGTGGGCGTGGAGGTGGCGGGGCCGATCACGTAAGCGCAATCGGCATCGAAGACACCGTTGACATGGAAACGGATGTTTTGCAGGTGTTGCGCGCGTGCTCTGTTGTGTTTCTACATAGTCGTGCCGCGTGTCATGCGCGTTGCGCGCATTCTGCGAGTTTGCTTCTAGCCTGCCTCTGGAGGAAAATTCCCGTTTTCCGCGTTTTGCAAGAGAAGTTCGTCCGGTTTGTCCGGATGGCTGGCCTGATGGCATACGAATTGGAAGAGGAACGGAACCTCGAACTGCCGGCGTCTGGAGCATGGTCTCTGGTGCGCACCCGAGAGCTGGCGGCGAAGAAACCGCGGGTATTTGTGTGCTTTGTGGTTTCGGTGGTGTGTGTGCTGTTGCCTCCGCCGCGCCTCTGCAGGCCCATGGTAGCGTGATGCGCGTTTTACACGTGTTGCACGTATGATTCCGCGCACGCTTTTGGAGGAGGACTTTCCGTGTTACGCGTTGTGTAGACTGCCGCTTGCGATTGGGAGCCCCCTCACATGAGCGGGTACCCGCACCTTCCCCCCCCGCCACCGCAGTACCCGCCGCCTCATGCCCAAATTAATCCCAGAAGTCGTACCACCAAGACCCGCAGTGGCACCCCTATCCGCTGCTACCGCCCCCCCCCCCCCCGCCTCCGCCGCATGGCGCGCCGCCGCGGGGCCCCCCGCCTTCCCTGCCCTATGGCGCGCCCCCCTTCGCAACGGGCGAGCCGCCCGAGCTTCAACCGAAGGCGCTGCTCGGCCCGTTCACCGATGTGGCACAGATCAAGAAGGTGCGTGGCTGGCCCCCGTTGTGTTTTCACAGGATCCGCAAAAGACCGGCGAGACGCGGGACGATCAGCCCCAGAGCATCAGAGCAGAAGGATCTAACGCTGGTGCCATGGAGGGCAGCAAATCGTTGTGCTGGGTGTTCTCCGCGTGTGCTTCTTTGTCACCTCCAGAGCCCGCTGCGCTCCGTGTTGCGCGTGTTGCGTTTCTGCGCGTTCTACATGTCGTGCCTGCGCGTTGCCTCTGGAGGAGAGACGTCACGTTGTTCGCGTTCTGCAGAAGCTTCTCCCGGAGACCAAAGGTGAGGAGGCCAAACAAGGGCCCAAGGAGGCCGCAGAAGGCGCTGCAGAAGGCGCTGCCGCGGGTGCGGAGGTCTTAGTAAGGGGCGATGGTGGTCCGGCAGGTGAGCAGGTGCGCGTTGTGGTGCCACTGCCGTTTGCGCGTCATGCCTGTATGCTTCTGTTGTGCCTCTGGAATCCGCCCCGGCGTGTGTTGCGCGTTCTGCGCGTGTTACGCGTTACATGTGTCTCGATTCTTGCCCTCCTCTGGAGGAGAGCACCCCGTTTCCCCGGAACGCCATGCCGAACCGGAAGGGGCTCCAGATACGGAGACGGCTGCCGAGGGCAAGATGACGGACGGCGACGTCCAAGAATTGTAGAGGGGTGGGAGGGCTGGGAGGGGGAGGACGGGTGGGAGGGTGAGGGGTCAGAGGGTTTTTTCTCCCCGCTTGGGGAACCGAGTGCGGAATGGCCGGACCCCGACGAGTCTCGGGGGCGTCAGAGTTCGTGGCCCGCTTTGCGGGTTCCCCTTTGGGAAGTTTCAGCGCAGACAGGCTCTTTTTCTCAACAGGCGCCGGACTGGTGGTGTCGCAATATTTGGTAGAAATACCGGTTTCTTGGCTGTACAATAATGGAGTATTATGGCGATGGGGCATGTAGTGCCCGGTCTGCGCCCAGCACAAGCGAACTGGTGGTGTCCCGCAAAAAAAGATACCACACCTGTTGCCAATTGCTCTGTGGTCGGGGAATCGAGGTTGAACCCCCCCCCCTCCGCTGCAGATTGCTGTGTGGTAGGGGAATTGAGGCTCAACCCCCCCCCCCTAGAAAAAAACACCGACACTGCCCTGTGCTACATGTGCTGCGTGTTGCCTCTGACTGTGCCTCTGCACTGCGTTTGGCGCGTTCTGCGCGGGTCGCGCGTTCTGGTCATTGCCTCCGGTACTGCCTCTGGAGTCTGAATGTCCGTGTTCGGTGTCATGCAGACACACCGCTCTTTGAAAATGCCATTTCCCATGAATCTTTATGCGGGTGCACTCCCCCTGGAGGATTGTGCAGCAAATATCATGCATGGAGTCCGGCGAGGCCAAACTGAACTAGTCGGGTACACCGAGGATGAGGTGTGGGACCACATGTTCGCTCCCATCCAGGAATTACAGCGGGCATCCCTCCGACATGCGAACCTTCCCCACTTGATCCCCCTAGTACCAAGGTGTGTCCCACTTGATTCTAGCAGTTGGCCCAATGGATTGTAGTGTTTGCCCCAATCGATTCTAGCGGTGGCTTCCATTTCCGTAGGTACAACGCCTTCATCCTCCTACTAGGCATGGTACGGCCTATGCAAGTAGATGGCATCTGGGAACGGGACGGGTTACTATACAACCCCTTCATGGCACGATTGCTAAGCCGCAAGGAGTACGACGTCTTGCGCCGTAACATCCGGCCCGACGTTGTTGAACTACTGGAGGAGTGCAACGGGCAGTGGGCTAGTGTCTGGCGGTTGGGTGGCGCGGCTTGTGGGGATGAGTCCGTGGTGCCGCACAAAGGCATACGTGCCGGCCCACTACGGATGTTCATCGCCCGCAAGCCCCACTCAACCGGCATCAAGCTCTATTGCCTTGCCGATGCCATTAGTGGGTATGTGCCGGACATGTACCTGTACATGTGTAGACGCGGGCACCTGCGGCGGTTTGGCAACAGTGCGGGCAACTTCAATGCCCAGCAGATCATGACCATGTGGGCAGGTCTCCTCCCTTCCGGGACCATCCTTTGGGCGGATTCCTTTTTTGGATCGCACGAGCTAGCGCGTGACCTCGCTACGGAGAGGCCCGCCTTCTTGATGATGACGAAGCGCTCCACGTACGGGGTGGACAGGGCAGGAGAACTTCTAGGAGATGGACAAACCGCCACGTGCACTGTGGACGACGCGAGGTACGCCATGGTGGTTTTCCAGAAACCCAAAGGTGGGTCACAAGCCGCCCCGCGTAGTGCCAATGCTCACGAACGTCCACTTCCCACAAGCCGGACCCGTGCATCGCCGCAGCGGGAATGAGGTGAACCCGGTGGTCGCCAGCTACCGCCAGTTATCGCGTGGGGTGGATGACGTCAACAAGATGGCGCTCCAGATGCGCCAGATGGGACGTCAGATGACGTGGTCGCATGCGGTGCGTGCGTTCGTCCTCCGGTACGCCGTGGTCAACGCACGCGACTTGCCGGTCCCTCGGGGGGGCCCAAACGGGTACCATGTTTGACTGGCAGTGGGACCTTATCCGGTGCCGCTTTTGTACAATGGCAGTGGCCAAGCCCATCCACGTGCCGGTGCGGATGCCGGGACGCCGGGTGTGCACCCATTGCAACCGGGGCAAGACCCACTACGTTTGTTGTAGGTGTGGCAAGTGGTACCATGTGGGGTGCTTTGCCGTGGCACATGGGGTGACCGGGGTGGTAGAGGCGGATGTGGAGGAGGAGAGCGAAGAGGCCGAGGAGGATGGAAGCGAGAGGGAGGAGAGTGAGGATGACACGGAGGAGGAGAGTGAGGAGGAGGGGGAGGAGGATGAGGAGGAAGAGGGTGAGGAGGAGGAGGAGAGTGACGGGGAAGAAGACGAGGACATGGAGGATGACGAAGATTAGGAAGGAGAAGGTGGTGGAGGGCGGGCGTTGTGGAATCGTGGACTTCATGGCCGCCAAGCCTGTGCCATCCCTACCCATGGGACCAGTGCGAACCCTGGGGGACAACCGCGTAGGCTGGATACCCAAACTTTGAGGACGCGGCCCCCCAAAAGTGCGCGCGTGTGCAATAGTGACGTGCTCCACGTGCTACGCGTTTTGCGCGTGCCGGAACTCTGCTTCTAAGTCTGCCTCTAGAACGCCGTGCTGCGCGTTTTGCGCGTTCTGCGCGTTATGCGTGTGTTGTTTGCGTTCTGCACGTGCTGCGCGGCCGCGCGTAATGAAGCAACACGCGCAGCACGTATTGTGCCGCGCGGAGCGCTTCCGGACAGAAACGTCCCCTCTGTAGACAATGGAATGTGGGACAACCACACTTCTCGTGGGCTCCAACTGCAATCCGCGCCTTTTTGTATTCACTGCACACGTCCTGATGATGGCCTCCCGTGGCATGTCCTTCATGTTTCCTCTACCTGCCAGTGCCTGCCGCGCCACTTGGGATATCCTCCTCCGCTGTGTCTCCTCCATGCACAGTGCCAGCTCAGCGGTTTCTGTGTGGTCTGCATGGCATGCCATGTACAACCCGCATAGCACCGCTACCCATCTTGCCCAAGCCTATACTAACGGGTTTGGAGGACTTGAGGCCACCCCCTCCACTCCACATTGCTTTCATGACTTGTCGTCTCCTTGGCCCTTTGGGTTTTCCCGGATGCAAAATGACTTTCCCGTTGTTCCGATCTAGTTCCAGCCCAAGCATGAAACCAACTCAAAGGAACGACATTCACTTTGCACACAAGCACGCAAAGAGAGAGAGAGAGAGAGAGAGAGAGAGAGAGAGAGAGAGAGAGAGAGAGAGAGAGAGAGAGAGAGACAATGCACTTGGAAAATTAAAATGTTATTTATTCCTTGAGCACATCTTTTGTCGCACAAGGGATACCCAGACACAACGCCAGTGTGCACTTTGCCTTCTCCTTCCTAATCCTCTTTCTTCGTATCTCTTGCCCCCTACCCCTAATCTTGGCCCTAGTCCTAGCCCTTGCCCTTACACATGCTCCTATATTTGCCCACAGCCTCCCCCCAACCATACCTGGCAAACTTCGCCAACATTCACATTCTTGCTTGGCACTAAATTTTTTATGTTACAAATGTAGGTTCTGAACATGCTGGATATAGCATGGAAACCCCTGTCAAAATTAAGGTTAAGGGCCATGGCGTGCTAAGTCGCACTTCAAGATTTGTCCACCTTCGTTGTTTTTGACGTTGTCGATTGACAGTGACGGCTTTTAATGGCATCCACCAACATGTTTTGAATGATACCTTCGCAAAAGAAACAAACGTCAAAACAACATGAGGGAGGACGAGAGCGCCCCGCAAGTGGAACGGAGCCGGCACACCAAATATCACCATCCATTCCTTCAACCGGCCAAGAGATTTGTTCCACAACTATCCGGGCAAGTTCTTAGTGTTGATGCAAACTTGCTTCCCCGAAGGGAAGCAGAGGAAAAAAAGAGGACAAGATTAGAATGGCTGCCATACAACACAAATGGGGAAGCACAAAGGAATGGTTTGGCTTAAGTAACCTCATTTAGCCAAAAGAATTTGCCTAGAAACCCCACCTCTATACACCTGGTTAGCATAACTTGGTTGCGCAGCTGCTCCCGTCCGGTGTGCCTGTGTTCATTGCGGGTGAGTCTGCTGATGTGAAAGCCACTGTTGCTGCTTTGAAGGCCACTGTGGCTGTGGATATGTATCAGTGTGATGTTTCAATTTACAATTTGTCATCCAAGACCCCGTTGTATACTTCCGGTTCCCACCTGGTTTCCATTTGCTCTGCTACCGCCTTTGATACGAGGATGCCTCGTTACGTGGCTTATACTGAAGTTCGTACCGTTTGAGCTTGGTTCCGGTCCTAGAACGGGCAGGCAACTGGTTTTTGCTGGGGAGCCTGTCTGTGCATTTTGCAAGCATGATGTTTACCAGGTTTTCCAAGGACTGTAATGTTGTGTGTGCCCTTTTGGGTGAGGAGACTGCTGTGCCTGATGAGTTTGTTCAGTCCATCAGAGCGGCTATCACCAACGCCGACACCTGCCCCCCCAAGTCATGGGAGGATGTGAACCATGACTTGGGGGCAGGTTTTACTATGGATTGTTCTAGGGTTAGGTATGTAGATGAGGATCCTGAGGAGCAAGATGGGGAGGCAGAGTGACAACCAGAGACACACACCCCAAAGAAGAAACCCAAAACTGCCCCTGCCCCCTCACCTAGTGGCACGCAGTGCGCTCAAACAACCCCCGCTTCCTCCTCAGGCATTGTGGCCTCTACTGGCAAAGGTATGAATACTTTTGTGAATCATTTTTCACCATCCCAAGGTGGAAACGCAAAGTCACAGAACTCTGCCACTGCCAAGCCTGCTGCTGCACCCACTGCCAAGCCTCCTGCTAACACAGGTGCTAAGAAGCCCCGTGCATCTGGTCTGCGCAAGCGCTAATGCCAGTCCTAATGCTTATATTGCCTATCAGTATGAAGTCTGGCTGAAATTTCGGCCAGCATGCATTCTTCAGTGTTTCTCATCTCTTATTATTGTGTTTCTCCACAGGCACTGCAAAAGCCTGTATTGATTGGTCAGGTGGCAAGTATTTGCTTGTAATTGAGTGTAGTACATTGTACACCATGCTGAAATGTCATTGCTTCTGTGTTCCTTGCTCCTATCTACTGTCATAGGTACCAATTTCAGTGATCGTATTTCGAGCTTCGATGGACTTGGCCAAAATTTCGGCCAGCTTAGGCCTGTCTGCTGAATACGACCATGTGTTTTGACGTTTTTCGAAGAGCTGGCCGAAATTTCAGCCAGGTTGGTTAAAGTAGGAAATACAAGTACATGCTTTGGGGATAGTTTTCTGTGTGCTTCGATGAAACGTATGTTTGGGGTTCCCTTACCTGTGGTGTATAGGGGGGTTCTGTGATCACCCTGGAACAGAGGGGTCAGAGGAACAATAGGCAGTAACCCCCCCCCCCTTTCCGGGCACTGGAATGCAGTGGTCTAAATGTAAAACAACACTATATTTTGGTGATTGAATATCTTTATCTTTGAAATTTTGTGTGTAGCCAGAAATGCAAATAATGGCATATATTTCAAATACACACCTTGTTGTTGCATGTTGCCATCAGGGGGGTATGGATACCCAAAAAAAAACATCCCTGCTCACATACTTTTCTCCTCACTACAACATGGACTTCCATGGGCCATAGTGCCAGGTGGGGGCGGGCAACTTGTGACGCCTAAGAGAGGGGGATAGGGTAAGCCTCCGATGCACCCAGAGCAGACAAGGCAGCACCTAGGGTTGGTAGCACGTAAGGTCAACAGGACCCTGGTCCGGCCGCACCAACGGTTGTCAGCACCCAATGCTCGCAGCAAGCCCCCCACTATGCGCACGTTCACAAGGCGGTGGGACCAATTCCCCACCGCCGTGCGCACCGACTTAGGGCAGAGGGAATGGTTCCCCACCCCTATGCGCAACAGCATAGGGTGGAGGGATAGAACCCCCACCCATGTGTGCACTTGCACATGATGGAGAGACTAATCCCCTTTCCCGGTGCGCGTTTGCCCGGGGTGGAAGGATAGGCCCCCACCTTTGTGCGCACCTACCGAAGGTGCAGGGACGGGTTCCCCACCCCTGTGCTCACAAGCAGAGGGTGGAGGGGCAGATTCCCCACCCTTGTGCGCTCCGACACAGGGCGGTGGGACAGATTTACCACCCCTCTCCGCACCAACCTAAGGTGAAGGCAAGGCTTCCCCACCCCTATGCGTACCACCACCGGGCGAAATGTAGCACTCCCCACCCCTGTGCACACTTGCACAGGGTGGAGGGACGGTTTCCCAATCTTGTGCCCGTCTGCACAAGGTGGAGGGATGGATTCCCCAACCGTGTGCACAAAGGGGCCCCCTCTACCCTATGTTGACATGCAAACGGGAAGCCCCACCCCCTTCCGCCTTGTGCTGACATGCAAAAGGATGGAGACAGCTCTCTTGTGCCATGTGCTCATTTGCATAGTGGTAGAAGCACCCCCCTCGGCCTAGTACTAATATGTAGAGGAGACACACATAGACACAGCAGACACACCCCGTCTTCCTTGTGCTACCATGCACAAGGGCAATGACACCTCCCTCTACCTTGTGCTGACATGCATGGGCAGAAACACCCCACCTTTGCCCTACGTTGTTGTGCGCAAGGGCAACGGCACATCTTCCATGCCCTATGCTAATGTGCACAGGGCAAAAACAGCCCCCCCCCCTCCTCTACACTATGCTGACGTGCACAGGGGCACAAGGGTGTAGCCCATCCCCTTGCTATTGTGTGGGGATGTGGGAGCTCGGGCAGAGTCGGGAATAGGGGCGGGGAGTGTGGAGAGGGGGGTGGGGGCAGGAGTAAAGCAACCCAATGGGTAGGGATGAGGATCGCCTGGCGTGCCCTCGTGAGGGAGCGTTGGTGCGGCCTAGGCGCTCATAAGTAGTGCCCCTCGTGGCAAGTGGGGAGTCACGCTCCGCCGCCGAGGGCCGACGGCACCCAAGGGCGTGTATGTTGTAATATGTGTGATTTTTTTTCGCGGTAAATGGTGTAACAAAAATCGTCACTTTGTGTAATTTTTGTTTGTGGCAAGTCGTGTAAACCTGTGACACGCGTTGCCGCAAAAAAAATTACATGATATCACAGTTTTTTTGTGCACAACTTACCGCAAAAAAATAACTATATACATTTCCGCAAAGAAAATTTTTGTTTCCAGTTTTACCGAAAAACATGCATGCATGTAGCCACTCGGCCCATTCATGGGCCATTTCTGATTTTGTCCCCCGCTTTGAAGCGTTGGGGACCCCCAGACGGCAGGGGTTATGTAGCCATTGGGTCCACTTGTGGTCCACTTAGATTCTTGTCCCTCGCTGTGAAGCGTTGGGGACCCCCCAGACGGTAGGGGTTATGCAGCGACCCGGCCCACTTGTGGTCCACTTCGGTTTTTGTTCCCCCTATGAAGCGGGTCATTGAATTGCCTAGTGATGATTTGGAGGGCGTTATTGAGCTTCCTTGCCGTCCGGACCCCCCCCCCCCATCACCCAAGTTGAACGTGCACTTTCGGGGATCAAGGAGAGTGTTCCGGCCACCCCCACCCCTCTCGAAGGCAAGCATACCAACCCCCCCTATTTTGAGATCGCCCGATCGTGTGGTGAGGTCCGAATTCACCGGGGGGATCTTACTGAGTTTTTTGGGGGATCCTAACGAGTTTGGGGGGGGTTCCTAGGGAGAGCTCCGAGCAAAATTGGGCGAAACCACCATCAAAATCGTGTTCTCCGAACCCAAAATGCGGGGTAATGTCACCCTTGTTCAAAATTTTACCCTAGGAATGACCCTGCCCCAGAACGGGGATGTTTCATGAACAAGCTGCACGGGGGCATTTTGACCCCCTTGTGGAAATAGGGTAACCTAGCTGATTTTGAAGTCGGGTAACCCCATACCCTATTTTGAGGTCGCTATGTCCGAATATCATGGTGGTTTCACGCAACGTGGCGGTATTTTTGAGAAAAGCACCGTTTTACGTTGAAAATCGCACTCGGTAGGAATCTGCAAAACTCGTTAAGATATGCCCAAACCATGACATGTCACCCACAAATTCGGAACAAGCGACCTCAAAATAGTGGGGTGGTATACTTTGATTTCAGGATGGGTCCACAATGTTGAACATGGTGGAACGCCCAAAAAAAAAAAAACTTAGGCTTTCCACTTGTGACCTTACGGGTGATATCCTCCTCAGGATACCTGAAAGTACCCCGAACTTTTTAGGCGTTCCACCATGGAAGTTCGACATTGTGGACCCATTCTGAAATCAAAGTATACCACCCCACTATTTTGAGGTCGCTTGTTCCGAATTTGTGGGTGCCACATCATGGTTTTGGCATATCTTAACGAGTTTTGCAGATTCCTATCGAGTGCATTTTTCGACTTAAATCGGTGATTTTCTCAAAAATACCGCCAAGTTGCGTGAAACCACCATGATATTCGGACCCAGTGACCTCAAAATAGGGTATGGGGTTACCTGACTTCAGGATTGTTTTCTTGGGCCTGATTTTGTTTCTAGTGCTAATGACACCATGTGATACTATGTTACGTTGGCCGAGTCCCAACTAATTGGTGGCTACACAGAGTACAGGTGCTCTGTCGACTCGGCTTCCCATCATTATGGTCGCTATGGGGTGCCGTACGGAACCGGCAATTGTACATAGTGCGCATGTGTTGCAAAAGTTGCATTTCTTTCAATTTTTCTTTTTTTTTTATATAATTTACATGACTTACCGCAAAAAAAATACTTACATGGATTTACCGCAAAAAAAAAGCAATTCAATTTTTTTTTATAATCTTCATGACTTACCGCAAAAAAAAATTACACAACTTGACGATTTTTTTTGTACACGAGTTACATTTTTCACCCCAAGAACTGTGGGCGAGGCCAAGGTGTGCAACAGGAGCGCCCCACGCGGCGAACGGGGCGTGACCCTACGCCGCCGAGGGCCGGCAGCGCCTTGGGAGCCAGAGCAAACGGCCCATTGCGGGCTGTGGGCGAGGCCACAACGCGCAACAGGAGCGTGCTGTGCGACAAGCGGGGCGTGGCCTTTCACTGCCGGGGGCCGGCATCGCCCGGGGGGAACGTGGACAAGGTCTGTCGGGGACCTGGGGTGCGCATATCATATGGCATGGCCAGCCGATCTGCAGAGTCGTCAGGGACGCCATAGTGCTCCCGCCCCCGGGCGTCCTGTGAGCCTGAGGATTGGCACCCAAATCCAAATCCCCCTCCCATATCCCCTTTCTGACCCCTTGACTCTGTCAGTTCCCCTTTTGCATGCTCTATCCCCTGGCCCTCCCCAGTTCCATTTCCTCTTTCCTCCGACATTCTCCCCATCACCAGCTCTGCTCCTGTTGGTCGTGGCCAAAGGGGTACGGGCATTGGTCGGGCCCCTTCTTCTTTGAAGAAGGGCTGTGCATTGCCGACTCTGCCTTTTGGGTGTGAAGGGGAATCGTTTGAGGGACCAGTGGCATCCGAAGGGATGCATTGCGCAGGTTGCAGGCATTGCAGCAGAGACCTGTCCTCTGCAGTCGCATTGCAACGGGAGGCCTGGCCTCCGCTGCGGCCTTGCGTCAGAGGTATCTGCCCTCGCATTTCATTGGATGCATGATCTGCAGCTGCATTGCATCGCAGGCATGCTCTCTGTGTAGCAGCATGGCATGGATAGGGCATGCCGCCTTTGCAATGCTGCAGCATGAAGCAAGGGGCATGCACCTGATGTTATGCCTGAAGGTTATGCCTCCGATGTCATGTTGCAAATGAGGGCGTGCCCTGTATGCGGTCGTGCATCATGGAGTATTGCTGAAGGCATTGCATTGGGGGCATGCCCTCTGCTGCAGCTCTTTGCTGGGGCATCTCATCAAAGGCTTGCCCTCTGCCATAGCATTGCACCCACAGAATGCCCTCTAGGACAACATTGCATCCCAATTATGCCCCATGCTGCACCAGTGCATAGGAGGCATGCCCTGTGCTGCAGCATTGCGTCAAAGTTTTGTCCTGCTCTGGTGCTCCCTGTGTCCTCACGTCGTTGACAGAGTCCTACTGCGCTGCATCGGGCTCTTCAAATGCCCATCCCCCAGCCTTGTCTGGTGCATTCCCACCCCCTACTGAGCCCCCCCCCCCCCCCTCCGCCCTGCGCGCATCCCTTCTGTGCCCCAGCCCCAACCCTCAACCCCTGATTTGGAGGCAGTTATATTGCAGTGGTTCTGGGTGATACTAACCCTGTCCAATTGGCCGACTGCAGCACAGGCCATGTGTGCCCATGTCCCACTCCTGCGCTCTGAACATGCACATCCCTGTGCCTTTGGCCCACATGGGCCCACTTCTGTGCAGTCTGGTTTGACATGGTGCCCCCTGCTGCATGGCCCTTGCTATTGTCTTCAGGGGGGGCCCAGCCCGCCTCCCCGTACTCCTCACCAGTCATCAGGTGTCGCGAATTAACTGCTTGCTGTGTTCGCTATCACGCGCTTGTCCGCTATCACTCGCTTGTCGTGGGACAATCTGTTCCGCTCTGATGGTTCACGCCAAGACCTCTTCTCAAGAGGCTTATTGACTGCCATGGTGAGAGCTGAGGCCTGACCCGCCCCCCCCACCCAAGAAAACAGTCCACTTCCCCATCCCCCGCAACGACCATCTGGCAGCGGTCATCACAGCGGACTCTCATAGTTTGAGGCATGTATCGGAGCGATCATGGCCCAAGATTCCACTTCACTCCTGCCATCTGCCCCCGATGTCCGACAGACACAACCGACCTCAAGCAACTAAAGTAGGTCAGGCATACTACACAGTGACGAACCAGCCTTTACAAGCACCCTACCCACCCACCCACCCACCCACCCACCCACCCGCACACATTGCTTTCAATACATATCTGCTTTGTTTGCTTCGCTTGACCTCCACCCCCACCCCCACGTCACCCCACCCCCCCCCTGGGCACATCTCTTGGGTATAGGAGAGCCTCTAAGGTGGTCAATACTGGTTTGCATTTAGGGCTTTCTGTCAGGACACAGGCTGTTGGTTTGCTGAGGAATGCCTTCTCCAGAATTTCATTCAACGATGGCGGGTGGTGGCAACTGACAGCGGTTGGCGGTGAAGTGATGGCGACGGGTGGCTGTTTGTTGGAATTGGGGGACGACTGTGCCCTCCTCAACCCCCCCCCCCCCCGCCACCCCTCCTCCACACAGTAGGTTCCGGGTAGACTGGGTCTGGCGCCTGCACAGTGGTGCGTACCAAAACCCCCCCGATTTGAAAAATTTCCGCCCCCTCCCCCGCCCCATTTTGTACCAAAAAAACCCCCCAATCTGTTCCATTTCTCGCCAAAACCCCCCCGCCTTTTTTTTCCACCAAAAAACCCCCCATTTGCACAATTTTGTACACCCCCCCCCCCCCGACCTATTTTTTTTTCACCAAAAAAACTCCCAATTGGCACCAATTCCTACCAAACCCCCCTGCCCCATTCTTACCCAATCTGTACCAATTTATACCAAAAACCTGACCATTTGCACCATTTTTTTTTAACCAGAAAACCCCCCCGGTAAGGTTTGGGGTTTTTTTTGGTAAAAAATGGGGGGGGGTTTGGTAAGAATCGGGGGGGTTTTTGGTAAGGTTTTGGGGGTTTTCGGTAAGAATGGGTTTTGTTTTGGTAAGGTTTGGGGGGGTCTTTTGGTAACGTTTGGTTTTTTTTGGTAAGCAATGGGGTTTTTTTTCCGTAAAAGAAATGGGGGGGGGGTGTTTGGGTACCTTTTTTGGGTGGGTGTTTTTTATTGGGAAAAAATGGGGTTTTTTTTGGTAAGATTTGGGGGGTCTTTTGGCCAGTTTTTTTTGGGTGGGGTGTTTGTTTGGTAAGAACTGTGGGTTTTGTGGTGGGGTTTGGGGGTTTTCTGGTAAACCCATTTCAAACGCCAAATTTTGCCCACAAATTTCAAACCCACAAAATTTTTGTGGCCCTTTGAGTTGGAGATACGGACTCCCAGGCTTTGCCGTGGCCCCTTGAGCTGGGGATACGGACTCCCACGCTTTGAGGTGGCTTCTAGAGTTGGGGATATGGACTCCCACGCTTCGGTGTGGCCCGCTTTGGTGCCTGCTTTGCATTCGTTCCTCTTTGTCTTTTCTTCTTCTTTTTTTTGTTTGTCGTTATTTGCACCCTTTCCAATCATCCAACTTCCCCTCACCCAACATACATGTGCGCTTGCCCGATTACCCACACACAGGCACACCCCCTTCTTATGCCAGGACATTCCAACACAATGGCTTCTTGTTACATTTGCCTATCTACGTATGCACCATTAGTACACTTATTGGCCCTACTGGTACCCCCCCCCCCGTCCTTCCCCGCCCCTTGTCCTTCCCCGGGGGGGGGGGGGGGGCTGGGGGACCGTCACTTGGTGAACCCCAAAAGGGCCAAGCCACCGTTCAAGGGTGCTGTCCAAAGCATTCCTGTGGAAAGTGGTGAGCATGTTCAAGAATTCAAGGTCAAATGGAGCAGGACAAAGAAATTCTACACCTAGCGAGCCAAGGAGTAAATTTCATTACATCGGCAGCCCATTGAGCACGCGCATGATTTTCATATTCTTGCATTACCCTCCCCCCCCCTTGCAAAGTCCCCCCCCTTGCAAAGTCCCCCCCCCCCCCGGGACACCGTCACTTCCATGTTTTTCTAGTTAACATGAATTGTGCTGGTTTGTGTTGCCCATCTGCTTTACGCATGGCCTTGCATTGCTTTCCCAGTACTACAAATCAAGCACCTGTGTATGTTCTGTGATATTCTCTCTCCAAAGGCGTTGTATGGGTGTGTTGTGTTGCCACTTCAGACCCAAGATGTTTTCTCCCGGTGACCATGTACGGTACCACTCACGCACACTTGGTGCACATGTGTTGGCCACTGTTGAGCATGTGCACCAATTCAAAGTGTGTTATTCTCGTACCCAGAAGTTCTTTACCGTTCCTTTGGATCCTCAATAACATTTGTGTTGGATGAAACACATTGGCACCGCATCAACGCGAAAGTCGCTTCACACGTGTTCTCTTTGCTTGCGTCAGTGGAGGGTACCACAGTTTGCCTTGAGATACCCTTGCAATCTCCCCCCCCCCCCCCCCCGGGACACCGTCACTTGGTGACCGTCTCCCCCCCCCACCCGGGAGACCGTCGCGCGCTACCCCGGGACTTTGCAAGGGGGGGGGAGGGTACTTGCTTTCATTTGTCACCGTGACAAGCTCTGCACACCAACATTTTTTATGTTGTGTTATTTCGTCTTCTGCCCCAATTTCTGTGCCCCACAGTGTGTGTGTACGGCGGTACTACGGTCCCCCGGGGTGGGGGACCGTCACTTGGTGACCGTCCCCCAGGGGGTGGCGGGGTACCATCTTCCTTGGGGCGGGGAAGGACAAGGGGGGTGGAGGGTATCTTTGCGGGAGCTAGTCGTGCACACAAGCGGGTCCAAAAATCTGCAAGCAGTGTGCAAGGCGCGTATTTAGCGTATTAGTCGTTAGTTGAGGTGGGCACAGCGCATGTGGGGCCATGGGAGACATTGAAGGAGGCCGTTGGCATGCCACTTATAACGGACACCCGCTCTCCCACCAAGAATGCACCACAATCTGCCTCTAATGAGGTTTCTAATAGCAAGGATAAGGAAGCGATCCCCGCTACCGCATTTGCCATAATCGGGAAGAAGCGGTTTCCGGTTCCTACTGGCTATGGTGGTAGGCTGAAGTTAGACCAAGAGAAGTGTGATGATATGTCGGCAATCTGCAAAAGTCGCATGCGCGAAGAGATAATGGCATGTATGTCTGACCCGGTGAAAGCCAAGGCACATGCTTCATCGGACAAAAGCAAACTGCATGCGGTGTTTGTCTGCGTGTTTGCTACCTGGGTGTAATGGTCCTTAGTGTTACCGTTTCTCATGCACTGGTGTCCCTTGCACCACACCAACCGATCCGTTACCGACTAGTCAACTGTTTTGGTAGGTCATTACTCTTTTTTCCTAATTTTTTTCGGCCTGTTTCAGGTGCACAGCCCTTGTGTGAACATAACATATTCGTGTGGTGCAGCCAAGTTAGTACGGGTACACTAAGTGCTTGGAAAACACAGGATCTACTAGTGTGCATATACCTACGTCCATGCAACAACAACTTGTGAATCGGTTTGTCTATGTGGACATTCTTGAGGCGTTTCAATGCTTTGTGTTTGTTGTGCAATTACGTATGGGTGCAGGGTGTGGCAGGGTGGTTCAAATGGTTGAGCGGTGCGAAAGCTTTTTTGGTAAGGTTTGGGAGGTTTTTGGGTGAGAAGTTGGGGGTTTGGTGGTTTTTTTTTGGTAAAAAGAAAGGGGGGGTTTTGGTAAAAAAAAACGGGGATTTCTTTTGGTAAAAAAACGGGGAGGGTTTTGGTAAAAAAAAACGGGGCGTTTTTTTGGTAGGAAACGGGGGGTTTTTTGATAAGGTTTTGGTTTTTTTTGGTGAAGAAGCGTTTTTTTTGGGGGGGTAAGAGTCTTCGTTGGGTGTTTTGAAGCGTAGTCGAAACACTTGGCTTTTATGGTAAGAAATGGGGGGGGGGGTTTGGGGTTTTTTTGGTAAAAAAAAGAGGTTTTTTTTGCAATGTTTTGGGGTTTTTTGGTAAAAAATGGGTTTTTTTTGGTGAGGATTTTGGGTGGGGGGTCTTTTGGTAAGATGGGTTTCTTTTTGGTAAAAAATGGGGGTTTTTTTTTTGGTAAACTTTGATATCTCGCGGGGGTTTTTTTGGTAAAAATGGGGTGGGGACTGGTACAAAACGGGGGGGGGGGTTGGTACAAAACAGGCGTTTTTTTTTTTGGTAAGTCGGGGTTTTTTTTATTCAAAATGGGTATTTTTTTTGGTACATCGCGAGGGTTTTTTTGGTACATACCAGCCTGCCCAGTGGGCTGAGGGCTCAACACATGTCTATGCACCTGCTGACGAGTGTATCTATCCCCCCCCCCCCCCCCCACCCTGATCCCTCTTGAGGGGCGGACACTTTACCCTTGTTGTACAACATTGGGGATCACTTTGCTCTGTAATGTTGGGTCCAAGTCTGGGTGCTTTGCTTTGCACGCGCAGTCCTGACGTCCACCTTCTGGATTGGTGCCCTTTTTCTGAACTTTAGTGAATCTTCTGCCTGCCCATCTGCTGTGCCCTTATCTGGGCGTCTGGGCTAGGCGGATGCCTCTGCCGCACTCAGTTGTGTCGGGAGATGACGAGTTGGGGATTAGGGCTTATCCTAGGTTTGTTGGGCCTTTGCGGTGGTATTGTGGACTGCTGTGGAAGTCGCTTCAGACTTCAGGGCAGCGTTTCAAAAACGTGTGGGGGGTGTGCTGTTTGTATTATAGACGTGAGAAGCGTCCCCACTGGATCCCCTCAGTCTCAGGCAATGGCTTGTACATTATTTAGTAGGAAGGATTACGAGGTTGACTCCCAAAAGTGTAGCTCATGGCGAAGGCAGCACAAGTCCGATGGCTCCTCCACACATCATCGTTGGCTGGGAGGTTGCTAGATGGTTGCCGAGGCCCATGCCACTGCCCCACCACCCCTCCCCTCCCCACCCCCATATCTCTGCTTTGACCTCCACTCTGCAGGGGTCTGCACCCACTTTGGAGGGCTGTTCAGTGAATGTATCCCTCAAACCCCCACAGCACTTGTGGGTGGGCCGATGCCGGCACTGCACAAGCAAGACACAAAGTGTCGTTGTATTGGGGCAGGGGAGTGGAGGTGGTGGGGGTGGAGCTCTGTCCTGAACATGCCATTGCAGTTTGTGCCATGTGATTGTTGTGCATTCACTGCTGCTGTTCTGCACCCGCTGCCTGCCTTGCATTGTGCACGGGGACAGGGCACGGCAGGAGACTATGTGGATTGGGAGAAGAATGTTATCATGCCTCTGACACAGATATGGAGTTGTGGAATTGGTGTTGTTCTCTGCATTTCGGAGGGTGGGTCTGCAAAGCGCGCACAGTGCACATCACATGCCCTGCTGTGAGACAAACGGGGATTCAACCCTTCACAAAGCGACAAAGTTGGGGTGCAAGAAATGTATGCGGACTCTTGTGAAGGGCACAAGGCAGAGGGTGGAGGGGGTGCGGGGCATGGATACTGCACTATTGGCAGGGCTGTGGCTGTTGGGGCACACCATTTGCCCATTACTACCTCGCCCACGCCCTTGCCTGGTTGTGGGTAGAAAACCACCCCCAAATGGGGGATGAAACCACCCTGCATCCCTTTTTTTTGCCATTTTTGACCCCTGGGGTGGTTTTATGCCACCTAGGGGTGGTTTTAATCCCCCCATTTGCAGGGGACGGTTATCCCCCCCCCCCCCCAAAGGGGTGGTTTTATCCCCCTATTTGGTCATTGGGGGGATTTTATCACCCATTTTTGGTGATTTTATCCTCGTATTGGCCGGGGGGGGGGTTGGCCCATCTCAGTGCGAACTAGGAAACTTAGTCCCGGAATAGAGGTTGCCTTACCCCCCTCCCTCTCCGCCCGTGCCTAGGAACCCCCTTGTGCAAGAACCGCCCCCTATTTCCGCGGTTGAATTCTCGCACAATCTTTTTTACCAGTGGGAATTGGGTTTTCATGGTTCTGGTGGCTGTAGGGGGGAGCCTTAAGTGCAGTGCGCGTGCAGTGCGCGCGCAGTGCAACTATTTGGGCGTCTGGCCGTACTAGAGACCCATACTTTGAGATACTAGTGGCCCCTAGGGGCATCATGGTGACCCCTAGCGGACGTTTTGACTTCTGATTTTGTCCCCCTTTGTTTGGGTTTGCCAAAGGTGATTGAGCAGATGTTGCGGTTCGGCAAGGGTAACCACTTACCAAGGGATGAGGAAAGTGTAATTCTCCATGACGGGCTTGATGGCCAACCATTCTCTGAAGGCGGCAGTGAAGCGCCACCACTGCAGCCTGAGATTGTCCGTATGCGCCGTCAAAAAAGAGAGAGAGAGAGGCCAAGAAACAAGCAAAACATGCGCAGCAGGTCCTAGAAAAGCGGCAACGCACACTGAATGCTTTTTGTGTTACTGCGCCCCCTCGGGCTGATGTTGCTTCGTCCAGCTCCATTCTCCCTCAACCCTCTCGGTCCTCGCAACCCCCTGTGGCTACACAATCTCAACCCCAATCCGATTCTAACCGCAAGGGAAAGGAGAGAGCCCCTTCCTCACAACCGAAACCACGCATGTGGCACTGGGGCATCGTAACCAACATGTGTGTGGTATGTTAAGGGAAGGTAGTTTGCAATTTTCTTGAGCCGGGGCAGTTTGGGTCACCTAATTCTAAGGACGTTTCCAACGGGTGTGCTTGGGAGCTCTTTGGGGGGAACATAGTCCAAAAGTAGCGCGCAGTTTGCGTGCAGTGCGCGCGCAGTGCGCGCGCATTGCAAAGATCCCCCCTAGGACAGCCATTCACGTGTGCAGGACATCATTTCATGTGTGTTGCTACGTGTTCCCCCATCAAGGGGGGACCCTATCAGTCACTCACAGGCACACATCCCCCTCAAACCCCTCCCCCATGCTCTCGACCCCTCCCCCGAAGCAACCAACCCCTCGCAAGAAATAAACAAAAGTCAGTTAAACACATGGGGGCCACTTACAGCCACACTTCGCAAATTTTATTTTTTCATTTTTGGCGAACCATCCTTTCTTAGTTAAACAGGTGTTGTTTGATGGCTGGGTGCCTGGGTAGGCAGGTTTCACCTTCTTGCCCTACTAGGGGGGAGGAGGAGAGGACACCCAGGCACTCAAGGGGTCCGAGAGAGAAGGGTGGGATGTAGAAATAAAAATGTGCAAGTTCCTCTCCTGCCCTCCCGCCTAGGCCACCCCCGCCCTCTTGCCCCCTGCCCTCGGGTTCCACACATTTCTGGACTTCAACAGGTCAGGGATGTTGCACACATTTAATTTTTTTGTGCTGTGTCTATGTGACTGAAGGTCATCTGAACGAAGCCTGGCCCCAAGGGGCAGCACAGCGCAGACAGGAATTCAGGATGGTGTATCACAAGAAGAACGATTTCACGTCTCAGCCAGTTGAATAGTAGATCATCCCATGCACGTTGGAAGGCACACCAAAGCCCAGTCAGCTGAGATTCACTCCTTTGGTGTTCACTTGTCAACGCACCCCGTTTTGCACCTTGCTTCACTCCAGAGATTGTGTCGTGAGTCAAGGATCAAGGATGAGGGAATCGGGGATCACCAGGGTGCCGGCCAGGGATTTTTGTTTGTGTCGCCGAGCAGAAGGTCCCCCCCCCTCCATTTGCAGCAGTTGATTTATTTACAATAGTGGAGCACCCCAACCGAGAAGGGGACATGTACAGTGATTGCACATTTGCAGATCTACTGGACTAATGGTTGAAACTGCCTGTGGTGCGAGTACTCTGTCTATAGTAGGGACATTCAGTTGATCAGTACCCACAATTGATCCCCCCCGTTGATCTGTAGATGTCTGTGTACCCCGTTTTGCACTTGCTTCACTTCCAGAGAATGTGTCTTGAGTCACAGATCAAGGATGAGGGAATCAGGGATCACCAGGGTGCCAGCGGGGGAATCTTTTTGTGTCACTGAGCAAAACTGCCCCCCCCCCCCATAAAGGTTTGCGATGTGCTGGTATTGTGCCATACAAGTATCGTTTCGCACATTGCACTCTTCAGACTGCTTTGGTTTAGATTGTTTTGCTTTGCTTTGCTGTGTTGTGTCGTTTTTTGCTTTGGTCGTATAAAACCACCGTGGGGTGGTTTTATCACCCCGAAGGGGGTGGTTTTAACAAGGGAGGTGGTTTTATCCCCCATAAGGGGTGGTTATATCACCCCAAAGGGGTGGTTTTCTGCCCCCATAAAAACACGCATAAAAACAACCGGGGTGGTTTTAAGGGTTGCTTTATCCCCCATTTGGGGTCGGGTTCATGCCCAGGACCACCCCTTTGCTTGAGCTACAGTGAATTTGGTGAGACATGTTTAAACACGAGGAAGGACTGGTATGAGTGTTGACCATGAGCACTGTCAATTGTATCACAAGCATGGCGGAGGCTGGTTGCTATAGCACATTGGGAGCATAGATAGTGCACTACTAGCATGGATTTTGTACCTTAAGCATGGCTAAGGCTATTGTATAAAAATACACTCAGTTCTAACGCACCAAAGTGATTTTTTGCACCAACTAAAATCCACATTGGCTCCCCATCGGAATCAAATTAATGCCACTTGGCGGCATATCGTTGGTGTTAAAAAAATGCATGGATCATTCAAGCGCCGCTGGTCATTTGCATTTTTTTGTGAATTATGTTGATGTCGCCTCAAGTTGCTTGTCGTGGGATGGGTGCCTTGGGTGCTAGGGATATAGGTAGGTGCCGGAGGAACTAGATCTGGAGTGAGCGACTGGCGCCCAATGGAAGGTAGGTGAAATTAAACGAATTAGGTCGCATCTGTTGGTACGAAAAAAATAGAGAGATGGACCAGGCAGCAATCCGCGGCTGATGCCGCCTTTTCGTCTTGAAGTGAACATCAACCACGTGAGGGACAGATTAGTTCTGCTTTGCATAGCCCGCATACATTGAAAATTATGTGTGCACTTGCGCGTAGAGCTACTAGAAGACATTGTTGCATGCAATAATCTATGTGAGGAATATCTAATATGAGGAAGATGTGCGCATCACCAAATACATGGTGCGTGTGCTGGCGGCACCAACAAGAAATCACCGAACTTCATTCTATCTTCCATAGTTTGCAGAGGGTTCGGAGGGTACGGTGATAGATGGTGTAGATGTGTGGTGCTTTGGTTGATACAGAGGTCTGTTTTTGGCTTACTTTTTCGGGTTCTCATTTCAGAATTACTGAGCTTTTTTATGGGTTTAATCATACGGGCGGACCTTACATTTCCCCATTGTGGCCACCATGGAATGTATTAAACCATTACCGTAACTACAGACCTAGTCAACAATATTTTTCAGCTATTTTTCATGAAGCTGCTGTGTGATAGGGTATTGCTGATCCAAAGAGCGTGGATGCATTACAAGCACTTCACGGAGGTTGGCAGTGGAAAGTTAGCTACGCCCGCAAATAGAGAAACACACCACGTACCCCCCCCCTCCGCGCCTCTATTGGGGATAGTTACGACCTTACTAAAAAGGGTGGAGTTGCTTTTTTAATTTTTGTAAAATTGTTATTTTCTCCGATACCCACTTCTCCGAATCCTTTTTTGATCCGAACCCTGATCCAAACCCTCTAGACCCCGCCTAATTGACGCAACTTTTTAGTTGGTTTTGTCAAGTTGGTGTTTTTTTTCAAATTCTGTGACTTTGTGATACCCACACTAATGGATGGAAGCTCCGATGCTGTGAAAGTATATGCGTACAAGGATATCTTTTTTTCTTGCAGTGTCTAGCTTTGCGCATCAGCGGTCAAGTCTGTTGCGAAGATTGTAAAATCGTGGTTTCCAAAAATGGTTTACATTTGTGAATGAGCTCGTACAAAACCGGCTTTTGCCGCTTTTTGCCAACTGCAGCCCGAAAGTAGAGTTTTGCCAAATTTATTTATTCATATTGTGACCACTTAAAATCACTTTTCAAGCTAGAAAAAGCGTGCTTTTTATGGGTAATCGGTGTGTGTTTGTGTTGGTTGTGTTGAGAGAGTCCTAAACAAAGAATACAGAAAGCACTGATGCAGCCATGTACCGCAGGCAGCAAAAATGTTGATATAATAATTATTGTTTTGACATCTTAACCGCTCCCATTGTCTGTCACTGCTATGTACACTTTTTTCATTTAGTATTAATGTGTTTCATACCCTTTTTAGGTATTGTATGCATCTCCGCAGGCTAATCTCCAAAACAATTGGTGCATAATCTGTTTTTTCAGCTTTTCGCCCGGGGCGTGTCAAAATTCAAATTCGTAAAAATTGGCTATATGAATGCTCATAGCACGCACAATGACCATCAAACTATGCGTAGCAACAATTACGGGATGTCTATACGTTGTTGACCTTATTGCGGTATTTTGAGGCGCCCGGAGGGGGAGAGTGTATTTTTGTTATGGTGTGCAAAGCACGTTTGCCGAAAAGGATAGAATCACTTTGTGGAGATCGTTACATCCAATCCATGGGAGGGACACATACAACAGAAAACACGGCATACATGTTTTTTCTGATGCCATTCGCAAACCCCATCTCTTGTTTTGAATCTGTTGCAACCCTGTCCCCATCCGAATATCTCTGCTTTGACCTCAACTGTGCAGGAGTTTGCACCCACTTTGGGGGGCTGTTCCGTGATTGTATCCCTCAAACCCCCATAGCGCTTGTGGGTGGGCCTATGCACAGGCAAGACACAAAGTGTCGTTGTATTGGGGCAGGAGAGTGGAGGTGGTGGGGGTGGAGCTCTGTCCTGAACATGCCATTGCAGCTTGTGCCATGTGATTGTTGTGCATTCACTGCTGCTGTTCTGCACCCGCTGCCTGCCTTGCATTGTGCACGGGGACAGGGCACAGCAGGAGACTATGTGGATTGGGAGAAGAATGTTATTATGCCTTTGACGAGGGTGTGGAGTTGTGGAATTGGTGTTGTTCTCTGCATTTCGGAGGGTGGGTCTGCAAAGCGCGCACAGTGCACATCACATGCCCTGCTGTGAGACAAACGGGGATTCAACCCTTCACAAAGCGACAAAGTTGGGGTGCAAGAAATGTGTGCCGACTCATGTGAAGGGCACAAGGCAGAGGGTGGAGGGGGTGCGGGGCATGGATATTGCACTTTTGGCAGGGCTGTGGCTGTTGGGGCACACCATTTGCCCAGTACTACCTCGCCCACGCCCTTGCGTGGTTGTGGGTAGAAAACCATTCCCAAATGGGGGATGAAACCACCCTGCATCCCTTTTTTTTTTTTTTTTTTGCCATTTTTGACCCCTGGGGTGGTTTTATGCCACCTAGGGGTGGTTTTAATCCCCCCATTTGCAGGGGTGGGTTTATCCCCCCAAAAGGGTGGTTTTATCCCCCCATTTGGTCATTGGGGGGTTTTATCCAAGCACCAACGGTCCCTAAGAAAATTTTGGCTCCCTGCGGCATGCTTCAAGCTGTTGGTCAAGGGTACCATAATTTCCCGAAAGCGGCACAGGTTTCAAAAGCCTGTGATGCCTCGGTAGTTTGAGTATCGTCATGACTTGACATGTCAAAACAACACCAAAAAAGCGAAAATCTGTGCAACCATAGAGAAGAGTTGACAGGCAAAAAACTACCAATTCCGGGAACGGAACCCAGGACCCTCCACACTAACACCTGGGACATAGACCACTGAACTACCAACCAATTCTGAGACATCTGTGCAACAAGGGTTCACAGTGCAACAAGGGTTCACAGGTTTGACATGTTATGAAAAAAAAAGTCCACCATGTGAAAATTTTGGCTCGCTGCGGCATGCTTCAAAACCCCCACCAACAGCTCCCAGAACCTGGCGCTGCAGCATGCTGCAGCCGTTGGTGCTTGGTTTTATCACCCCTTTGGGGTGGTTTTTGTCCCCTATTCTTGGTGATTTTATCCTCCTATAGGCCGGGGGGGGGGGGCTCGGCCTATCTCAGTGCGAACTAGGAAACTTAGTCCCGGAATAGAGGTTGCCTCCCTCCCCCGCCCCCCGTGCCTAGCAACCGCCTTGTGCAAGAACCGCCCCCTGTTTCCGCGGTTGAATTCTCGCACAATCTTTTTTACCAGTGGGAATTGGGTTTTCATGGTTCTGGTGGCTGTAAGACAGCTATTCACGTGTGCAGGACATCATTTCATGTGTGTTGCTACGTGTTCCCCCATTAGGGGGGGACCCTATCAGTCACTCACAGGCACACATCCCCCTCAAACCCCTCCCCCATGCTCTCGACCCCTTCCCCGAAGCAACCAACCCCTCGCAAGAAATAAACAAAAGTCAGTTAAACACATGGGGGCCACTTACAGCCACACTTCGCAAATTTTATTTTTTCATTTTTGGCGAACCATCCTTTCTTAGTTAAACAGGTGTTGTTTGATGGCTGGGTGCCTGGGTAGGCAGGTTTCACCTTCTTGCCCTACTAGGGGGGAGGAGGAGAGGACGCCCAGGCACTCAAGGAGTCCGAGAGAGAAGGGTGGGATGTAGAAATAAAAATGTGTAAGTTCCTCTCCTGCCCTCCCGCCTAGGCCACCCCCGCCCTCTTGCCCCCTGCCCTCGGGTTCCACACATTTCTGGACTTCAACAGGTCAGGGATGTTGCACACATTTAATTTTTTTGTGCTGTGTCTATGTGACTGAAGGTCATCTGAACGAAGCCTGGCCCCAAGGGGCAGCGCAGCGCAGACAGGAATTCAGGATGGTGTATCACAAGAAGAACGATTTCACGTCTCAGCCAGTTGAATAGTAGATCATCCCATGCACGTTGGAAGGCACACCAAAGCCCAGTCAGCTGAGATTCACTCCTTTGGTGTTCACTTGTCAACGCACCCCGTTCTGCACCTTGCTTCACTCCAGAGAATGTGTCGTGAGTCAAGGATCAAGGATGAGGGAATCGGGGATCACCAGGGTGCCGGCCAGGGATTTTTGTTTGTGTCGCTGAGCAGAATTGCCCCCCCCCCCCGTTTGCAGCAGTTGATTTATTTACAATAGTGGAGCACCCCAACCGAGAAGGGGACATGTACAGTGATTGAACATTTGCAGATCTACTGGACTAATGGTTGAAACTGCCTGTGGTGCGAGTACTCTGTCTATAGTAGGGACATTCAGTTGATCAGTACCCACAATTGATCCCCCCCGTTGATCTGTAGATGTCTGTGTACCCCGTTTTGCACTTGCTTCACTTCCAGAGAATGTGTCTTGAGTCACAGATCAAGGATGAGGGAATCAGGGATCACCAGGGTGCCAGAGAGGGATTTTTATTTGTGTCACTGAGCAGAACTGCCCCCCCCCCCCCCATAAAGGTTTGCGATGTGCTGGTATTCTGCCATACAAGTATCGGTTCGCACATTGCACTCTTCAGACTGCTTTGGTTTAGATTGTTTTGCTTTGCTTTGCTGTGTTGTGTCGTTTTTTGCTTTGGTCGTATAAAACCACCGTGGGGTGGTTTTATCACCCCGAAGGGGGTGGTTTTAACAAGGGAGGTGGTTTTATCTCCCATAAGGGGTGGTTATATCACCCCAAAGGGGTGGTTTTATCCCCCAAAAGGGGTGGTTTTATCCCCCATAAAATTGGGCATACAACCACCCGGGCTGGTTTTAAGGGTGTTTTTATGTGGTTTTATGCCCGGGACCAACAGGTGCACAGCTACAAGAACTTTATCCTCCTGTTGTCTGTCTTGCCATCCACTTCCCACACGATTGACCTTGGAGCACGTTGATCTGCCCCCTGACTCCCAGACTGAATTGTTTCAGGGGAGCACCCCCCAGGGCCGAGGTAAGCAGAACAAGCCCTCTCACCAGATGGTACCAGAGAAAACTCTCAGAGTCAAGGATCAGAGCTTCTAGAGCTTCTGATGCTACGGTTGTCCCAGATCACAATGTTGTGGAGGAATAGCACAAGAAAAGGATGAGGTGAGCTACGCCTACACCCAAGGAAATGCAGTGGGAAACGTCACGCCTGTAGGCATGCCAGTGTGCTGCTGGCACACAAGAAAGACCAAACGCTGAGAAAAAAAAGTGTTGTGCAATGCACCGAGACAACAAAACCCAGCTAAGGAAATGGTCAGCAATCATCCTGGGGTTGGTACCACTATCAGGACTCTCAGTGCTCTCAAGAGAAACTTGGCAATGTACAATAATCCCAAGAAGGACATAAAAGCAGTTCACCCAATGGCTGCATGTAATTCAAAATGGGAAAAGGATTCTTAAAGTGAAAAATACATAACAGTTCGCAACTGCAGAATGGAATACCATCCCAGCCGTACAATCCCACACTAGATGCATCAGCGGCAGTGCCTATACTCCCTTCCACAATCAGGCCCCCCTGCACAAACAAATACATACCCCACGAAAAATGTACAACAAAAACAAAGGAACACTACAATACAACGACATCCCATCATCCCAAGATGCCCCCCGCTCTTGGCCCTCTGCTGTCCCTCACATCAGACTGGCAGACTGGATGGTTCCTCCAGAGGCTCAGGCATCCTTCCCTTCCTTGCCCCACCCCTGGCCCCGCATGTCTGCCATATCTCTACACAGGCTTGGCCGTTGTGTTGACAAGGCCGAGAAATTCATAGACATCATCTCAAATCCATAACATCCGTCACATCCGTGGCACAGAACGCAGACATGCGGGCATGACATCTGTCCTTTAGTGTCCAGGTCCCTTTCTGCCGGCATGGCTTCTACGAATTGCTGTAGAGAGGATGTGAAAGGGAGTCTCAACGCTGGAGGGCCCTTTGCTGATTCAATACTCGACAAGTAGCTGAGACCCAAACCCTCAAGTTGCCTCAAAAGCCTCAACAGGCATGCGCCATTAGGAATGCACGCAGACTGCAATGCAGCGGCAGAGAATGTAGCTGACAACTCGCAAAAAGGCAGGCAATTGCGGTGTGGGATCCTGAGGCGTCATCGGGATATTGTCGTCACAAGATGGCCCCACCATGCAAACATATGCAGGCACCAAGAATCAGCGTTGTGGCGCTTTGAAGCAGGACTTAAAGCTTATCAGATAAGTACAGTGACTAGCTTCACCACCTTTGCAAAGAAAACAGAATTCTTTACTGATGTCATGTGTGGAATGAAATGCTACAAACGCACTTCTGCGCACACTGTCATACTGCATGAGATGGGTGTTGTCACAATCAACAACTGAGAGACAGCCCCTGGCTGCCCACATATGGCAGTTCTGAATGTCTGTGCATTTCGGGCCAGAGCACATGAAGCAGTGTTTCAACAACCTGGAGGGGGCTGATAAGATGGGCAGACAGCTCCCGTAGTGGATAGATAGCGCTTGATTGCACACTCTGGGCCCGATCCCTCGCGTTGATACCGACATTGCAACGGCGGTACCAGTGTGAAGCCCCAAACGGGGAGGGGCCTGGGGGCAAAATGATTCTGAGAGTTGTTCATTGACAAGAAACTTGTCTAGAATGGGTAGAAGCGTCGCAACAAAGGACTGGGACAACCTGACGTCACGGCCCTCTTCATCCCCGAGCACCCCCACACACCCTTTGAGATGATAAAACGCAACACAGCGGAGGCGCCTTCACAAGACCTCAAGAAAATGGAGAAGGGTCATGAGGCAGCTAGTCCCACAGTCAGTTAACACCCACTTGGCCTTGTCTGCAAAACATGCGGTGTCACAGCACGGGGCAGGGCACTGCTGTCATGAATGGGCTCATGCTGCCGTGCGTAGATGGTGACCTGGAGAATGCACTTGGGATCTGGCCGAAACCGTTGACCAGTTCTCAGCTCCGCAGAGTCCTATGTCTACCCAGCCCCACACACTGTGCGTATGCCCGACCCAGCCCCACATACGTGGGTGCCGAGCTTTTGCTTCCATAACCATGTCAGAATACCGCGGGTACCGGGGGCAGGCAGCAGCAGATCTCTGGTGGCGTCACATAGGCGGCCTCCTGAGGCCAGACACCTGACTTGACATCCTCTATTTAGACAAACAAATCATTTCACTCTGCAGTGCTGCGGAAGCACATTCGCAGACAGGGTGTATGGCAGGCACAAGCAGGAAAGCATGTCACCATGACGGTTTGCTAGAGATTCCCAGGACCGACAGCCATCAGCCTCTCCCCGCATCCCCTAATCACGGACCTTGATACTTGCGGATGTGCTGCCCGAACCATCTCTTGTTCCAGTCCCTTACCACCAACGCCAGTGAGCTGCACGCCGAATTCGTTGTGCCCGACCGTTCAGCATCGCAATATGGACAGTACCCCTTCTGCAGAGTCTCAACACAGCCTCGCCAGACTGGCCTGACGAGAGCTGGAGGTTGCGCAAGGGGTGCCATAGCCGATAGGTATGTCTGGGTATAGCACTGTTTTGGGTTTCAGGGATCATGTCAACAGTGACTGCAGGGAGGGGGAGGGGGGGCATCGGGGACGTTGTTGATGGCACGGCGATCTTGTCTCCAGCAGCTGTGATGCCGTAGGCAACGCCCTTCGGTCACTCGCAGACATCCGGGGGCCACACCACTAACCGAAGGATGTGGAGGTGAATGCCAGACTTGCTTCAGTCGTGCAGGGCCTGGCCACTTTGATTCTGTCAGTGTCGTGCACTCAGTAACACCAGCCGTGCTTTGAACCTCTGGACAGACCTGCGGACATTTCCGATTCAAAGTGAGCTCAGCTCAGCTAATGCCCTCATCATTGGACACAGAACATGGCGGCTCGTTGAAGGGCGAACCAATGGCGGTGGGCGAAGGGAAATGAAAGCGACGGGGTCACGAGGCATGCTGCCGGGGCTCCCATTGCTCCGGGAACTGCATCACAATTGCATCATAGCCGGCCTGCACACAGTACTGTGTAGTCTCGGGCTGGAACTGCAGCATTCCAATGTGAGTCACTTTGGGCTGCACGTAGATGTCAATCAACTCCCTCTTGACCCTGCGGCCATGCATTTCGCATGTCAGGTACGCCAGCCTCCCCGAAATGTCCCCCATTGTGGGCACCAGCACAGGTTGACCGATGAGGCTGGAGGGCAACGGCAACTTTTTCCAAAGCGTCCACCAGCCACTTAGTGAATCCCCATAGTTTGTGTAATTTGTGTTGTCTACTGCGGCGACGTCGATGGCAATTATAGTCTGTGCACCTGAGGTCGAGTGAGTGTTGCCGTGCAGGAACCCAGTGCAGCTGCAGATACCTAGTGTATGCAGATACATACTGTGTGCAAGTGCCTAGTGCTGAACAATCTGCACAAAACAACAAAAAACAGATGGAAGGGAGAAGACCAGGATTCTTCGCCATTCTCATGATTTCCTACAAGGGCGAGTTTTCATGATTGTTCATTATTCCTGTGGCGCAAATCAACAACAAACCCTGCTCCATGTACCCTCGACAGTGTGAGGTCATCTTGCACTCTCTTCTTCCAACCTTTCCTCCCTTCTCCAAACTGGCGGTTGTCACGCATCCTCCCCTGCTAGGAACAGGTAGGCGCACCGAACAGATGCAAAACAGGGGCTCCAATTTAGAATGCCATTGCTTTGTAGAGGATGGGACTGCGGAGTGACCTTTTGTTGTCCCAGGTTGCAGGACATGTCTGCATACACTGCATACAGTGCCAGTATTAATTATGTGCAAAGATATTTAGTTCCCAGCGCAAAGTGTGGCAAAACACAAAAAACAAATAACCCAAAAAAAGTAGTTTTTGCTCCATCGCAAAAACTGAAATTCGCCCAAAAAACACAAAAATGAATAGGGTATGTTGTTATAACTGGGCACATTGCTGTTACTGTGCCCGATAAGTGTCATTCCACAGTGCCCATGTTCAACCTTCGCAGGTATTTTCTGTGATTCCCCATGAATCGGCTGTAGTATACTTTGCTGCTGCTGCAGACCAGGCGGCTGTGCCTGACTTCTGCAGGGGCATTGTCATCAGTCATTGGTCTACACGTCTGTGCTATGGACTAATCGCAGGGTCCAACTTATCCACGTCTGTGTGCCTGTGGAGGTATGGACTGCAATTCTAGAGTCCAAGAGGGAGTATCTGCGCTGCGCACACACACCACACGCTACTTTTACAGCATGGTTTCCCGGAACGGCCTAGGCTTTCCCCCCTCCTAAAATGGCCCCCACGGAGAGAAAACCCATTGGTGGTAAGCACACTTGCTTGGTGGGAATAGGGGGCTAAATCTCTGCGCCACGCGCGCCACGTCAGGTGCCCCCCCCCCCCCCCAAGCTACCCATGGTCCTTTTCAGGGGCACCAAAATGAATGAAACAAAAAGGTGGCCAATCACCTCTAATGCAAAAAAAAAAAGATTTGCCACAGCCAACGAGAAGCAGCTACACAAAAATGAATTTTACAGAATCGCACTAGCAAATTAATGTCGAGTAATATCTTTCCATTTTTGGGTGCTGTCACAACAAAAATTGCAAAAATGAAATTCTATCGCCTTTGGCAAGGCACCTTGAAGAGAGACAACTAACTGTTGGGTGGAGGCATCCTTGGGGGCGGGGATTTGGGGGGAAGGGCAGTCTTCGGGGCTTTTGGAGGGCCCATGGCCCAGGCTACGTGGGCCTAGAAGCCACTAAATGCGTCCACATGGGTGCTCAAGTTCGCGCATTGCCACCAAATCATCACCCTTACCCATCCAAGGGGCAAGCAACACAAGGGTTTCAGAGAAGGTCAAAGTTTCGGAAATTTTGAAGTGCCACTAAATAGGCTACACAACGGCAATTTTGGGGCTTTTGGGGCCCATTTGTATTGCCACCAAATGATCACAAATACGTTAACGTGACTACTCGCAACATTCAAATTTGGTGGGAGCCTTGAAGAGTTGGGCATCCTTGATGAGACATTTGTGAAGCAAACCATGGTACACTCGAGGACATACTCAATAACACGAGACCTCTGTGCGCTTTGCACAACCTGAAAAGATATTGCCGTTTGTGCAAAGAAGGCATCTTGCATAAAACCCGGGAAATAGAAGGGTTTGGAGAAAACACAATTTCCAAAAAATTTTAGCTGCCACTAAACTGCCTACACATGTAGCCTGGACACCTAGCATAGAATGGCATTATCCGCCAGATAAGTGCAACGCTCCCCGCCCCCAATTTTTTTCGGGGGGCTGTGTCTCCTCCACGGATTCCGGGACCAACACGGACTTCCTGCTTTTCGGTCTTGGGTCCAAAGTCGGCCGACACATTGGACTCGACATCGGGGGCTCCTTTGGGTCGCTAGCAGGCTACTTTTTCCGGGCTCCGGCCAAGCCGCCGGCTACTTCCTTCCGGGCAACAATTTTTCATCGCGAAATTTCAGAACAACCAAAAAACCAAAAAATTGGTTATTTTGAACCCTCCTGAGTAATATGCACAATGCTCCGCCACTCCCCAAACGGAAGCCGCCCCGGCTACCAAGGCCACGTGTGGCCAATCACATGTCCCCGATTGTGGGATAGAGTCACGCAGCTCCGGGTCGACCCCCCCCTCGGTTAGCCCGGTTAGCAGGTGAGCCCTTCATACGAAATGTCGCTAGTCAGCCACGGTCACCGTCACCTTTTGGTTAGCCTAATCAGCGTTATGGTCAAGGTCAATGGCACGGTTATGGTTAGCTCACGATTCGTTCTTTTTTTCGCAGTGCCACCTCCGTGTATGTGGGAAAGAAATCACCCTCACTCAACAAGTGGGGTGCTGGGGCAGAACTGGATTCTGCATCCACATCAATGGCTGCAGAGACGGCAGGCTGAGTGGCACACACTACCGATCGGCGAAACTTTTTCTTGGCAAGTGGAGGAGCAAGGGCTGCCTCCACTGCAGTACTGCGGGAGCTACTTACCTCGACAGCACTACTCGTGCAAGCACTCCTATCCCTCGATGCCACAGTGCCATAACTAGCACCAGCACTATCACTGTCGCTGCTGCTACTGCTGCCGCCGCTGCTGCTACTGCTACTGCTACTACTACTCCTACTGCTGGAGGGTTGCCAGGTTACCTCAGCGTCCGATGTCTCAATAATCGCGACGCGCCAAAGCTTGGATGCCCGCGGCGGCTGCACACGAGAGGGCGCCTCGGCCACCTCCACTTGGACCGAGGCATCGGAGTCTATAGGGTGGGGATCAGCAATGATCTCAACTGATGGTGGCACAAACAGAGGCCCCCGTGGACAATCGATCTGCTGCCTGACCATAGCACCCTTCCGCCTCTTGGGAGGCTTGTACTCACGCAAACTATGTAGACCGAGGTCGGGCCAGGTTGACACAACTGACATGTTGCAGTGCACCCATTGGTGTGGCCTACTGCGCATGGATCCATAATTCCCATGGACGCCGTACACATCATTGGCATCTTGGGCAGCACCGGTGTACCACAGTCTCACTGACTGTGTGGCACAATGCATGACCAAAGTGCATTCATGTGCCTACACCAAGGTATCCACCAAGCAAAGGACAATTTTCTGCCATACAGCATTACCACCAACCACACATTGTTCAAATACTAGAGGCCACCATACATGCCGCCAAAACGAGGCAACCCTGCCCTTGGTCTTGGCCTTGCAAAACTTGGTGTACAGCTCGTGCTTCCAGCCATCCTCAATGGACGTTGTAGTCTGGTCAAGGGCGCAATCCTTTTGGCCATGTGGAGATCCGCCTCCCGTGCTTCATCCCCAAACTGGATGGGGAGGCGGTCTCCAAACCACACATGGCTAAAGCCATGAAAGTACAGGGTGTTTGTGCACCCTTGATGGGTGAATTCGGCAATTAGATGCACCAAGAAAGGGTGTGTGGCCCCCAGGGCACGCCACAAAGAGTGGCTAATGGGAAGGTCACATGCATAGAGCAGCAGAATTATGTCAGAGAAAGACGGAATGCATGGATGGAACGGAAGGGGTAGCAACATCCGACTAGCCACGATACTGGCTATCGTGCGTGCCTCTCGGCCAATCAAACTGATGCCGCTCTGGAAGCGCTAAGACACATATCTCATTACTTGACGGCTGCCAAGTGGTTGCTAAGGCGGGGCATATCGGCGCGCAACGGCACTAATGGCCTCCAAAACATTAACCGGTGCTCAAGGACCAAACATCGGCCAACCACATAAGCCAAAAAAGTGAATGATCCTTTGCAGTTATGCAGGTTGGGTTGGTGGATGGTAACCTCACCATCTCCGCTAACACCAAAAACCCGACATTTTTGGCCACATTGCCGCAAAGTGCGGAGCGGATGTAGCAGCAACCCAGCAACCCCCTCTTGTTGTGTCCACCCCCAACTCACCCACCCATTACAGCCAAACTCCCCCCAAACATGGTGGTGGTCGGCGTTAATGAAAGGAAACTTGAGGCTAATGGTAGTGGTGGTGGTAACCCCTTGGAAATCGATGGACATTTTGAATTTGGCCCGCTGAGCCACACTCAACTCTTCCCGGTGCTGGGGAACCGAGGTTTCAAAATCCCTTTTGGGAAGCTTTCGCCGTGTCAGCATGGGTGTGTTGTGTGACAAGTCCCCACAATTGGGGCGTGTAGGGGAACAAGCCTCCAGTTTGGCCGATCAACGCAAACTTCATGTTCACATTTGAACAACCACGCGGTGTGTACCTGTCACCGTACAGCCCTGATGATACACGCCGATTGGGAGAGTTACCCCCGCAAGGGGGGGTGGTGGTGGTGTCCGACTACAAGCCCCTTACAGTTATTTATAAGAAGGCAAGAGAGCTGAGCTAGCAATGTGACGTTCCACGTGTCCCAATTAATATTGGCACGAAGCTCCGTCCATGACAATCCCGGGTCATGGGTTGCGCGCCGCATCTTCCAAAAAAGGGCCTGTGACCCTATTCCCTCATGGCAAAGAACAATGGTTGCGAGGGGGGCCCTTTGTGGACACTGTGGGGGGACTGGTCTTGGACTCTACGACCGTAGTCAAGCGGCGACGAACAATGTTCGCCTTCACCTTCATCCACACGGCACGATACGGGTCCTTGACGGAGAGGGCGCACTGCGAGGGGAAGTCGGTGATGAAGGCATTCACTTAGGTCTCGGTCGCGGTGATGGGGGTGACAAAGAGGAAGGCCTCAAAACTGGTCACAGAGCCGCGGACGTAGAGGGCGGATTCATCCACCACAAACTCGTGGGATCGGATAGCAGGAGTCGACATGGGTTTGCGACAAGATAGAGAGAGGTTTTTACACCATCCGCATGAGCACTTACACGTTGCACCTGTGCCACTATCCGCAGAAAGAAATGTGTCAGTCAGTCATCTAAGCAAGGGTGTTTCCGAGGTGGTGGTGTTGAAAAACACCGTTGTGGCTCCGGTGGGCTCACCCTCGGGCTGCCCGAGCTGGTGGTCGGCCGGTTGGTAGGCCGAGAGCCGCGACGGGGTAGGACGGGCGGGGGCGGGGCCGGAGGCAATGCTCACCAGCCGCTCCGCCATTAGCCTAGTGAGGGCAGGCCGAGGGGGGGGGGGGGTGCGGGATTGGGGCGGGGCTCGTGCTTGTGCTTGTACTTGGTGTGGGGGGCCTTGGTACGGTACGATCGACACTTGTCGTTGTGGGGGGCCTTGGTACGGGATGATATTGTACGGGATGATCTTGGCTTGTCCTTTTGGCGTGCCTTGATAGAGTATGTTCTTCTGCTGCTTCGCACCCAATTTTGACGCCCCTTTCTTCTCTTCTGTGCTTCTCTTCCTTTTCTTGTCGCTGGGAATTCTGTAGATAGACTGTAGCATAGGGCACGGCACAAAGTATGCCGTTCTATTGAAAAGTTGCGGATGGTCGCACCACAAGAGTCCTCTCATTGGGACTATTTTAAATGCTATGGTCCTCTGATGGAAAACTGCATATGCTCGCACCACTAGAGTCCTCTCACTGCCACTACTTTAGATGCTATGCTGGTCTATTGGAAAGCTGTGGGTGGACGGAAAACAAGGGTCCTCTCACTACTGCTACTGTAAATGGTATGCCCCTCTATTGCAAAACTACGGATGGTCACACCACAACAGTCCCCCTACTACCACTACTTCAAATAGTATGCTCCTCTATTGCAAAACTGCAGATGGTTGCACTACAACGTTCCTCGCATTGCCAGTACTTGAGATGTTATGCTCCTCTATATAAAAACTGCGCATGGTCTCGCCACAACGGTCCTCTCACTGCAACTACTTGCCACTACTTTAACTGCTATGCTCGTCTATTGGAAAGCTGTGGATGGTCGCACCAGAAGAGGCCCCTCCTTGCCGTTACTTGACATGGTATGCCCCTCTATTGCAAAATCGCGGATGGTCACACCACAACAGTCCCCCTACTACCACTACTTTAAATAGTATGCTCCCCTATCACAAAACCGCAGATGGCCGCACTGCAAGAGTCCCCTCATTTCGATAACTTTGAATGCTCCTCTATCTAAAAACTGCAGATGGTCGCGGCACAACGGTCCTCTCACTGCCACTACTTGCCACTACTTCAAGTGCTATGCTCCTGCATATGAAAACCGTGGATGGTCGCACCACAAGAGGCCCCTGATTGCCGTTACTTTAAATGGTACCCCCCCCCCCTTGTGCATGCACGGCCTTGTCGAAGCATAGGGTGGGTGTTGAACCGCTATTTTGAGGAATTTCCGGGATGGCGGTTTTCGTGGTCCAGAATGGAGGATTGGGTGTTTGTAGAGTGTTTGTACAGGGAAAGAGGGGCTCAGTCGTGTTTGTGATAGTGCATTGTGTTCAGAACAACATTCTACCACACATTGCAACCCCATGATGTTTCTTCTGATGTGACTTTCAGCCATGGCGAACAAGGTTATTCCCGGCATCGCTGTCACGAACGTTCGAATCACTAGGGAACATGTGCCTACCAATGTTTTTGGTTCCTCTTATAATCGGGACAACTACATCCATTTGAAGGACATGCACAATGGGAAGGAGATTGGGCATAATGCCGCTCTTGATAAAGTGCTCTTCCGCATTCGCAACCCATCGACATTCCCATCTGAGGGGTCCTCAACACGTTTGCTATCACATGTGTTGCGTTGCAAGTTGTGGCAGTATGAGGACCGTCATGGTGCGACCATCCGCGGCTTTTGAATAGAGGAGCATAACATCTCAAGTAGTGGCAATGCGAGAATCGTTGTGGTGCGACCATCTTCAGTGTTGCAATAGAGGAGCATACAAATTAAAGTAGTCGCAGCGTGGGGACGCTTGCGGTGTGACCATGCGCGGTTCTTAAATAGAGGAGCGTACCATTTAAAGTAACAGCAATGAGGGGCCTCGTGTGGTGCAACCAACCACAGTTTTCCAATAGAGGAGCATAGCATTTAAAGTAGTGGCAAGTAGTGGCAGTGAGAGGCCACTTGTGGTGCGACCATGCGCAGCGTGTTGATAGAGGAGCATAACATTTTAGATTGTGGAAATGAGGGGACTCTTGTGGTGCGACCATCTATAGTTTTTCAAAACAGGAGAATGGCATTTCTAGTAGTGGCACGTAGTGACAATAAGAGGACGGTTGTGGTGCGACCATCAGTAGTTTTCGAATGGAGGAGCATAAGATCTCAAGTAGTGGCAATACGCGGACCGTTGTGGTGCTACCATCCGCACTTTTGCAATAGAGGAGCATACCATTTAAAAGAGTGGCAGTGGGGGGACTCTTGTGGTGTGACCATCCGCAGGTTTGCAATAGAGGGGCATACTATTGAAAACAGCAGTAGGGAGAGGACTCTTGTTGTGCGGCCATCCATAGTGTTCCAATAGAGGAACATAGCATTTAAAGTGGTTGGAAGTAGTGGCAGTGATAGGACCGTTGTGGGGCAACCATTCGCAGCTTTTAGATAGAGGACCATAACATGCAGAGTAGCGGAAATGAGGACACTCTTGTGTTGTACTCATTTGCAGCTTTTCACTACAGGAGCACGGCAGCTATAGTAGCGGCAAGTAGTGGCTATAAGAGGACCGTTGTGGTGCGACCATTCGCAGATATTAAATAGAGGAGCATAACATCTCAAGTAGTGGCAATGCTAGGACCGTTGTGGTGTGACCATCTATAGTTTTGCAATAGAGGGACATACCATTTCAACCAATGGCAATCAGAGGCCTCTTGTGGTGCGACCATCCACATTTTTCCAATTGAGGAGCATAGCATTTGAAGTAGTGGCAAGTAGTGGCAGTGAGAGGACCGTTGTGGCGCGACCATCCGCAGCTTTTGGATAGGGGAACATTACATTTCAAGTTCTGGCAATGAGGGCACTCTTGTGGTGTGACCATTTGCAGTCTTTCAATACAGGAGCATGGCATTTATTTATGGCCAACTGGCACATTGTCCAGCCGAGGTCGAATAGGCCATCAAGCGTTGCTAGGGGCTGCGCCAGCCACTGCGCAGTCCTTGGGGTGATGGGGTCAGCTACCATGGCAAGAGGGGGGGGGGAGGGTTCTTGTTGGGCTAGGAGGATCTTTGGCGGGGGGCTGAGGTAGGGTGGTGACCGGGGATTGTGTGTGACCATGGGGCGTAGGATGGTGGTGGGGTGGTGCTGGTGTGGGTGGTGTGGGCGGGGGGGGGGGGGCTGAGCATTGGTGGTTGATGTGAAGCCACCTGTGCAAGGCTTTTGGAGGCGTCATAGTACCACGGTGACCGGTCGCCCTGATCGCCATAAAGCAGCGACTCACGTAGATCCCCCCACCCTACCGAGAGGGGAGACCCGGCGGACGAAGGCAGAAAAGGCAATGCTTGTGACAGATTGAAAACATATTTCGCCATTGTCCCCCTAGAAAAGGTGCACAGCAAAAACGGTCAAGGACAAGAGGAGTGGAGGGACAAAGCAGTTGTGTACATGGGGGATGGCACTCCCAAGTTTTTCTTGTCGGGTCTATTTGGGTGCCACGTAGCATGGTCCAACATGGTAAAATCTTTTATATGGTTCCTCGGATGCCGGAATTTTTTGGATGAATTTTCTCCTCCAGAGGTGTCTCCGATGTCGCGTCCGAGTCCCAGGCCAATTTGGCTGCCCCATGCAGCCAAGAACAGACTGCTTGGTGGACCCGATGTAAATTTTCATTTTGCTTCTTATGACTAGTTGATCAGACACACAAATACATGTTGTTGCCGTCCGGCGTGCCCCGTTTCAAAACCACTTGGATTACCACTGCCCAAACATGTTTTCCCCTATTGGGAAATTGAAACGAAAAAGCCCCCCCCCCCCCTTCAACCCCCAAACTTGGTGGCACACAAAGTGGAATTCTTTTTTTCTTCTTTTTCCCACTTTTGGCAAGTCACCCCACCCCCGTCCCCCTTTGAAAGGAATCCGTGGAGTCACGGCGGCACGACTCACCATCGGCACCTGCTCGGGATGCTAGTGGCGATGGGCAACGCAAGGATTCAGCTAGCCTGTCCGGGGCATGGTGGAAAATCGCTTTTCCTCAAAACGAGCTGATTTTTTATTAGTGCTTCACCATTATCTCTGTTGCCGCCGTTGGTCGTTGTGAAGCAAATTTGTGACACAATTCACTGCCGTTTCTAGCACACCATGCCTGAGGCGGGGGCTGATGGTGCCCCCCCCCCCCCCTGCCCTCGCCAGAGCTCCGGTACGAATACCGCGACCCGGACCAAGGGAGCTGCTGGAGTGGCAAGGTACCGGGGCGGTCGTGTATGGCCCATCTGGCAGTTGGAGGAAGCCCCCCCATCCACTCGTCTGTATCATCACGCTGCCGCATGCACGGCCTAGCAAGCAGTAGGTAAGCAAGCGAATACCATCACTGCACCGCATGGTACGACTACAGGGTAATATGAGACAGAACAACAGGTTTCGGGGTTTCGGGGGGCACAAGTTGGGTTACATGGGCCAATCAGCCAGTACATGGGTCCAATGGATGGTCAAGTATCTGTACGGACACCATTTGATCACCCAAACCCTTCCCTAGGGTGGCATACCTTTTTTTGTTGAAAAAGTGAAAAATTTGAAAATTCACAGCTGCCACTGATCATCCTAAACAACGGCAATATGGAGGCTACATGGGCCTAGCTGCCACTACGTGCGTCCCCATGGGTGCTCAAGTACCCGTATTGTCACCAAAATATCACCCAAACCCATCCAAGGGGTGACAAAGCGTTTCACAAGGTGTTGAAATTTTGGGAAATTTGAGTTGCCAAAAGAAAGCCAAAACAATGGCAATTTTGGGCATGACTCCTTTTAAGGCCCGTAGGCCTATGCACACAAGATGAGAGGCGGGGAGAGGGGGCCGATGAGAGTTCAGGCGCCCTCCCCACATGAGGGCCGCCCACAAATGGAGCACGGAGGAGGAGAGGGAAGAGCAAGTCAAGCCTATGTCTCTTCTTGGCTCACACACCCGTTGCGCCATGTTGGCTACTGCCCATCATGTGCAGTCCCCCGCGAGGGGGAGGACAGTGAAAAGCCCACGGCTAGCAAGCTCGCGTGCCTCCGGGGGTCCGTGGGACTGCCGTGACGACCACAAAGACGATAACGTGGGTAATGAATATGAAGACAAAGAAGAGCTGACCCCCTCCCGGGGGGGCGTGGGGAATCTGCACACACATGGAGAACCCGGATCCGCCCGCGAGCGGCCGGCGGCTAGGGCCCGCGAGATGCTCGAAAAAACCTACGGCAGCGAGGCCGCCGTGCCGCCATGCTCCGGTGGCGGGGCCGCTTTCTGGCAGGGCGGAGAGCCCTGTGGGGGGGGGGGGGGGCGCTGTTGGACGGCGGGAGGGTGTGGGCGTATGCTCCAAGAGCCTGGGTTGCTCGGGCCGGGCAAGGAGGGGGGGAGGCTCCGGCGGTGTCCCTCCCCCCATTGGAGCGGCTTGGTGCGCACTGGGGTCATCATCGGTGCTCGTGTGCACCCGTCGTCGGGGGGGGGGGTGCGCTTGTCGCGTGCCGGGGGGTGGGGGGAGGGGATCCTTGCCCAGCGCCAGCGTCGTCGCATGGCAGTGTCTCGCCACCGGGCGCTCCGGGGGGAGCAGGGTGTCCGAGGCTAGACGTGGCCCGCCAAGCCAAGCGGACAGGGCCCTAGCCCCCTCCCACCGCATCTACGGGGTAAGGACTGGCAGCCTGCGGCCCCAACACGGGTGCACCGGCCGGCAAGCCGCCGTGTTGATGCCACAACGTTGGTGTCCTGCGTGCCCCGCCTAGCAACACCGGCTGCTCCCATACCACACTAGGCGAATCGAGTCGCAAGACGGGTCACTGTGGTCCAAGCAGCGGGCACCCAGCGTGCCGCGGCCCTGGCCCCGGTGCGCCTGGGGAGCCGCTAGGAGGACACCGTGCGCTGGGGTTGTGCATGGTTGCCGCCCATAAGGAGGCAATCCCCCCCCCCCCCCGGCTCGCCCCAGGGGGCGGGGGACGCCAGTCATGAGGAAGTGGTCCCCAATCGCCTGCCAAAGCCGCACCGGGGCATGCAGCCGATTGAGCCATGTCCCCTGGCAGCGGGCCGCTAGGTGCAACAGCTGCAACACCATCTCTTCTCGCGCCGCAATGGACGGGCACCCCCGTAGCCCTTGGCTTCGCGGACCACCCACCGGGATGAGGGGGGGGGGGGGGGGCAGTGATCCGTGGGCGCTCTCGGCAAGGGTAGTCCCGGCGCCACGTGCCGCTGCACTATCTGCGTTGCGCATTGCGGCACCAAGGCTCTTTCGCCGAAGGGTAGGCATGTCCCTCGCAGCTTGTGGTGCGGAGCTGTGGGGAGTGCCCAGCCTATGAAGGCATCACATTCTAGGGCCTAGTCCAGGGCCAGCTCGGCCCAGGACACACATCCCGGACCCGCTTACCAATCGAGGCCCCCCGCCCACCGGACTAGTTTGTGGGCAATAGCCGCGTCCAACCCGGGCCATCTAGGGGGCATGCCCGGCCGCACGCGCAACGCAAGCGCCGGGGACAGCCGTGGTAGCGGACCAAACGAGTCAGCCCACGGATAGCGGCCGCATTCCCCGGCTGCAGTGTCTGCGGGAAGCCTTCCCCCCGGTTCAACGTACCCGTCGTTGCAGGCGAGCATACGCTCCGCCAACACCGCAAAGTACATACCATAGAGGTGGTCAAGAAACATATCCACCGGAACGTTGTCACGGCCCTGCGAGAGGCGGGATGGCAAGAGCCCCAACGGTCGGAGGCACGCCGGCCTATGTTTGGGCAGGCCTAAGTGGGGTAGGGCCGCCGCCGCGGCTAGCAGCCACGGGTACCAGCTCTCGCACGCCCCGTGCAACCGCGGGCAGTCCCACAGGACATACATAGGTCAACGGCCATTTTGGGGCTTTCATGGTGCCCGGGCCATGACCCATTAAAGAGCCAAATAGGCAAACGAGAAGAGAGCACAGGTCTTTGCGTGGGCTTCATGTGTAGTTAGGGTCCTTCTGATGGGGTTGGAATTGAGCTAGCAGGACCAACAACAAGTAGGCAAGCCCACAGAAATTTTGTTTCTCAAACATGCCGTTACAAAATGGATTGATTGTTGTCCCATACAGGGACTTCCCATCCAATGTTTTGTCAGCTTGTGAACTTGGGTTCCAAAACAAAGCAAGTAATGGGTCTCCATTGCCAAAGAAAGACGTTAACAATGGCCATTCTTAGCCCAGATAGGGCGATTTTGCCATGAAAATTTAGGACGCAGGTTGCCATGCGGAGTTGGTGTTTCCACATGCAACCATTGTTTTTTGACTACCAATGGGGCATCGGCAAGAAACAAATGAGGCACTATTGAACCAATTTGCAAGCCGCGGCACATGGCGATGGACAATTTTTGCCAAGGAACAACCATTTTGAGCCTCACTTTGGATGTTGACAGCTTCCAAACCAAGAACATACCGTAGATGGGCCGTGTGGCTCAAAATGGCCTTCCAAATGTGCGTACACCATCATCACCCCCCCACTTTGTGTGGTTCCACCCTTCTGGGTTGACAATTCATGACAGGGGCAACAATGCCAACTGGCCTTTCCAAGTAGTACCATTTTCTTTTTTGTTTACAATCATTTGGGCATTAGTGGGATGCACATGATGCACATTGTTGAGCCAAATTGCAAGCCCTAGCCCTGTGCTATGGGCGTCATTTGTTTACCAAGAAACACCCGTTTCCCGCCTGACTTTGGATGCCAACCGCCCCAATCCAAGAACAAAGCATATGCCGGGTTGTATGGCTAAAAATGCCATTCAAAGAGTGCGTACACCACCCGCAACCCCCGCCCCCCCTTTGTGCTTCCACCCCTCCAAATTGCTCAAACGGACCCCAAGACCCCCGTACCGTTGCCAAACATGTTGCAGCAACGTGCACGCTCAAGCTCAAACATGTGGGCGCCAAAATTGGGCAGCGGGGTCCACCGGGGGCAAAAAGATAACTTTTTGGAGACAGGCTCCTAAGGCATGTGGTATGCCAAAAAAAAAGGTTCTAGCCCCCCTTTGAGCCCGTGGTGGCTTGTGGTTGCCCACTGAAAATCCCAAAATGCCTTTAAAATGGGCAAAAAAAACCTAAAAGATGGCAAAAATGGGCAAAAAACACGTCTTTCCAAGATTGATCTTGAACTATTGGTGATACGTAAACGGGTGAAATGAGCCCTTTTGGAATCCTTTTGGCCCGTCCAAAGTGCAAAAAGCCTTCATTCGAAGGTGAGGAGGAGCAGGGGGGTCAAGAGGAGTTTACATGGCCTCCGTGTCTAATGAACATCCTCTTCAAAACATAATAGTTTGTGTGCAACAACAAGCCAACAACGAGCAGGCAACAACAAGCCCGAGTGAATAATGTGTGCGGCATACCGTTTCAACATTGAAACGTTAGTTTGCATATTGATGGACATATCAAACGGCAACTTTTCGCACCTTGGTTCTCAAAATTGATCCATTGGTGGTCCACGATAGCCCAAACCTTGGTCAAAAACGGCCCATTTTTAGGCAGCTTTTGGCCATTTCGTCGTCCAAGGAAGTTAGGATGCAAACTGCTATCCCAAGGTAGTGCCCGCAAATGGCACTGCTGTGTTTGCACATCAAATAGGGCATATTAGGAATGCGAGCAACCAAGTTTGGTGCCATATCTAGGGGTTTAAGGTTCCCGTACCCAATCGGCGTTTGGTTCCCGGTAGCAGGGAAAAACTGGGAAAAACGGGGAAAAACGGGGGAAAACGGGGAAAAACGGGGGAAAACGGGAAAACGGAGGAAAAACGGGGGGAAAACTGGGGAAAAACGGGGGAAAACTAGGGAAATTTGAGGGGGGGGTATTTTGGACAAGACCCACCGACCCGACTTTTGCCCCCTCCCCTGTTTATAATTCTGTGGGGAGCATTTTTTGCAAATCAAATTGAAGCCAAGGCGCTCTCCCGGGTTAGGCATCCCAGCCCCAAAGGGTGACACACATAGCAAAAAGAAAATCATCAATATGCCCGTCACCCATTGATGCTACCGTACATGCCAACAAATGTACGGCCCCGCCGGTAGCTTTGTGTTGTTTTGTTGTATGTTGACCGGTCTCCGGTTTGCCCCGAGGAAATCTTTTAGGCGGGCCCCGGGATTGCCCTGTCCCTTCCCTTGTCCTGGCCCGGCCTCGCTGCTGCTGTTTTTTTTTGGGGGTTTTGTGGTTTTCTGCTTTTTTTTCTTTTTGTTGTTTTTCGGAGGTCCATGGAAGAAGAGGAAGCTGATGCATCCAAGATGTGTTAAGGGCCTTGGAGATGTCCGACGACAAAGCCCATTTTTGTGACACCAAATGTTGTATGCGCACATACAATATACCTTCATGAGGATGAAAATTGGACACATCTGTGTGGAGATAGGAGCAACATAAGCAAGGGTATGCATATAAAAAATGGTGACAGTGCAAGAGACCTGAGCACCTTGACCCATTCATCACAGTTCCCACTCTCCCCCATTTCCACCCCGTTTTGCCCCCGTTTCCCCCCGTTTTTCCCCGTTTCCCCCTGTTTTCCCGCCGTTTTCCCCTGTTTTCCCTCCATCTGTATCCCTTAACCTATGTCACAAACTTTCCTCTCTTTGATCCTTTAGTAAAAAACCCTCTCACCCGCACCCAAACAGCATTTAGTCGCCTACTGTTCCCGGATCCTGGGAACCTTGGACCCCTGCATATCTCAAGCCGTGACTCCACGCCGGGGCAATTTTACTAGTAAAAAAAGGCATTTCAAGCTACCGTTCAAGCTACAAATTCAGGGCGTGAAACTTGTTGTGCGAAAATTGCTGCTTCCAAATGCAGCCGTTGATTCACCACAATGAATGGAACAAAAAAAAAGAGACGCAAATGTGCCCCTAAGGAGCCATATTCGGAGCAACAATTGCATGCTACGGCCATGGCAATGGTGTGAAAGAGGTACTTTAGGGTGAGGATGAGGGCTGCAAATTCAAGATGCAATTTGTTGTGCCGAAGTGTTGCTTCCAAATACAAGTGTTGCTTTTCCATAATGAATGGAGTGTGAAGTCAATGCAAAGGAGCCAGCGACAAGCGATATTTCAAGTGCAGGAGATAGAGGGTGCAAAGTAGGACTTTTCATAGCCTCCATGACTAGTTAAAGTCCTCTTGATAGGTTGATAAATTCTGTGTGACAAGCAAGCAAGCAAGCTCTCAAGAAACATATTCCTTCAACATACCTTTTCACACTAATAATGCGCCCACCCTATGTCGAGGTACCCATCCAGAGACTCCACAAACTAGCCCAACCACTGCCTTGTTCAGGGGGTGGTTGAGGTGGTGGCCTTTGCAAGGGGGGGGGGGATTAAGCATCTGCGGGTACGAGCTTTGGTGGTGCGGTACTGTGAGATGGTGGTGAAATTAGATGCGGTGATGGCGCGCACCATGGGGATGCAGGTGAAGGAGGGGGTGTTAGAATGGGTGGTTGTGCAGGAAACACCCGTGAGAGGGGTTTCGCAATGTCGCTGTTTCCACGGGGACCGAGGGACATGTCCCAGAGTTGCAGCTCGGAGACCACCCACTATGACAACGAGGCGGAGCAGAGTGGGTCGGACAGCTCGTCGCCAAACTCCAATTCTCTTGGGGAGGATGCCCATGACAAAGGATGAAAAGGCAATATTTGCGACAAATTCTTAAAAATATGTTCCGCCATTGTCCCCCTGAGAGAGGCGCCGAACCAAAGTGCTAACTACCTATGGGCAGCTAATGAAGTAGCTGTGTCCATGGGCCATGGCTTACTCACGTGCTACGTACGTGCCCTGCACACGATGGCACGATGACGTAGATGAGCGTTTGGGGGGGGGGTCTCAGAATGGAACATGCTCCACGAACGACCGCACCGGTGCCCTACCACTCCGGCGGCTCCGCTAGTCCGGGGTCCCTATGCTCGTATTGCACCTCTTGGGGGTGTGTGTTGCGATGAAGCCCCGTGACAGGCCTGGTGTGCGTGAGAAAGAAGTAGTTGGTGGTATGTGACAATTCAAACTTGTGGCACGTTGGAACGCAAAACCGGCTACAAAAAGAGGCAAAAGAAAGAACAGTACAGGTTTCTGGGGCACGACATTTAAAATTGCATGGTCCCACATGGCTTGTGTCCCCTAACCTTGTACAACGAGCACCAACAACAACATGGAACATAACAAAGCATTCCCAATTGGCATGAATAGAATGCAATTCCATCCATTTTGCACCAAAAAGCAGTTGTCATGCCCCTAGCTAACCACACTAGTATGTGTGTCATTCTTCCCTATAGGTGTCCCAAGAGGCTGGCTGCGCTGCCGGGGCTCCGTGGACTGCTTTTTTGATTGGGGGGGGGGGTTGCGGTTTGGCACAAAAAAAAAGAACGGAAAAAAAGGAGAGAAACATTTTGCCTCCCCATTAAAGATTTTGGGGTGGGGGTCATCCTGGTGTGTAAGTTAGAATTTAGTTGGGCGGAACAATGAAAACATCCTGCGTGGCAGAGGTGACATTTGATTGCAGAAAAAGGGGCATGCTAGTCACACCCGAAGAGACCACTTTCCTCACTTTGGAAAATGTAATTAGAGAAAAGAAGGTAGAGGGGCTGCAGCACAATGGCTCAATAGCAAGCATCCACAAAGCAGGTATGCAACACACCATTTTGTCATACAACCAGCACTACGGACACACGTGGGGGGGTTGGTACAATTGGTGGGATTGTGACTTTTTTGTGAGAAACCATGGGATCACCATGGGATAGGAGAAGTAGCTTCCAAGCAATTATGCGCACCCTTTGGGAAGCGCTCCTAAAATGTGGTCAGGTTGATTGCGACCAATCATCGCAAGTGACGCTGTGGGAATCGGAGGTGTTTCTCCAACCAATTTTGGCGGCCTGACTTCCTTAATCCCATGGGATTCAGACACATAGTACGTGTTTTCGGACGGGATGTTCCCAACACCGCTGTCCAATGACTGGTAGATTTGGGACGAGACATGCAGGGCAACGCTTAGAAACATGATTTGCTTTTGAGTAGTCCGTGCCGTGCATGGGTGCTAAACGTGTCCGACGCCTTTTTAAACCAAAGTCTTTTCAATCTAAGGATTCCACCAGTGTGGGACTGCCCTTAAAGGGTCCCTCTGCCCACTGCTCCGCGAGCAGTGGGCATTGTGACCTTTTCCTTGCACTGCCACATTGCTGGGGAGCTGTGGGTAGTGCATCTCCCTTAGTACACCGCCACACTATGGAAGAGCAATGGGCCGTCGGATTTCTTCAATACACAGCCACACTGCTTTGCAGCAACAGGGAGTGGGACACATTTGGTACAGGGCCACAACTTGGAAGACACGTGGTGTATAACAATAGTCACTTCCCACTGCTCCCGGGCACTGTGGCACTTGTACTATAGGATTCGTAGTGTGCACTAGTCCTCAGCAGTGTGGTGGTGTAGTGAAGGAGTCCCACTTCCTAATGCCGCCTAGCCGTGTGGCACTGTGCCGAAGCACTCCCATTGCCCACTGCTCCCCAAATTTGTGGTGGTGTACCACGGGTTTGCAAAGGCCCACTGCTCCACATCTTTGTGGCGTTGTACCAAGGGAACTACATTACCCACTACTCCCCACCATTTTGGTGATGCGGCACAGGAGTCCAACTCCCCATTGCCTCCCAACACTGTAGCACTATGCTGAAGGAGTCCCACTGCTCCTGAATAGTCTGGAAATGCATCAAAGGAGTCCCATCGCCCACTTGTCTAAGGTACTTTTGCATTGTCCTTTGGGAGTCCCACTTCCCAGTACACTGCGCGAACGCTGGGGAGCAATGGGCAGTGATACTCCGTCGCTACAACGCCAACAGATGGGGAGCAACGGGCTGTGGGACTCCTTCAATACACCGCCACAATGTCGGGGAGCACTAAGCCGTAAAAATCCTTCATCATAGAGCCAAACTGTTGGGCAACATTGGGAAGTGTGACCCCTTCATGACAATGCCACATTGCTGAGGACCAAGACGCAATGAGAATCATGTAGTACAATGCCACTTTGCTAGGGAGCACGGGGAAGTGAGACTCATGCTTAACAGGGGATGGTTGCTGCGGAGTAGTGAGGAGTGGGACCTCTTCTTTACACTGCCGCATTGCTCGGGGGGAGTAGGTAGTGGACCTCGTGGAGTACACCGCCACACTGCTTGGGGCGAGGGAGCATCCGGATTTCTTCAGTACACGGGCACTATGCTGTTGCGCACTGGGTAGTGAAACACCCGAAGCATGGTGCCACACCGTGAGGTGCGGTGCGCAATGACACTCCTTCAGTACACTGCTAGACTACCGCGGAGCAATGGGCAGTAGGACTCGTACGATACACCGCATCATTGATTGGGAGCAGCGGCGAGTGGGAACTTTTGGTGTACACTGCCACACTGCTAGGGAGCATTGAGCAATCGGACTCCTTTAGTATACCGCCGCACTACTGGCGAGCAATGGACGGTGAGATGCCTTCGGTACACATGCCAAAAGCCACGGAGCACCTTCATTACAGTGCCACGTTGCTGAGCAGTAGTGCGAGGTGGGACTCTTCCAGGACAGAGCACAATGATGGGGGTAGCGGGTAGTGGGACCCGTTCAGTACACCGCCACATTGCGGGTGCACACCGGGCAGTGGGAATCCTTTGGCAGACCGCCACAACATTGGGAAGCACTAGGCGGAAAAAATCCTTCGGCATATTGCCAAAGTGTCGGGCTACGATGCGCATTAGCACTACTTTAGTACACCACCACGTTACCGAGGAGCAGTTTGCAACGGGATTCCTTCAATATAGTGCCATGGAGCTCGTGAACAGCGGGAGCGGGGACTCCTACAACATTCTGCATAACTTATGCGGGGCAGTTGGCATTGGCACTTCTTCTATACACCGCCATACCGCTTGGGACCTATGAACGGTGGGATTTCACCAAGACACTGCCACAATGCTATGAATTGATGGGAAGCGGGACTCTTTCAGGACAACATCACCGTGATGGCGAGGAATGGAGAGTGGGACTCCTTTAGCGCGAGGCCACACTGCCAGGGAGTAGTAAGAAAAGGGATGCCGTGAGTACCTCGCCACAATGATGAGGAGCACGGGGCAACGGGACTCCTTTAGTACACCTCCACACATGTGTCTAGAAGGATCGCCGTTGCCCACTCCCCATCGCGGTGTGGCAAAGAACTGCAGATTCTCAACCGCCCACAAGCCGGCCTGGAACCCGTCCAAGGCCCGTGGCGAAAAAAAGTGGGAGCTCCGGTAGAAAAATCAAGCAAATGGGCAGGGTGTCTTCGGGCAGCCGTGGACAACAACCAGCCAGCACCACCGAGAGGGATGGCCCCCTGCCACAGGTGCACAATACAGCACACACAGTGTGTTTAGACACACAGCCCTCCCGGCTTGCATTTTACTACGTGCAAGACCATAGCGGCCATGGCTTTTTGGTAACAGGGCCTTCGGCACACCACATCAAACCACAACACGATACAACACACCCTCGGTACTCCCTAGCCCTACCCAGGGGCTGGGTGCCAGGTGCGAAGCCCCCCATGGTAGGACAGGGCCCAAGCGCCACCCTCTGGGCGGTGTACTAATAGTGTCAGTTGTATGTGCACCCCATTGCTAAGCTCCAGCCCCATGGATCCCGCTACCCCCTAGTACCAGCCACATGGGCCCTGGGAACCGGCCGAACGACCCCTGGAGAAGACAGCTCACGCTGCCGCCCCTTCTGCCTCCCCGTCTCCCTCCCCCCCCCTCCACCCACAAGGATCCCGCTTCCCCCCCCCCAGTAAAACCCCCCCCAAACTTAATGTACCCCCAGGGTACATTAGACTCCCAACATCTACCCAGCCCTAGGGGGGGTTACATTGAGGGGGGGGGGTTGATTAAGTTGTGGGTTAGATACCTCTAGAGAAGCCGGCCGGCATGGCCTCCCCCTTCTCCTCCCCTTGGCGCCAATGGGAATAATGGTTCCTATCATGGGAGCCCTGCTCTGTAGCACAGGGTACTCCATAACAGTGGGTGCTGCCTTGGACCATGCGCATGTCACGTCTGATCATGAACCTCTCAAAACCACGCAGTACATGGGGGTGGTTGGACAGCTTCGCAACATTTCATACCTCCGCGCTCCAACTGTGGCAGAAATGCGCATAGTTGGGCAACTTTTGTTGTGCGTGGCCTGACGAAGCAAACTACAATCAAAGAACCGCTTTGTTGCTCTGTTTGTCAGCTTTGCATGCACATGTGTGTACTGATGAGAGTACAAGACCACTCAGAAATCAGGTGTTCTCATTTTGAGTCAATCGTTGTCCACAACCTGCTGTGAACGCGATATTAATGTCTATGCACCCGTGTTCACAGTGTGCATATGGTGGTACAGCTGCCTGGTATGCAACACTTCCCTCAGCTACGGTTCCATCTTTGTTTGTTTGTTTTGTAGCGGTAATTGGCATCCTGCAACAGATACTACACACATGAACACACACACACACACACGCACAGAGAGAGAGAGAGAGAGAGGGAGGGAGGGAGGGAGAAGCAGGACGACACCATTTGGCCACGCAGAAGGAGTTGCAGTAGAAACAAAGCCCCACACATGTCCCCTGTTTATATTTCTATTGTTGGACTGTGGGAGCTTTCACCAGCTTTGGGTTGGCGTTGACTCTAGAACAATGGTTGTGGCTAACAGGAAGTGCTGGCATAAGATGCCTGCATTGGGATGGCTGCAAAGTGGATCTTGCCTGGCCAAGAACCCCAAGGAGTTGTCGTTTTGCAAACAATCGCATTGGGTGGAGAGATCACTCATACATGACCCTGCAAAGGGCTTTTCAATCACATTGCAGAAGCTGAGTACCCCAAGCACAACGGTAACTTGGAAAGTGTGCAGGGCCGCGAGCGGCTGAAGCCAAGGAGTATTAGGCAGCCGTGGCTTGCAGATGGTGGAAACACACACAATGCGTGACAAAACACGGCGGAAACACACACACACACACACATACACGTTCATGGGGAGTGTCTATGCAAAGACGGGGCTGTGCTAAGCACCAAAGCATGCGCCAAACCTAAAGACTTGATGACATCTGCAGGCAAATTGTTGGCGTAGCCACCGTCCACAAGCAAGTTAGGGCCGTCGCACAATGGCGGCAGGAATGTGGTCAAAGACATGGAGGCGCGGATGTACCGCCATGCGGTGCCCTGCAGGTGGGCCATAGGCATATCTGTAGTGATGTTGGTGGTCACACAGAAATATGGTATCCAGAGGTCTTCAATGCAGACATCCATGAAAAATTCACGAATTGTCCTGACAGAGGCAGAGCACATGACCACAAAGAGCCAGCTTCGTCCTGCCGCGCAAGCTAGCAGTGGGTGTCCCCTCTTGCCTCCATCTGCAGCAAATAAATCCGCATCTCAATCTGCAACATCCTTCCCGGCATGAATTCACCATCTTCACTGAGTCGCGTCAACGCAGTGCCCCATTTGACTGAAAAAGGCCTGGGATGATTCTCGCCTAAGTCACCAGGGGTTTCCCCATTGCTTTCGCGTCTGGTGGACCCAGATGGGGCTGTTAGACATGGCCAGGCTTGGTGTAAGCCCTGTTGTGCATCTTCGTGGGCGCCTGTTGAGGGTCTGTTCCACCAGTAGGCATGCCGTCCACGGGGGTTTACGGCGCAACGGAAGCTGCAATGTATGGAACACACTTCGGGGTAAGAGCCGTATGACCTCTAGACCGTGCTGGAGGCCATCGAAAATGTCTCCATGGAGTGGTTTGATATGCCCCCACAATAGGAGGAGGGGCCTATTTTCATGATCCACAATAGGCGTGCATCATGGAAGGCGCAAAGAAATGGTGTTGGACGGTACATCCAAGACGAGTTGTTAGCAACAGGTGAACAGAGGGAGGTGAGAAGCAGGAGGCTTGTGATGACGGGGCTGTCATGTGGGAGGTATGCATACAGTACCGCCACTACTCACCAGTAAAAGGCATCTCGGATCTCCAAACCAGCAAAGTGGCACGAACTGCCAAAGCTAAACCTGGGTACTTGGAACCGACGGAGGTTGAGGATGCAGCCTAAGGATTTGCGGTTTCGGTGGAATATGTCTGCAACGGGGCACGAATATTGATGGTGCACAAATGGGGGGCTGCCGTGTAGGAGTCACGTTCTCTTGCCCCTCACGCACGAGCGGGCGGTGCACGGACACGCCGATGCGCAATGGGCGTGGCCTGGCGACCGGTTTGTGGGGCGCCGACCGTCCAGGTCTTCGCACTGGCATCAGGTGCAAAGGGGGGTTGCGTGCCCCTCTGTGGCACGGACCTGTGTCACCCGTTTCCGCAGACGGGGCAGGGGATAAAGCACATGGGGATGGGTCAGAGTACCGGTTGAAGCTCTCGCCAGAGAACATGGATGTTGTAGGGTACGTGAGATCACGGATTTGCATTGATTTGTTATTGAAGCGCTCGCAGTAGGTCTTGTAGTCCCGCAGCACGGGCTCAATATCGAGATGCATGGCATAGAGACCTCCAAGAAAAGCCCCCATACTTGTGCCGCCAATGATGTCGATGGGCATTCCAATCTCTTTCAGGCGCTGCATCACCCCAATGTGGGCCGCACCCTTGGCCCCACCACCACTGAGCACCTGGACACAAGGGGTTGGCAGAAGAGGAGGATGGAGATGGGGACGGAAAAGGGACGGGGGATGGAATGGGTGCAGGAAACAGGGACTGGGCTGGGGATGGGTCCGGGGGATCAGTCACTGTGCGTGGCAATACCCGACCACCGAAGCAGAGAAGGGACGCACCAGCCCAATGGACGTGCCCGCAATCCGCCGCGCAATGCGGCCGAAGTCACTGCGCCAGAGCATACTCCGAGAGGCCGGGTCTAGGCCAGAGGCCGTCGCTGTTTCGCCGGGGAGTTCCCGAATGACGTCAGACAGACGGAGATGGTGATGGCCGTTGGTCCAGAAGCGGGGCAGCATCCACTGCCGCGTGGGCACACGCTTCCACTGCCCGTCCTCGTTCCGCTGCTGTTCAGTGTGCAGGATCACAAACTCTTTGCGGGCGCTGCATTGATACAGAAGGTCTTCGATGGCGGCTTCGACTGGCCCAATGTTTGGTCCGGCGCTGGCGAGACCCACCACCAAAAGGATGTCGGCCTACAACATGAGCATGGTATGCAGAGGACTGCCTGAGGGACAGGGAAACCACCAAACTTAGGGGAACCAAGAACACCAACGCCCAATGATACCAACCGCACTAATACATCCTGGTGTCAAGCACATTCATATCCGGTTCCTATTTCTCTGTGTCTCTGGTAGGCAGACCTGTACCTACTTGTACTCAGCACATCCATACCTATTGGTACCAAGCACTGACGGTCCAGAAAAATGTGACTTCCAGGACAGGGCCACACACACGAACCACACACCCCATGCTACATCGCATACCCGAAGAATGATGCAGGCACGTCACACGGGCAGGATTGGGGTGAGGAGCTTTCCATTTGGGCATGCAAAAAAAAGCGTCTTCAACACGAGACCCGAGCGTCCTCCTCTTGCCAACCGTTGGTGCGGGTGTGGGTTGTAAGGGTTGGCATGGGCACAGATGACCCTGCAACAGCAGCAGGGGTCCAACCTGGCGGATGCAGCGGCGCGTCCAGGCACTGTTGCGTGCATCGGCCTCGTACACAATGAACTTGTGGCTTTCCTCCTGAATGCCCAGCCAACTGAGAAGTTGGATGTTGGTGATGCTCTCCTTCTCCATCCCCGAAGTACTGAACCCGAGGTGGCCTTTGACCTACCGCAATGGACACAGGATTACAGCTCGGCACAGGAGTATGCGGATGTGTGACTGTGTGCATCGGTGCATCGGTGTGTCTGTGCGCTGGTGGATTGAGGGAGTTGAGGATATTTCGAAAGGCCTTGTGCTGGCCCCGCCGCAATGCCCTGATCCAATGGCTGTGCATGGCTCACTCTTGGAGGGACGTCGAGGGCTGCGGCTGAGGGACTGCGCTACATAGCCCGGTATCCCACATCCACACATCCGCAAATCCAAATGGCCACATACCCACATACGAACAAGTAGACACATCCGCATACCCATCTGTCGATATATCCACAAATCCACGTATCGATATACTCTGCATGACTGCCATGGGAACGGGAATGTCCAAGAGGAGGGAGAGGGGTGTGTGTGTTGGGGGGGGGGGGTTGCAACAGGTAGGCCACTGCCAGGGGGTGGGGGCGGAAGGGGTGCGTTGGAGACCTGTCTGCAAAAGCCCTCCCCCGTCCTAATGCACTCCGTCAACGTCAAACTTTGAAGGCGCACCAATGCATGGTGACGACCCCCATACCGAACTGCGGTGGGTGAGCGAGGGGGGGGAGATCAGAGGGAAGGGGGACAGACCACGCTACTGTTGAGCCGCAGGGTGCTGCCCTCCATCTGCAGGGCCATAGTCAGCAGACAGGCCACGCTCTCCAGCGGGACGTCCTGTGATATGGGCACGAGAGCCACTGTCGAGAACCGCTCCACAACGCCATAGTTCATGGTCTGCAGCCCTTCCACGTCTACCTCCCATTCTGCAGCCGTGGCCAACGCCGGGACTGCACGTGTGTTCTGTCGCAGGGTGGACACCAACATGAGGCAGAAGCGGCCCATGATCTCTGGGTGTTGGCGGATCAGCTGCTGCAACGTGCCGATGGGTACACAGCAGAGCTCTGTGTCACGTATTGCGCTGATCGTCGATCCCCAGCCCTTCGCATTTGGATGGAGAGAGGGATGTGGCAAAAATATGGCAGAGAGTGTTGTGGGAGGGATGTTGCATGCCTCCGAGTGTGGCAGGAGTGTGGCAGCGCAGGACGTTTTCCTGCGTTGTATTTTGAAAAAGCCTCGGGCGGTCCAGTAGCCTGCTTGAATATTGAGGCAAACAATTGGAGGGTATCTGAAGGACAACCAACAGCTGTTGGGGGGTAGCTAACGGCTGTTGAAGAGTAACCAACGGTTAGAGGGTAACCAGTGGTTGGGGGTCTATGTTCTTTCACAAAAATATTGTGCAGGGGTAGGGGAAGGGGTATGGCAGTTGGAAAGGCAATGCAGCAGGGGTACAGCACAGATAGGGGTATGGCAGGGGTATGGCAGGGGTATGGCAGGGGTATGGCAGGGGTATGGCAGGGGTATGGCAGGGGTATGGCAGGGGTATGGCCAGGGTCCATGCAGTTGTATGGCTGTGGCAGAGGTGTGGGGGGCCTCAATTGGTGTGTGCAGAGGTGTGGGGGGGGGGGGGGCACGCGTATGGCAGGTTCCAAGGGATGTGCATGCATTGCCAGCCCCCAGAGTGATAGCGGGGCAGGAGCCGGAGCAAGAGCAGAGCTGTTCACTGGGGAAACCACCATGTCCTCCAGGCGGAGGGTTGAAAGGGCTTGGGGTGCAAGGCCAAAGCCTCTCCCGTCTGGTGCATTGCATGCGAAGTAGCGGGGGCGGTCTCTGGAGTGTGTCGGAGAGACCGCCCATCTCCCCATTGCTCTTGCCGTTCTGGTCCGGAACTGTCTGATGATTCAGGGGGTATGGGGGCTAGAAAACCGCAACTTCTGTAGCGCCCCTGCCCTGCCGCACACTTGTGGCGCCCACAAAGTGGCAGGTGTGTGTCAGACTCGCTGCCAGAGCCACAGCTCTCGGCCACTGAGCATGTCCTGTGGCACGCAGACGGTGGCGGAGGGGAGAGCACATGGGCGCACATGCCCCCACGGCGGTGACGCACGGCCCCCTGATCCAGAGGCCCCATGGCCTTCGGCAGGTCACACACGTGTGCACAGCTGCTGCTGCCAGGGAGACCACTGTGGCAAGAGCGCACCTGCACCGAGGCACAGGGGGCAGGGGGCATATGCACAAGGGCATGAGGGGCAGGACGACGGGTCCGCAGCAGTACCTGGGTGTTGCCGGTGAGGATCTCCATCTCCCCGATCGTAGCGTTCTGCCCCACCTCCCGCACAGTGCACTGCTTCTGCTCGGCCTCCGTGAATTCGCTCCGCAGTCGGCCGTGCAGCACCACGTACAGCCCGTCATCCTCCACCCCGTCCCCCTGATGATGCAGCACTTGCCCCGCCCGCAGCATGACCCATTCCAAAGCGAACTCCAGCTGCTGCACGGCGGAGGTCAGGCGCGACGTGATGCACAGCACAAGCCACAGCAGCACCTTGGGTCTTTGTGTGACGAAGCCCTGGAAGTCCTTCAGACCGATGCACACGAGGACGACAGGCGTTGTGGCCTCGACGTACTGGTCCACCTGCAGGAAAGGGAAGGGCTGACGTGGGCTTACACGGCCATGCAAAGTCTTGAGCAGTCGGCCAGAAACGAGGACAGATGTCGTGTGATGTGCAGTGGGCGCGCACTGCTGCCGCTGGGCGCAGGGTGACGGACAATGTCGTGCGATCCAAAGAGTTGTGCGGAGTAGGGACAGCCAACCATCTCCCAAACAACTCCCAACGGACTCCCAACTGAAAGGTGAACCAGACTCTGTTCCTGAAAACCTACGCACCTATCACCAATTCATCTGAGGGTGGGGGCTGGGTTGGCGGCGTGAGGCATGGCACCACACAGCATCCCTCCTCCATGCCATGCCTCCCACAAGGTTGCACCATTGGTGCCCCACATGCATTTGCCCGGAACCCTATCCACGCTCATCCCTTTGTCTAGACCACATCCCAACAGCAATCGGAGAATTGGGATGCCACACACTGCCCGTGTCTCTGGCAGTGCCTCGGTGGCGCACTGCAAGGGCTCTTGGTTCGACACGGAGCCAAAGATTTTCACGAACAAATTGTCGGGACGAAACATTGGCACCCAACACAAACCATGGGGTAGTTCAGTTCAGTACTGCACCCTACCACCTGCGGCTTGAGCATGGGAGACAGGAGTGGGCGGGTTCGACTTTTCGGGGTTTTGGACCATGTTTTATTCCCTGTTGAATTCTGAGCATTCTAAATGTCCACAAGTGGGTTGGCTTTTGGGTCTTGGTTTGGTAGGCACCCTTCTGCCCTTGCTCACCCTATTTGTGTGAGCTTGGTATGGCAGTGGTGCTCTGCCCTGTGCAGCCGGCACCTTCACCTAAGGGGATGCCTCAAGGGGTGGCGGGCATTCCTTGCGGACTGCCACAGGCTGGCGCAAGTGGGTGGCGGGTGGGTGTACAAGCCCGATTCGCATCCACCATGAGGGAACACAAAACATACATAGCATATATCACCCCTGCCGTCTTGTGGCCACACACAGAGTGAGTGTGTGGATTCTGAGAAAAAAAAAACTCCTGCTACTCCCCATAGGTGTTGGTTGGGAGGTCTGTGGAGAGGCAAATGGGGGGGGGGGGGTGTTGGGGTACAACCTTAACTACCCCAGCAACTCATACGGTACACAGGGGGGGGGGAAGAAAAAAAATTTGATACCGGGTGGGATATTTTTTTCGGGGGTGACCCCCCCTAGGGGGAGGAGGTACGAAAAAAAGTGAGTCCTACAGAAAAAACTTTTTCTTCCCATGTCGCACGTACCACACATAATCACGGTGTTCCCACCACATAACATGCCTCTGCTACTCGGTGGCATTCCTCTGTGTGGCTATTTCGGGTACTAGCCCATGTCCAACATGCCATTTGCAACATGAAGCCGTCGGTGGCCCCTTCTCCATGGCATGCTTCGCAGCACAATGGCACGAACCAGCAAACAACATCCCCGGGTACCTGTCTGAAACATAATGACGTTAAAAAAAGAAACATTCAATTTTGAAAATTTCATTTTTGTACATCCAATTTCAAACAGTTTTTTGAACAAAACTTTCTTTTTGGAATGTTTGTTTCTGAGCTAATGGTACAACATACGGCATGTTGTGCACCCCCGACGGTACACCCAAGTGTGCTTCATTTGCTATGGGGGAGGTTTGTTTGATGACCCTTTGGTATTTGTGCCCCGTGCATACCGCTGTTTGTATAGCCCTTCACTTTGTTGTTTCTTCTTTGGGGCCACCAGTATGAGCGCGCGCACGGCACTGCTCTATGGGCGGGATGTGATTGCGGAGCTCTCGGCGACATTGGTTCGCTTGAGCGGGGCGGCCAACCTATGGGATGCGCGAGTGGGCCACCTATTGGCCCAATGGTCGGTATCCTCCCCTCATTGCAAGGCACGGTTGGAGCAAGCCACCGTGGAGGGTGGCCACAAAGTGGTGCGTGCCGCGGAGGACGCCGCCATACGGGAATACGCAGAGTCGTTGATCACTCCGCTTGGCACCGTAGAACTTGTTGTGGCCTTGAAGGCCCCAAAGTCCAGCTTCCGTGCCCTGTTGGAGTTCTTCACCCGGTAGGGTCTACAGTACTCCTTGAAGACCGGACGGCCATTTCCGCGGCCCATTTGTACCCGGGAGGCCTTCGACGCCGAGTGGCGGGCTCGTTGTACCCCCCTCCAGCTGGCGCCCCCCGTCACCGCCGGTAGCCCGCCTTCGTCGGGCCGCTCGTGGCCCATCGCTTCTTGGGTCAATTGCGTGCAATTACGCAACGCTTTGCGCGATTGCATTGACTGGTCACACCCCCTCATGTTCATTGTGCGGGGCGATGCGTTCCCCTGCACAGGGGGAAGCTTGAGCCACCTGGGCATTGCGTTGGCCAACCATGGTGCCCGCGCCCGCCAACCGGCGTACTACTGGGTCATCGGGATGGCGGTCTGCGGTGACAAGGATATGGCTCAACTGGGTACCATATGGAAGGACAACCTGCAAGTATGGTTTGCACGAACATGTAGCTATTTCTTTTCGCTATCTAGTCGTTCAAATTTGAATATTCAAATTTCCAAAAACGTTCAAGAACGGGCAGAATTGCCCAAATTCTGTTTTTTGAACTTCAAAAACGATTTTTGAACATTCAAAATTCATATTTGTTTTCAGATTTTGCAGTAACTGTAACTGTAACTGTCCAAATTCGGCATGCTTGGGCTTCATTGGGTGAGGTGGCCGTCCATGCCAAACCATAGGGAAGGTAGTGGCGCCCAAAACGGGAAGGTCGAGCACGCTAAATGGGCTCACAACGCCACTACATTGCACCCCACCAATGTCCAACAAGCCCACATTGGGGTTCAACATTGCTTGTGCACAAAACCAGTTGAAACGTTGCCAGTTCAACTGGGGTCGTAAAAAAACCTGCAACAAGGGAACGGTATGAAGCAGTATGGCATGCAAAGGAGGGATCCCCTCACCTCACCCTCACCTGTGCCACACCTAGTTTGCTACCTGTGCTATTGCCGAACCCTCACATATGCCACACCTAGTTTGCTACCTATGCTATTGCTGCTATTCCTAGAAAAACTGGAAGGTCATTTTGACCAATTTTACCCCAAGCCAAAACTCTTGGGGCCCCACGGCCAGCACCCTCGCCTTGTGGTGGCTGAAATTTGGGCCGACAGGGATATGTAGGGGTACCAAATTTGTGCTGGCAAAATAGGGAATGTTTGGGGTCCTCAAAGCATCACGTAGGCTACGCTTACACAATATGAAAAAGCAACTAGTGGTGTTCTTTAGAAAAAAATTGGGGTTGCGAAACTTTTTTACACATAGGGGTGGGATATTTTTTTTAGGGCCGTACCCCCTAGGGGGGAGGGGTACGAAAAAACGGTGATACCGCGAATTTTTTTTGCGCCCCCCCCCTGACGGTACAACGATATGTACTGTGGAGAAGAGGGCAACAACTCACTGCCTGACCCCCACACTGCCCCAGCAGTGCCCTGAGAGGGATGAGGCCAAAAAGAAGATGGTGGAGGAACAACGGAGGTTGCTAGGCACCGAGGAGGAAGGTGCAACACTCCCTGAGGAATGCACTCACGAGGATAGTGCTGCACTCCCTGAGCAAGGCACTGACGAGGCCCATGCAGCAGTCCTTGAGGAAGACCCCCGACGGATGAAGAACCAATTTCAATGTAACTCAAGTTGCTGTTTGCGATGTGGATTGCATTGGAAAACACTCAATGGTACCAATGTGCATGATGTTGAGTATTGGACTAAGCAGTCTTGGGAGTGCTTAGGAGCTGTTGTGTAAACATGTGTCCAAGCATATGGATTTTGCAAAACAAGCACAAATCTTTGACCCCAGACAACTACCAAACTTGTCCAGGGACCTTGCTACATACCCTGTGATGTTTCCCAACAATGTGCATGCCCATGTGGTAGACAATGGTGAATGGGCATTGTACAAGGCATATGGGGTCCCGGATGAGGATGATTTGGATATTCACCAATGGTGGGATTGCATGCATAAGCGACCACCTACCCACAATGTATCCATGTGCCATCCAAACATTGTACATTCCGCACACCTCTTGTGAAGTTGAGCGCTCTGTTTCCATGTGAAAGAATGTGTGCTTTGAGAAGTAATGCAATATGCAACATGTGTGGCACAAAGCATATGTCTCATTTGGAGTCAACGGATGCCTCATAATAGCCGCATAGCCAAAGTAAATGATGTCCATTGTGTTGCGCTGTGCATTTGTCAACGTTGCCATCCACCATAGCCCCATTGTCCCACCACCATTTCCCCATCTTCGCTTTTGACCACCCAACTGTTTCCCTCCCATTTTGCACCCATTTTGCACCGTTTTGCACCGTTTTGCCCGTTTTGTGGGGCTCAAGTGGTGATTGGGTTAGTGCGGGTTAGTGCGGGGGTGGTGAGCTTACAGGCCTGCCCTAGACAAGCAAGCAGTGGACCCTAGCCCAACACAGCAACAAGAGGCCTCACTGATGGGCCCCTTGCAGCTCTCAATGCCCGGGCCCATGATGAGGTGCAACGAGGCCTACACGTAGCAGCTCCTTGGCTACTCCCTCTGGGCAACACCTTGATGGACACCGTTGTCTTTATGCGCCGCCGCGCCTCACGCAACAACTGCCCGCCTCCCCGGACGGTGCTTGTGACGGCGAGGTGACTTGCCACTTCCACCGGGCAATTCGGTCAATTAACCCGCCCGTGTTTTGGGACTGCCCTTGAGCAGCCTTTTTCGGCAGGGCACATCAGCCGCAAGTGTTGCAAGCCACGTGCAATCGCCTGTACACATGGGCCACTCCACCGCCTAAGTTTGCCCGGCATGGAGCGTGGGAGTGCGTGGCATACCTACAGCCTCTGCTTTTGCCGCGGCCATCACGTTGCAAGTTTGGGACTCTAAATCTTGTGCATTTGATGGGGATAGGCTGACCACTGGCATGGGATATGATGCGCACAAGGAGGGCCGCTGGTCAGGGTAGGACAACAATGGCCAGACCGTGGTTGTCCTGGGACACCAAGTGCTATCAAAGACTAGGAGGATGCTGGTAGCCTTTCGGAAAGCAATTCTCGCAGCACATGCTCTCCAAGCGGCCAACAAAGCAGTATGGGAGGTGTTGTTGGTGTTTATCGAGGGTTGTCTGTTGCAGTGGTAGCCTGTCACACAGCTGCCGCCCGCAGTCCATGTACTACACATGATGCCGCTCCTGGCCGAGGTCAAGAAGTCGACATCGATGGTGTGGCCGCGATGGCGGGTCGTGGCCGATGCTTGCTAAGTGACTTCGGCCAGCCTGGCTGTTGCCGTGGGGAGCTCGACGCCGCGATCTGGCTGGATATGGCTGTACGGGCTGAGGGGCTTCGAGGGGCGATGGAGGGCACTTCTGGTGGCTGAGGTGATCGTGGTCTGGTGGAGGACCTAGTCGGGGCGCTCTTGCCTGTGGCGGGCCGCCGTGTCGGTGAGAAGTGCTTGGAGGTCGGTGATGTCTACGGCCATCCGAGGGCGGCTGCGCGCGCGGAGGTCCTAAAGCACATGATCTATGGGGCGGGGTTGGGGTATGACGTGGCGGGCTGTTGACCACAGAGCTTGGAGGAAGGCGTTAAGGGTGTGGTGGTGCATGGTCAGCCAGCCCCAGAGCAGATCGAGGAGCGCTGCCAGACGGGGCACTGTCCCTTCTGGGGCGCTGCGCCAGCGGATGAGGCGCCAAGAGCGGACGTCGGCCAGACCCTCCATGGGCTCCACTGTGGCCTGCACCGGGCAATGTGGGCGTGGGGGAGGAGAGGACGTCCGCGTCCGGGACGGACGGTGCGCCGCGGAGATAGATATGATCTATGGCGGTGGCACTCCGCCGGCCGTTGGTGGACGTGAAGCGTGTGGGTGTGTGCGGCGGCGGGGCACGTCGATAACGCCGCACACATCCCTGGGCTCGACACGCTGGGGCCAATGGCTTGCGGGGGTCGGTGATGGACATGTTGAAGTCACCACCAATCAGCTCCAGCGCCGGACGCAGGTACGTGGCTAGGGTGGTGAGGTTGACAACGACGGCACGCCGTCCCCGGTAGTCTAGGTCGGGGTGCACATGTATGGAGGCTAGGAGGATGAACCCCAGGGTGTGATGACGGACTGTGGAGACGAGAAGGTCGGGGGGCGTCATGTTCTACTCGGGGGCGGGTGGTCCGGTATTTGTGGGTGCGGAGCCAGCCCACGAGGAAGCCGGTGCTGCAGCCCATTGCTGTACTGGTGAAGCGGGCGAAGCACGGGGGCAGGGCTTGCAGGATGTCGGCGAAGTCCCAGAGTTCCTATAGAGCGAAGAAGTCTACTTCGAGGGCGACCAGGAGGTTGATGACGAAGTCGACATGGGCCTCCACACCCCCCACATTCCAGGTGAGAAACGTGAGGCCGCAATGACGGCGGAGGTGAAGGGGCGAGAAGGTAGCCAAATCCAGAGTGCGGGGCCAGGGAGTGGTGGGGAGCAGGAGGGTGTGGTCTGGGTGATAGCAGACGGTACCTGGCCGGACGGGGGCAGCAGGAACACCGCGGAGGGGGGGGAGGGCAATGTGACGTGCGAGTGGGCGGCAGTCAATGAGGTGAGGTGGGAGATGCCGGGCGTAGGAACCAGGCAGACGGCGTTCGGAAGAAATAGGGGGACGTGGCGGGCATGGAGCTCCATGTGCGGTTGCTTGGGTCGCCCACAGGAAGGGCAGAACCAGGCAAGGAGGGCTGTGCCGGCGGGCGGGGGAAGGGGGCTGAGCCAGCGGCGCCTGCCCGGGGTCATGGGGTGCCCCATCCTGTAGCTGGCCGTAGGACTCGGCCAGGGGGAGAGGTGGGTGGGGCTGTCATCATGGAACCACACGAGACGGCCGTCGGAGTATAGGGGGATGCTGGCGACCGGGTCCTGGTCGTCAGAGCAGTGGGCGGCTGTGACGCTTGTAATCCAGGTGGTCAAGTCCCGGAGGGCATAGTAGGCGATGGCCGCTGGCAGGGGCAGCAGGTGCGCTGCAGCCCCTTGCGGTAGGAGCGACAGTACCGCCTATACAAACCGGCAGTGGGCACCAGTGGGGGGGGCAGCAGGCGGGGGCGGCAAGAGGACATAAGAGCAGGTGCTCCACTCTCGGCACTGCACAGGGGGCGCTGGGTCGTTGGAGACGGTGCCGTAGGTCCAGCACATCCGAGGGCCGAGCGGCGGTAGAGGATCGCGACCGAGCTGAGTTGAGGTGGAGGTGCCACAGGGGTCACAAGTCGGGACCGGGGGAAAGCGGGACATGATCGGGTGGAGGGTGCTGGGCGAGGGGTGGGCGTGGGCGAACGCGAGGGCAAGGAGGAGCAGGGTGTCCGAGGGTAGGACACCCACAGGGAGCACGTGTGGTAGGGCAAGTCAGCGGAAGCAGGAGCCATGATATGGGGTGCCACGGTAGGACGTGGCTGTGGTATCGCGGGCTCGTGGGGGGGCGGAATACTCGGTCGGAGGTTCGCGGTTGGTCGCTGCCGACACAGTGGCGTCCGGGGTCGTCTCGAAGCCCGGTGGGGGGTTGGTTGGCGGGGCTGGCATCTGCACGGCGTGCTGCGCTTTTCCTCCCTTCTTGGGACGTTTGAGTCCCTTGCTGGGCGGGGATATCAGGGAGGTAGAAGGGTTCACCCACGGCCGGGCGGGACTCTATGTGGATGGTGTACCCATGGTGAGGGTCCACGTACGTGCGGGCCGGGGTGTTGGCGAACAGCGCCTGGAAGATGGTGGAGGGGAGGGACACAAAGTGGACCCCTTCTTTGAGGGCTGTGGGGGGAACCGCTATGGGGGCACCCAGGTTGTGCGTGAGGGCTGTGGATAGCTGGGTGACGTTGGCGACTGAGCGCAGGCCACAGAGGCGGATGACCTTCTGGCGAAGCGCCTGCGAGGGGGGGAGCAAACCTGTCTGGGTCGCTGGCGGTTGGGGGCCGGCCCTGGGGAGGATTGAGGGGGCCAGGTGGGGGTTTGCCGGGGCCATTGCGCTGGATGGTGGGGCGGGAACTAGCAGGGGGTGTCCAGGGCGACGTTCGAAGGAGGCGTAGGCGGAGGACGAGAGGGTGGGGGGGTCCAGTGCTTTGCGAAGCTCAGCTATGAAGCGGTCCAGTTGCTAGGGGCGGTTGATCGGCTGCACTGCCTGGTAGGTGGCCTGGCGGGAGCTGATGGGATCTCCGAAAGTTGAGGAACCAGTCGGACGCCACGGGGGGTACCACCGGGGGCTGAACCGCCAGCAGGGCTGGAGCGACGTTGGACCAAACCATCCCGGGGCGGACAGAGGCACACTCGATGATGGGGTCCACGGTGGTGAGGGCATTCAGGCGTGCGGTCTCCATGCTGGCCGTGCCGTGTTGCTCCTCGACGGTGGTGATGAGGTCGGTGAGGTTGGCCTGCAAGGCTGGTCGCAGGTTGGTGCCAGAGGCCAGCCAGACCGTCTTGACGGCGGAGGCTAGGGCCCGGGCAGTCCGGACCGACCGAAGGGTGGCCATGGAGGAGTCGGGGACGGCCAGGTCGGCGCACATGACACGTACAACCTGAGCGATGTGCTCGGCTCGGTCATCGGGGGTGCTGGCCAAGCGTTCAATGTCGGCCGTGAAAGCCACGGACACTGAGAGTTGGTCGGGGCAGGTAAGCATGCGGCGCCAGGGAGGTTCAGCGCCGCCGGAGGGGTTGCTGAGTTCCGCCCGCTTCATGGCTATCCTGGAGAGGATGCCCGGGTACGTCAGGGCGGATTTGTGGCGGGTCAACTCGCCATTCCATTGCTGCAGCGTGAGGGGGCAGGGGGCTGGTAGTTGGGTTTTGTCATATGCGACGATCTGGCAGCGCAGCGTGGACCGATTTTGCTGGGCTTGCTATGTGAGCAGCCAGTGGAGGAGTGGGACATGGTGCACTGGACGTTTCAGGTCGTCGTCCCAAGCGAGGAGCTGCAGGAAGGCGTCAGGGGAGACTGCCCGTAGAAAGTCACCGTACGGGGCCACGTGCGCGGCCGCTCGTGGCTGTAGGTCCTCCGCGGCGTCGGCTGGGGCGGTGGCGAGGAAGGTGACCAGGTCGCTCATGGCGGATTGGTACGTTGACCACTAATGGTTGGGATCCCGCTGCACGAGGGTGGCGGCATCCAGGGCTGGCAGCGAGCCTGTGGCCACGGACCTCAGATGGCACAGCGAGCCCAGCATGTTGTCGTCAACCACGAAGGCCTCTACCGGGGTGTTGGCCTCGTGGTTGGTTACCGTCAGCAGGAGCTTGCCATCAGTGGCACGCTACCCAACAGCCGTCGCAGGCCAAGCGTCGGCCGGTCGAATAGCCCGCGGCCTTCTCCGATAGCGATTTGGCAGCAAAGGGGTGGTTCTTGGAGGGCATGACTGTGAAGGGAGAGGGTGCAGAGGGGGGACAAGGTATGGGGAGCAGGGCAGGGGCTGGGTAAGGCTACTCTAGGAGGGCAAGGGGCCCAGTGGTGTCGTCATGTCACCCGGGTGCAGACACTCATTCAGTCCCAGCATGGGGTGTCTGGCCGCCGTGGGCGGCGTCTGCTACAGCACTCGCGGCTCTTTGTCTAGTCTACCTGGTTTGGGCCATCGGGGCCTCGGTCGACGGTCCGTTTCTTACAGCTCTCGTGGCTGGCGGTCTGGCGATTGTTAAGCGTAGGCACACAGGCACGGTGCAGCGGGGTAGGGCAAGGGTGCAGTAGAGCATGGTTGGGGTGGCCAGTCAAGGGCAGGGAGGAGAGGAAGCATGTGGCGTGCGGTGCTCATAGTAGTCTTGGTTGCCTAGCGCGGTCCGTGTGGCTGAGGCTGGTGATGCCGTTGTAACCGTCCATGGAGGCCGTCGGGGCGGAGCAGTTCTACGGCGGCAGAGCTCCGGCTGGACGGCGTTAACTGGGCCCGGCCTCGCCACCACTGAGGCCTTGCCCTCTGGGTGCGTGCGGGTGCGCGCGTGCGTGTGGGCGCGTGCGCGTGCCGGCGTGCGTGGGCTGGCAGGTAGGGTTGGGCCTTGCGTGTGGGGGGTAAGTGTGGCCTGGTGCTCCAAGCCCGGTGGGGAGGCCATGGGAGCATGACGCTGAGCCCACCGGGGAGTAGTGGGCCAGGGCATCGTTTCCTCCATGTCACAGAGACACACAGCCTGCCCGTTCCACGACTGCATTCGCAAGTGGACGGGTGTGCGCCGGGCACGACTGGGGGGGACCCGCGCTCCTTGACTGCCGGTAGGCACAGGTGGCGCCACCGTACTAGCTGGTCCTGCACTCCCACGGCCCGGGGCGCTGATGGCAGGTGGAGGGGTCCCAGGGCGCGCCGAGCGCTTCCCTGCCCTAGGACCTGCCCGGGAAGGTTCCCGGGTGCGGCTGCTGCCCCGTTAGTCCTTGGGGCCCGTAGGGCACACTACCGGACTGGCCCCTCCTTTGCATTGGCTGGGGGGGGGGGGGGGGCATGAATTTCGATCTGCCGGTACCAAATCCCGAATTAAACAGCGTGTTTGAAGCAATTGGTGTTGCCGGCCGATTCGCGGGTCGTCGTTTTTTTTACATACAGGCGGTGGCCCGTTTCTGTGCCCACGGTGGTCTCTCCCGCCTTGCGCTTAAAATGGGGGGGCAGAACCCTATCTACGCCAACTCCGTTCATCTTAGGCTCGAGGTAGCACATGGGACGGTGACTGAAACACAGAGCCGCTATGGCATGCTGGATTGCGGCTAGGAGCCGGCCAGCAGAGGGGGACTCCTTTGGTGGTGCATCGGCATCCCGACAACCTAGGTTTAAAAACCTCCCTGACCTCAAGCCCACTGTCTAGACATGCGCGTGCTGGATCCGTGACGTGGGGCAGAGTAGCAAGAAACCTATGGGAGGAGGCCCCAGATGAATCATACCCTCTAGTCTCAGGCCACCACTAGCAAGGGGTCAGGGCCATGAAGTGGGGTTGTCCAAAGGTGCGGGAGTTCCTTTGAGGTGAAGAAATGTAGCACAAAGTCATTACACAAAGAGCAATTGGCAGACGGGTGGGCGGCACAGGACGGGAGGGGACAAGTGCAGCCTTATGGGCCACGGATATAGGTACCAACCGGGCGGCCTATATGTGGCATGACCGTAGGGTGGGGGTGACCACGACGATACCGGTGATAATGTGGCTGGGGTGCAGGGCCACGCTTGGGTTTGGGTTTGGGCGGGTCGCCATGGGCCATCTGCGTCGGGTGCACATGTCTTGGCCCATACAAAGGCACCGCCTGACGGGTGGCTAGACAGCTGGGGTTCCTGGTGGTGGTCTTGGGTGCCCTGGCAGCAGCGACGTCCATGGAAAGGGGAGGGCGGTGCGAAGGGGCAATAACGAGGATCGTAGGTGTGCCACCAGCCCTCGCAATGTTGTGTGGCCCGATGGCAAGGGTGGCCTTCCCTGAGGGACTTTGGGGATGGCACGGCGTTTGCACAGGATGAGCCTCGCCCTCTCTAAGCTTCGGTCGAGGAAGTGTGACATAAACACACGCTATCCACCTTGCCATAAAGCTACTTGGCCCCGCCTCTCCAAGGCAAATTGGTACCTCGACCACCCGAGTTCGAACAGGCCATCCAGCATTGCTTGGGGGTGCACTAGCTACTCCTTAGTCCTTGGGGTGATTGGGTCAATTGCCCTGGCAAAAGGGGGGGGTTCCTATTGGGGTAGGAAAATCTTTGAAGGGGGGCTGAGCTAAGGTGGTGATGGGGGTTTTTGTGTGAGGATGGGGCGTAGGATGGTGCTGGTGGTGATGCTGGTGTGGGCGGTGTAGGCAGGGGTGAGCATTGGTGGTTGATGCGAAGCCAACCGTGGAATGCTTTTGGCGGCGTCACAATACCACGGTGACTGGTCGCCTTGATCGCCATAAAGCAGCAACTCAGGCAGATCCCCCCACCCTACTGAGGGGGGAGACCCGGCGGACGAAGGCACAAAAGGCAATGCTTGTGATGGATTGAAAATAGGTTCCACCATTGTTCACCTAAGAGAGGTGCAGAGCAAAAACGTTCATACACAGGAGGAGTGGAGAGGCCAAGCAGTTGGGGAATGGCTTGCTTAACTGCTGGTCGCCGGGCCCTGCATGCGGCCGCGTGATGAGACGGAAGAGTGGTTGGCTGGGCCTCCTCCGACAGCCAGATGGGCCACCCACGTCCGCCCCGGTACCCTGCCACTTTGGTGGCTCCACTGGTCCGGAACCGCGGTATTCGTACCGGAGCTCCTGGGTGGGGTGTGGGGGGGGCACCATCAGGCCCCGCCTCAGGCATGGTGTACTAGAAAGAGGAGTGAGTTCCTTCAAAACGAGCAACGGCAGCAACAAAGATAAGGGCGAAGCACTTACCAAAAAAACTATGATCTCGTTTTGAGGAAAAGCGATTGTCCACCATGCACTGGAAAGGCCAGCCGAATCTGTGCGTCGCCCATCGCCATTGGCATCCCAAGGGTTAGTCTCATTGCCCGGACTCCACGGAAGTAGGAAAAAAAGAAAAAAATGTCTGCTTTGTGCGCCACCAAGTTTGGGGGTTGGGGGGGGGGCTTTTTTGTTTCAATTTCCAGATAGTGGAAAACATGTTTGGGCAAAGGTGACGCAAGCGGTTTTGAAAATGGGGCATGCCGGACGGCAATAACATCTATTTGTGTGTCCGGTCAACTAGTCATAAAAAGCAAAATAATAATTCACACCTGGTCCACCAAGGAACCTTTTCCGGGCTCCATGTGGCAGCTTGATTGGCCCGGGAGTCGGACCCGACATTGGAGGCACCTCTAGAGGAGAAAATTCACCAAAACATTTCCATGCTCCTTGGAACCATACAAAAAGTTTTCCACTCATGTTGGGCCATGCTACGTGGCACCCAAATAGACCCGACAAGGAAAACTTGGGAGTGAATATCATCAGTGCACCGCATGATATGACTTTGTTCTGTGCTAGCCTCAATACTACATGTGGTGCTGGCGGGGAGTCTTCTGTTACTAGGGACGCCACGGCCTGCTTGGTCTTGTGGAGGAGCTTGCCGATGCACCTAATAGGCACTAGGTGGATTGTGTGGGGACCACGTGGATGATGGAGATACCAACCATCTTAGAGGACCTAGTGTCTGCGGACTTCCCCGTGAGGCCCACCATGTAGCAATCTTGTTGCAGCAAACTGGCAGACCACAGGAATGCGTAGAAGAACTCCAACTTCAGTAGGCTAGGGATCCAAGCCATGATTCAGAACGAGGGAAGGCATTTTGCGATGGATTGCACCCGAAGCAAGGAAGGGCGGATAAAAAGGTGGTCATCAGTGGAACAAAAATGACAGGCGGGGAGGGGCCCGCATGGTGCGGTCAGCTGCGCATCGGTTGGCTTGGGCAAGGTGGCGCTTGGAATTTGCGTGGAACTGAAACCCTCCCTAGCCATGCAACAACCCTGCTTGTGGTCCTCGAGGGGAGTGACCGGCTCTGGGAGCTTGTTTGTGGCCAATGGTCATATCCGCTACCGCTCATATAATGTTTGGGACCAATTGCCAAAATCCCATGCCGGTGCCGCCAACTGCATGACCTGGGAAGTCTACCAAGACACGACCTAGAAGTAAGCATCGCTTTCCTCCCACTTGCCCAGGACAACTGCGGAGTATTGTACCAGGAGCAAAATGGCGGCAACTACAGCAACCAGTGCAACCAAAGGCTGGTACATGCTCTGACAGTGCCCCAAAGTGTCACCCGTCTAGGTGGTAGAGAGCTCGGTTGTGTTGTTCAAGTGGCGTTGGGTGCAACCCGGATCAACACCGGCAAAGGTAGAGCGAACTGACACAAGCTGAAAGGATTTCAAGGCATTTCAGGGCCCGGAGCCCTTGTATAGGGCATACCGCATCATCACGTTTGCCACGAATGTCACACCAGCCTATGCCATGGCAACCTTGGCGGAGACACCAAGCACCACTCCACCAGTGAAGCTAGTGAGGAGGCGAGCGGGGATGTTGTCAAGGGCAGTGACCAGTGAACAAGCCTTGCATGCTGACCCCAAGAGGTCAAGCAAACCTAGAAGGGGCTGGGCGGTTAGGTTGTGTGCATGGGCGGCTGCACCAGCCGGGATCAAGGCTTGGCAGACCTCAGACCTCACAGATGAGAAGGACGATGAGATGCATGGGTATGTCGTGCCGGCGCGAGAAGGCGGAGAACCAAGGTTCCCACATGGCAGTAGTAGAGATGGCCTCCAGGTCCACATGGAGGAAGCAGTCTCCGTGCAGGTAGGTGAGCTGCTTGGTGACTTCAGCTAGGCAGGGGTCGCATGTGGTTAGGGGGTTGCCTGGCCAGGGTGCCACGCCCGACAATAGTTGGAGGGGAACTGTGGGGAGCCGTAGGGCCTGAACTTGCTGCACACCAGAGAGTGTCCACGCAGGAGCAAGGAGCAGTAGCTGCGAAGCTCGCCCACTGGGCAACCTGGCCTGGAGCACTTGGAGCTCGTCTAATGTGTACAGGTGTGGATGGGGGGCTAGGGTGTCCAGTTCGGACCTAACCTGGGTGGTTGGGGTGTGGGTGTGGGTGTGGGTGTGTGGGTGTGGGTGTGGGTGTGTCCGTGTGGCAGTGGAAGAGCAGGGGGGGGGGGGTGATGTGGGTGAGCGTGGAATGCCTGTTCCTCTGCTTACCATCGCAGCGGCACCGCAGACCGTGAAGTTGGGGGGGGGGGGGGGGGGCGGCTCTGCCAATTCATCAGCTGCAACAGTGGCTCTAGGCTTGGCCTTGCCTGTGTTCGCTCCAAAAGAAGTCTGCAACCCACCCAGGGCTACCGCGCCCTCCCACCAGGCCACAGCTTCCTGCCTCGGGGAGGAAGGGGCTGACAACCCCGGCCGACCCATGCATGCACCCACCCACAGATTTTTCTTGTGGAAAAAAGTGAAGATTATTACAGGGCCGGAAATTTGAGGCCGATTTCAGGTACAGACACTTTTTTGGGCATCTGGCCCCCCTTCCTGGGGAAGGGCATTGTGACCACTGAGCTATGGCCTTCCTTCCACAAACACACACGGATTAGGGGTGGAGACCACACTAAGACATGCCCTGACCTACCCCTTGGGTTTATGTCATGTCAGCCACCCTTCACAACCTGCTCTCCAGTCATCGCTGCCAACGGGTTGATCAGGGTTTGTGCGTCGGCGTCATCCATTTCAAACAGCCTCTGGTTCCGCCCTTTGCCCAGCATTGAGCTGGGAATGGTCTCATGCGCCATTCCACAAACTGACCCCTGTTGCAGGCTGATCAGGTATGCGCTAAGGTCTGTAGCGATGCTGCTGTTGGCGAACCGGAGTGCGGCCAAGTTCTGTGAAGACGTGCAAACATCACGGGGCATAGGGATGTGTTGGGGTGGAATAGGAGTGAAGGAAGTGGGTTTGAGGTGCGGGCCCGAAGCACTGTGCCTTTGAAGGACAATGCCTTTTTCACGGGGCCATCAAGGAGCGTGCAGGGGGTGGGTGGTGGGTGGTGGGGCTGATGGTGCACAAGAACATGCAGCAAGAGAAGAAGCTCAGCAACACTTCCAGGGCTGCAAGATTTGGGAACCAAGGGGGAGCCTGATTGCACCAGCTTGCACCCCCTTGAATGGGAACAGTGCTATGGAGGTGGCTGCACCAGAGGGGGGGGCGATGGAATCTGGTGACGGGTGTCCACAAAAAGCAGCGAGAGCACAACCGCCATGTGACTAATGCGATGACTCATGCTGACAAAAGACGGCCCCCTTCGCCTCTGAATATACTCGCACCAGCGGACCCTGTGACCCTGTACCCCCCTTGCAATCTTCCACGTTAGCACGCGATGGTCTCCCGGGTGGGGGGGAGAGACAGTCGCCAAGTGACGGTCTTCCGGGGGGGGGGGGGGTTGCAAGGGTATTCCAAGGCAAACTGTGGTACCCTCCACTGATGCAAGCAAACAGAACACGAGTGAAGCGACTTTTGCATAGATCCTCTACCAACGTGATTCATGTAACACGGATGTTATTGGGGATCCAAAGAAACAGTAAAGAACTTCTGGGTACGAGTTTGGGGTTGCAAAGCCATGGGGGTAACGTCCAGTGACTCTGGAGACTTGGGTGATTCAACCGCCACAGCCTCTAGCCTTGAGAGTTGGGTGCTCTCATGATCCAGCGGAGTGACCCGACCAGGGCACATGTACCGAATGTGGCAAAACTGTGGCCCATTTGATGAAGGGCCCACGACAGTGGCCAACACATGTGCACCAAGTGTGCGTGAGTGGTACCGTACACGGTCACCGGGAGAAAACATCTTGGGTCTGAAATAGCAACACAACAAACCCATACAACGCCTTTGGAGAGAGAACATCACAGAATACACACAGGTGATTGATTTGAAGTAATGGGAAAGCAATGCAAGGCCATGCGTAAAGCAGATGGGCAACACAAACCAGCGCAACACATGTTTCCTAGAAAAAGATGTAAGTGACGGTCTCCCGGGGGGGGGGGGGGGATTGCAAGGGGTGGGAGATTGCAAGGGGGTAACAGGGTACCCCAAACCAAGCCTCCCATCTCCCCATTGCGGCCCTCACATGGGCACAGTGCTGCGGATGTTCAAACATGCACGTGCACACCTGCATTGAATGGTTGGAGCGGGAGTGCCGCATGGGCGTCATTGGGGTGGGCTGTGCAGCACTGCCGATGCCAGTCGCCCGGTGCAACAGCGTGAAGCGCTCCCCTGGGTGCAGTGTGACGATGCAGACATGGTCGTAGATGTAGGCGAAGTCCTCTGGCAGCGCAAGATTCAGTGCCGAGCACATCCAATGGGCTGCGTCACGCCGTGTGATATCTGCATTGGCCTCATTGCCATAGTGACAGAAGGGGGGGCGCACGTTGGAGGGGGGCGGCGACCCCAAACTGGGGCTTGGCTTGAGGTGGGCCATGGGGATGGGCATATTGCTGGAGATGGGGAAGGGGGAGTCCTGGTCGCACGGGGGGACGTGACCACCTGTGCAGGGGCCGACCCAGTGCAAAGGGGAGGGAGGGAGAGACACAGGCCACAGGGCACAGGGCAATGGCCACCTGAAAAGGGGTGGGGATTGTAAGGCAAAAGGAAGAGTCCTGAAGTCCTGAAGGACTAATCCGAACAGCACTCTGTACTGCAAGATCATGTGCTGTCTCATTCGCCGTAGAGTCCGAGTTAGCAAAGAACAGCTTGAGATGTGGGGACCCGGAGGCTCCATAGTCACTCAGCAGCCTGCCGTTAACATTGCCCCCAAAAAGCAAGGAATCAATGGTATCGATGGAAGCATCGCGATCACGCTGGTAGCGGGGTATGGGTATGAATATGGATTGCGTCGTTCCGACACCATTGTTGGACTACCATGATTTGTGTGTCGTGGATGCCTTTTTTGGTTGGTATGGCTGCGAGGGGGTAGAGGGGGTCTCCTTGGCCTTCTACGCCTAGGTATCATCCACTGAGATTTGGGCCGCATCCGAAATATATGGATGGCCCTGCTTACCATTTTTCCCGTTCCATGGGATCTTGCTGCTTATTTGCTGCTTGCTTCTTGCTGGCTGCTTGCGTGCTGCTTGCTTGCTGCTTGTTTGCTGGCAACTAGAACCCCGATTTCCAGCCTAGACGCTAAAAGGAGTGGTAAAACCTTGCTTGTCACACCATCCTTGTGCATATCTACCAATACCATGTTTGGATCTGCAACCAAGTTAGGTGTTGTTGGACAAAAATAAAAGAGGCTGCGCTGAGGGCCCACCGATGTGTCCTCCTCCAACTTGACGTTGCTCCAAATATCAGGCAAAAGTGGTGTGTTATTCAGTTGCTGGCACTTATGGAGAAAGGGCTCACACCACCTGCTTTCAACCCAAGCGTACCAAATTTGAGCAGAAAATTCACTAGTGGTAGCCCAGGACGTGAAGTTGCGTGGCTTGAATGGAAATAGGCCACGTGGGTTATCTCCTATGGGTGATATATGCATTGAAACTGCCCTGAAAAAAAAACTCCACATTCCCTCACGACTACACAGGGGGGGGGGATGGCCTGGGGACCACAAGGACTCCCCCTTAGGGTTGGGGCGGGGTCTTTGGCAGCGGAGGTGGTGGGGCATCTGCTGGAGGTGGGCAGACATGGGAGCCTAAGGGGGAGGGGATGGGCGGAGGGTCGGCACCATGTGGCCCCGCTGTGAGCTTGGGGGGTGTCCTGCTGGGGTGGTGTGTGTAGTCCCTCACTACTCCACGGCTAGGACGTCAGCTTCCCGCCCCATATGTAATGCCACATGGTCCGTGATACCCACGGCTGTGAAAACCCGGCTGATTCATATTCTGCGATAGCCTCCGATGCGCAACGGGCGCACGAGGCTAGGGCACCACGGGCAGCTCCCACACACCATGAGCTCCTTTACTGCAATAACCCGGGTATGAACTCAAATTGTCCCTTTTGTTGTGACATGTCTCTGCACCCTGGACGTTGCACTTTCTGCCTCCCTCCCTCCCTCCCTCCCTATCCGTCTACCACTCTTCGCTCTGCATCCGTGACCCCCTTGCTTTGGCAACGCGGTCTTCTGCCGCTTCCTCTTTAGACTCCTTGTGGGCATGTGCTTCAATCTTTTGTGCCCCATCACAGCGGAGTGCAAGTGCACAGAAGCACACCATTCCCATTTGTTTATCAATTTGACGCAGGATGTTCCCCCTCCCCATTTTCTCCGTGATTCTCTTCTCATCCCAACACCCTTGGCGGATGCAAGCAATTTTTACTTTTTTAGCAAGCAAGGAAATGGGTTCCGTAACAGGCTTGGCCCAAACCACCAGGACGGAAGCCCCTCAACAAAGCCATGGGAAGTATGCCGAAAGCATGGGATGTTTATGAGGCACTATTGGGGGTGGTCCCAACGCCATCGTGGATTCTTTGGCTCTCATGGTTTGTTGGACGGCAAAGCCGAAAACAACACACCGCACCTTCCCGGCGAAGTTGATGGCCCTCTTGAACGAGGCATTAGGTCACAAAGAGGTTTATTACATCTCGCTTTATGTGGACCAGGATGACACCTCCGAGTCCGAGTACGCCGTCACCGGGCCGAAGCATATGGCTTCACCACATGTTGAGACGTCTTGAGGTAGATGCCACATCATTTGCAATTCATCAAAGGGTTGCTCCGTATCCCACAATCACCTCACCTTCTTGTTGGTAAAGAATTTGCCCGTGGGGCTTTCAAGCTGGTTTTGGATGGTCTTGTGGTCAGTGCCCGGGTAGAGTAGATGTTCTTGATTACCATTTGCACAACGAACATAGGGTGGTGGTATACATTGGCTTACGAGTGGGGGACCAAGCAGGTGGCCGAGCGGTAACCGCAAATCATTGGTAACTAGCAAATCACTGGTTTCACTCAGAGAATGATAATATGCTTGGGGACCCACAGCCATTGCAAGGGGCATGAATCTCGCATAAACCACCACAAGATGCAATACGCAGCGGCACAATGAAGAAAAATCCCGCGGGAATCAAGACAACTCTCACGAAGGTGACGGATTGCCGATTACTACGCACTACGCTACATCGACGCGCATCACACACGGTGCAAGTATCGCTACTTCCTAGGGCAGCCAAAGAGGCATGTGCCTACTCCGCGTTGAAATCTGACTTGTGTTTCTCTAGCAGTGCTGCGGTAAAAGGATCCCAAGTTGCGATGGATAACGTAAGCTCCGCAAAAGAGATGAATCATAAGAATGCATTACAAATGCGGATACGAGATGGAGCACCCCATGGGTGCCCGGTTAACAAAGAAAGGCCGACAACACAAAGCCACACGTATACTTGCGTTTCTTTGGGGATGCTACCGGTGTCACCACATGCGCGCACGTTGTTGGGATGTACAATGGAGCACACGAGGAGTGCTATTGCGTGACAGCAAAATCTCGCAAGGGCGGACCCCCAAGGTGGTTTGTCATGAGGTGCAAGGGCTGCAAAAAAAGAGCGAGGATGGGGAGGGGACGGGGATGGGAGCAGGGAGGTTTGCCAAGGGTGGACGGCAGAGAGGTCACTGCAGCCGGTCACTTTGGGAACTTCCAAATGGGAGGACTCTGAGTGTTTGCGAACAGCTTTGCGTGCCTTCTTCGCTTCGGCTATTATCCCTATGGCATCCAATCAGCAATGGGGCCTCACAACGGTTGCTTGTGGTTTGCCTTGCGGTTTCACAGCCTCGCGTGGCCCTTTGTCAAACTTGCCCTTCCTCCCTCCCGGACTATACCAAATCACGGCTTTCCTAGCTTTCTGCAACACCTTTGATTTGTTGAAATGCATTGTTGACATGGCATCCCATAGCAATTTTATGCAAGCACAAGGTTCTTATCACATAGATTATGTCCATTCATCGGAGGTACAATGTTTGTCTGCCTCCATGGTGGGGTAATACTTTGGTTCTCCCCTGTGCCTTGTATACACGTGCCACTATGACGTTGCAAGCCAATACGTCCCATTCTTCGGGTGTCCTCACCGTGGTCTTTCAAGAAATTGTGGCGGCAAGCGCGCTCGCTCGCTTGGCACCCAACATGTTAGCTCCTCCTTCTGACAAGGTTTATACCATCAACTATGACAAATGTCATAGGGATAATAGAACTTGAGCAACCCGGCGCCCGGCGCGGTTTATCCACACACGGATCTTGCCCCTTTCCGCTTGTTCACAATGAACGTTCAGCTGATTGTCACCACCAAGTTGCAGCCAACACGCTATTTCTTGGGTTTTCACTTCTGTTCCAAAGTCTTGTGTAAGGTTCAAAATAGGTTGATGTTAGTGCCAGTTGCTGGTCACACTCTCTCTCTGCTGCCCACTTTTCTATAAGGATGCAAAAATGCCCATGTGTTGCTATTATTCATCGTTGTCTGTCAAACTTTGTGTATGATCCATCCGAAGATCGTGTTGTGGTGGGAGACCTCAACAAAAATCCTGCCTTGATTTTCCTCGGCCTTTTCGCGGTACAGTGGGCCTTTTCAACGAATTTTTACCGAACGGCTTGCTCTCCCGGGCAATCCCGGCTACCACGGTCTCTACTTAGACTAGTCCCCTGAGATGGGCAAATGTCACGGGTTAAATCGTGGTGCGTGCTCTTGTCTCCCTCTCGCGGGAGCATGTGAATTGTTTATCTTCTAGTCCATCTGATCACTTTCTTTCTTTGACCTTTTCATTGCATTGATGAATCTACGGTATTGAAACATTGGTAGTGGTTTCCTTTTGTTATGTCACATATTGTGACAATATTACTATTTGAATTTTCATGCCCTTTTGCCTTTTGACCTTGAGGATCTGCATCCAGGGTAGCTATTCCCCACTTTGCACCAATATGTATTGCACGCTATTACCAATGTCTTTGGTCAACCTCATGACGCTAGCTCTACGCCAATAGCGGGCCCAAGATCGGGTGCATGATGATGGTGCAGAATGTGCCTTGCAATAGCACACTATGCGTACATGGCATGTGCACATTGTGAAGCGCTCTATCGGAGACCAGCGACTTCTTAATGTCGGGCGTTTACATGTGAATGTACCAAGTAGGCTACTTAGTCAAGAGCTAACAATGCACCGTGGTGCATGGTTGCTACCACTACGCGGGGTGAAAATGGCGCAAGGCGAGTGGGGGAGAGTCTGTTCTCAAAGAAGCGGGGGGAAGTGAGAGCGGAATAAGACAAATACACCCGGCCCCAAGCCGAAGCGGTCTCTTGTCTGCGGCTACACATTGCGCACGGCGAGTTGACAACCTCGGCACTCGGTGAAATGCGGCCCGAAGCAAGTTACACCGTGAGAGCGTAATGTCTAGGGGGTGATACATCACCAATACCCGCATGAAGTCATGGCAATAGAAACCTCGTAGGTATGAATGATGGCGAAGCTTGTTCGGAAAAAGACCAGTTGCCCAACACCGATTACATAGGAGATGGACACAATTAAACTTTGGCATGCGAAAAGCATGACATGGCAAAATGATCGCCCTAGTGACAACCTTGCCAACACAACGCGGAGGGCCAAGCGATAAAATCAACCACATACACAGCTCACGAAACATTACATTCACTAGCAGGTGGAAAGAGTACCAAAAGGAGACGAGGGAAGGACATCATCATCACAGCTGGAGTCGGCCTCCAAAGGTCCACGTGAGGTACACATCATGTTTCATGACGGTAGGAGGAACAACATACTTGCCAGCCACCCAAGAAGATGACCGGCACCTTGGAAGTAAAATCCCCGGACCCTAGCGGGGAAGCTGATGCCTTACGTCAAATATTCGTGGCACGACGGGTCCACAAGAGTCTACAAAGAATAAGGGCTCAACACGGGGTTTCTCCTTGCAGCAAGTGGTGCTCCCACTCGCTACTCCCTGCGAATTATGTGTAGGAGGTGCCCCCAAAACACCCAAATCTGTCAATACCATAGTTCTCCAGCACTCGGGGGTTGAGCAAAACCTCAAACTACTAGGTGCCGGTATTGTGGTCTCTGTGGAATGTGCAAGGTGTCAATACAACAAACAATACATTCCAAGCTGCGCCGCTAATGGTGTGAATACTCTGCCATGGATCGGGGGCGTAGATTCTGTGGCATGGGGAATTCCAAAACGGAGAGCAACAAGGGTTGTATCTAGAGATCCATGAGAGGAAGATAAGCGGCAACCCAAACTAGCAGAAGATGTGCAATCGAAGGTGGGCAACCTACACGGTTGAGTTACAGAATACTTATCTACAAAGAGCAGAGGGGACCAAGGGAATGTCTTATGCAATTCACATCAAAGACATAATGTAAATACACGACAACAATAGAGGGCACGCATAGGTGCAAGGCACAATGGGTGGAGAAATTGGTTCGTGCCGCATGTTCGGTATTTTAATAGAAAGCATGTACAACCGGGGTACGTGAGGTACATAATGAGAAAGGGTAGGACGATGGATGATCGGTCCACAGTCCATGTTGTGGAGATAGAGAATGGCAATAAACTGTGCATGGTTCAAAGGTAGGTGTGCATCAGGCTAGGCGCCTTCATGTTGTGGTTCCGGTGCGCTCCGCATGAGAGGCGGTAATGCAAGTGTCCAATCATCGTCTACACGCAACAGGAATGATTCCGGCCGGCCCTTTATGCGTGGTTTGCTCCCATGTTCGAAAAATCTTTATGCAGTAGGTGCAGCCACACAGGATGAGGACGACACACACCCCAAAATTTGTGTATTCCTTCACCATACCCGCTCACATTGTATGTCCTTCGGGTACTAAAACACGTTCCCTATGCACATGGAACCCCATAGATACCGGTGCTGTGTCTGTGCACGCGCCGTGCGCATTTGGTAAAATCCCCGGACAGCCCCAAGACAGCCCTTGTCTTCACAATAACCCCGTTGCGTTGGTTCGGCTGTATTAAGACAACCCCTTGTCTTGACTGGTGTCACGATCCCCCTCTCTTGGGACAGCCCCCTATCTTGGCAAATGTCCGACAGTCGCTGTCGCAAAGTGGCATTTTGCATTTCATTTGCCTCCTCAGGCCTTTCGGAGTCCGATGTGCCGCTTCTTGTCCTTTGTGTCATGCAACGCAAGCCACATTTGCAAGCCCACATCAAGAGCACCAAGCTCAAGTACATGGGTGAATGCCCGTGCAGTAAAATACCAGCAGAATAGTTTATAACCTAGGAATGAATGGCGGATGTCCATCTTGAACCCGACAGTCCACCTTTCCCCCGCATACGTACCACACTTACAATGCCATTCGGGGAAATATTGCGTTTTTGAGTTTCGAACGCTATTTTGAATTTTTTATTTGGTGCATTAGAGTAGTCATACCATCCTTTGGCGCAGTGGATTTTGGGTTGCTAAAGTGGCTTCTTCATTTTTTTTTGGGCAGTGGGTACTTCTAATGCTTTTGCGTTGTTACGACAAGTGTTCAAAAAAACAGTTCTCATTGACAAAAAGGTTATTTAGAGGTTTTTTTTTTTGCCTTCAAAATCTTCAAATTTGCACAAACACGCACGATGTAAGCAAACACAAGACAACTCAACATGTGTTGCCCACATGGTGACCCGTTGTTCCATCAGTTCACACGCCTTAAAGTTCGCGGGACGGCTGGGACTCCCGAAGCGCTTGGATATCCCGGGTGTCCTCCGTGGACGTAGTGTCGGGGACCACTGGGCCATTAACCTGTTGCTACAGCTCACAAGTTCCTCTTTTGGCGCTGGGGGGGGGCTTCGCTGGGGGTGCCTTTGCCCCCCCCCCCCCCGCAAGTTGCCAACCACACCGACGAACGGCATGGACAGCCCCGGACAAGCCGGATTCCTGTTATCGTCCCTGTACTGGCCCACCACATATGCATCGCCTTTAGCAGACTGTCTCGTGCGCTTGGTGGCCTTGTTGTGCCGAACCGGATAAAGTAGATGCTGGGTCGATGGGCTGGGCAGCCGGGACCGGAATGCCGCTTGGAGACCCGTTAGCCACCCGTGGTCCTGCATAGTTGGCCCAACTTCTGTATTTGGAAGGTGCAGATGGTCTTCGTGACATTCTTGAAGGTGCACGGCCCGGTGTCCAGGCTCATGACATGGGAGTCGTGCGTGCAGGAGGTCATTCGCCGGATCCGTCAGGAATCTCACCGCCGCTTCCGTGCGGGGTCGAGACAACGCACAGACGTCCCTACCCTTGAAGATGTAGGACCGGGTCGCCCATCGCCGTCCGGCCCATTGCATTTGCAGCAGATGGGCGTGCACGCACGAGTACACCGATGACGGCATGAGGGGACCGACTCCCAGCTTTCCATCGCCCTGAGGACTCGGTCGAGCCGCGTGTCTCCGGCATGCGATGCGAGCGCCGTGGACGAAACCATGCACTGTCCGCACACCCCATACTGTGTGTGCAGGTCGTCAAGCAGGGCTCACATTTCACCTTTGATGAGAGCCGAGCGATGATGCGTGAGCTGAGCCAAAGTCACCCCCCCCCGGTGTCACGGCATACGACCCAAATATGCGCCAATTTAAGCCCTTTACTAGACCGGACCACCACATTGGATGGGTTCTTGGGCAGGTTTTCAAACCGCAGGGCTGCAGTCTTGATGGCAGCATTTAAGCGCACCACTTCCTCCGCAGTGTCCGACAGGTATGGAGCCGCGTACCGCACGATGCCGCCCACCACCGCTGCCATTACCTCATGGGACACGGACACCGGTCCCAAGGTGTTTTTGCACACTACAACACACATCCCCTTGATCATGGTGCACCTGGACCCGAACAATGCGGTAACTGCGTGGCTCTGTATGGTGGCCAAGAGTACCGTACCGTACCTAGGCCTCAGGCTGGATGGGAAGTAATGGCATCCATGAAGGAGAAGCATGTGCTTCGGTGCGAAGGTCTCTTGGGCTGGTGGCATACACACACTTGCCAACATTGAGGGACATGGCCATGTCCGCCAAGTACTCCGCTATAGCCCCTGCTTACTCCAAGAGCTGCGGCAGGGAGTGCGCTATCAGCAAGAGGTCGCCACAATACGCTTGTACTAGGGGCGGCACAACGGGGCGAGCATCTCCTTGGGCTTCGCGAGCAAGGCTTCGCAGGAGGGGCTCCATAAGGCGGAGGTAGAACACGGCGCTCTCCGCACTGCCTTGCCGCAAGCCTCGATGGAGGCGGATGCTCGGGGTGGGACCGTGCGGTGTAACAATGCGCACTATGGAACCACAACTAAGGGAGCGCGCGTAGCTGGCACCGGGGAGATCTCCCACAGCCCTGGGGTCTGACCATGGCCCCGTGGTCCTTGGCATCCCACTAGCAGTGGCTGCCAAGGAAAGGATGACACGGATAGCCTACTCGCACGCCGAAGGCAAACTAGACGCCATACGTCCGGAGTGGCAGGGGTCCACGAGTCTCCGGGACCCCCATGTGGCGCAACAGGAGAGCTAGAGCCCTATGCGGGGCGGTGTTGAAAGCCTTGGAGACATCCAAGGCCAAGACATGATTCTCCTCTTGCCCCCGCTGCACTGTGCGTTGTGCTAGGAACACCGGGGCTGCCACCGTTGAGCCCGGCATGGCCCCGAACTGCCAGTCTACAGCCATACCCTTACGAGCCAAGGCTGCCGTGAACCTCCGCATGAGGGGGGTCATAAGCATTCTCTTTTCCTGCTGCCCCCATTCTATGGGCTTGTATGCATCCAAGTCCCTTGTGGCCTTTCCCTTGGGCATCAGCCTGATGATGTCCTCATGCCACGACTCTGGGACTTCGGCGCCACGGAGGATGGCTCGGAAGGCGTGTACCAAGAGCCCTTGCACTGGCTTTGGCAGCTCCGCGATGAGGCCGCCGTAACCCTATTGGGCCCCGGCACTTTGTTGTCCGCCACAGCCTGCTTCACATCGTCCTTGAGGTCCTGCAGGGTGTAGTCTTGTACCGACCTCCACTCGTCAGGTACATCCTAAGGGATGTGGGCCCGGACTAACCTTTCAAAGGCCGGTAGGTTCAGCCGCCGCTTGGCATACAGGGCCTCGCAATACCTCTGGACCTCCCCAATGACCTTTGAGGCCTCTATGAGAAATTTATCCGACTCTTGGACGCACACCGCCCATAATCTCGAGGGAGCGTAGCTGACCACGTTGATGGCCCCGCGGATCGCCATCCATCGTAGCTGCAAATCCGGCACCTTGCCTCGCCGGTAGTCCTTGATGCCCCTGTGCCGGTTGCATGTGAGGGCTCCCATGAGCTCTGGCATGCGTTGGTGGAGCTGCTGAAGCCGTTGATCAAGAGCATCGCGCAAACCCTCCATGCCGGCGGGGGACAAATCGGGGTCCACCTGCCAGAGGCGCTGCAGGAGGGCAAGAGCTTCCCTGGAGGCGAGCCCCGCCCCCTCTGCGTCCCGTCTCCATAAATCCCGGGCCCGTCATGAGAGGCTGTGTTGATCCGTGAGGACCTGTGATAGAGAACCTTCCGCATCCACTTGCCCATACGGGTATTGCGGATCCATGCCTAAAGGCATTGCCACCCCCGTTACCTGTGACACTTTGTCACGGAAGGCGCCGAGTAGGTCCAAGACAGCCTGACCCTCCGGTGTGCCCATGGTGGCAGTATCGTGATGCGACGAGAGCCACCCCCTAAGTGTTGGTTCATCACAGGCCCGCTGCAGCATTGCCGCCGCAAGCGGAAGCCATGATCACGGGTCATGCTTGGTGGGCTAACGGGGCCCTTTGCAACGGCCAAATCCGCTTCGTCGACGCTCATACAAGCTTCGCGAGTACAATCCTCGGGGGCGTAGGAGGCATCTTCATCAGCGGCGTTGAGCGGTGCTCCCGGGTCCGGGGCCGTGTCTTCGACAGGAGGCACGGGCATCGACCCAGGTGCAGCGCGCAGCGGAGCCACACCAGCTTCCGCAGCGCCACGTGGGGCGCGCCGAGCGGCCACGTCTTCCCGAGGTGCGTGTTGGGGTTTGGTGTCGGGTCTTACCAAGGGAACGTCGCATCCGCCGCTGAGCGCCGATGCCGCCGGCCCCCCTCCTTCTGGCGGACTGGACCAGGCTGATGATCCGGATCCGGCAGCAATGCAGTGACGGGATCCTGCCTCTGATGTCCGGACTGCGGCGTCTTAGAACGTCCAAGGCTCTATGCAGGCTGACGGCGTGCCCGCGGCCCGGGGCATGCTCCAAAGCGAGGCGTTTGCGGCGGGCATTCTAAGAGCCCAATGTGCCATCCTTGGTCTCTTCCAGGAGACAGGCCTGCACATCCCCCAGGGCATGGTACACATGGAGAATGTGGTGATCGCCGGTGGGACGTTCACGGTCATCAACGTCCACGACCTTGGCAGTGGCGGTGACTCCTGGGCGTCTAAGGCATGCTTCTTTGCTGACGTGGCCATGTACGCGGAGGTCAAGAGCGCGCAAGGCACGTGGCGGGTGGTCATCGGGGGGGACTTCAACCTATGGCTGGAGTCCCTGGGACATCACACCACGAAGCGGTTCGTGGCCCTGTGCGAACAATGTGGGTCCCTGAGGGCGGGACACTCGGCAGAGGAAGACCGGCAACACACACGTGAAGGGCATAGGCTAGACTCCTACTTGCTCAACGCACCGCTGGTCCCATCGGGCGTCATGGAGCGCTTCGACCTCCAGCCGCCGGGGAGCGTCGCCCGGGAGGTGGGCCTAGCGGACGTGCCATGCTAGGCGACCAGGTCTGATGTGCCCAGTTGGGGGACATAGCAGTCCTAGATTACCATACCGGGGACGTACGGCGAGTTGAGCCAACGGAGCGCCTCCCGCCGGCGGTGTGTGTGGCGGCGAGGCGCCTGCTTGAGGAAGCGGGGATGGATGGAGCGGTGGAGGAGGGCCTATATGTGGCCCTGTGGAGGAGCACCGCAGACGCCTAGCTTCCCAGTTACGGCAAGCGGCACTTCACGCCTGCGGCGCTCGAGTCCCGTGCCGTTCTCGTGGCGCTGCACCTAGACGGCATGGAGGCCATGCTCGGCGTGCATGGCGAGGAGCGCTCGTCGCTAACTACCGGCAATGCGGTTGTCACCCCTACCTCCAGCAGATATCACCTCGCGAAACACGGTGGTGACCCCCGGCAGCTAGTGGTGGCGGGCACGCGCCAGGACGTGGGCACCAGGAGACGGGAGCCCACGCGGCACGGCGTTGCGATGGAGGGGGACGCGGCGGGATGCACGTCGGGGGGCGCGGCGCAAGGGGCTATAGAGGCCGCTGCCGCAGGACAGTCGGGGGTGGCATAGGCGGGGGCAACAGGTTACGGCCTGAGCGGACCTGCGGGCGATGAGGTGGATGTGGAAGCCGACGTTGGGGCAGCCCGCGGGCTGGTTCTTGCTGCGGCCAGCCACCCCCCACCAGCCGCTGCTGGGCTAGAGGGGGAGGAACGGGGCCCAGAGCGTTGGCAGCGGGTGGAGGGCACCGGAAGTGAAGAGGATGACGGCGTTGAGATCACGGGCGTCCGGGAGGCGCACAAAGTGAGGCGGCCGTCCACAGGAGCCGCGGACAGGGCGCGGCCCAAGGGGGGCGAGGTGGAAACCTGAAGGCCCTGGGCCAAAGGGTGGTGCATTATGGCCGACGTGTGCCGCTTCGCCCACCCTCAACCCCCAATGCTGCAGGGGGTACCCCAAGACATGCTGCTGGTCCAAAAGAGAATCGCCCGTGTGGGGGCCCTCCGCCTTAGCCTCTTAGACCGCCACGAGGGACTACTGGGCGACGTGGTCGAGGCTGCGCAGAGTGGAGGGCTCCCAGCCGTGGGGTACGCGGTTGCCCACGCGGGTAGGGTTGTGTGGCCAGTGGCGGTGCCTTGCGACGAAGAAGACTTGCACACCCGATTCCCGGTGGTCCCATGGAGGGACATGGTGTCCGCGCGGGATGCATCCCTGGGTGGGTGTGCACGTGGCACACCCACCCGGCGGGCATGGACCCGCAGGTGGCAAGCTCGAGCTGTGGTGACCTACTTGTCTGGGGTGCTATTTGTGTTACCTAGACACCATGGTGGGATAGGGCGCTGAGGTGGGCAAAAAATGGTGGCATCGTGGCGGCATGCTCAGATTTACCCCGCGAATTTGTCAGAGTCCAGCCGTGGACTATGACCCTCCATCTCCCCACGGTTGCGGCCCGACTGGTGGTGGCGGACCCAGAGGTCCGTCCGCTCGAGGATGAGCCGGGGTTCCGGCTAAGCCAAGGGATGGAGGTCAGGTCCCCACATCCCCAGCCCCATGACACGGAGCCTCCTCGAGGGGCTCGGTTTCGCGCGTGAGGGTGAAGCCTAGGTGTGGACGGCGGTCCACCGCCAGCTGCCACACTCGTGGGATGCGTCCCTGCAGCGCGCAGGCTTCAACCGGCTGGTGGGGCTGGAGTGGAGGTTGTGCGAACGGCCCATGCCCACAAGTGGGGATGTGGCCGCGGTGGTCGGGTGCTGGCCCGGACTGGGAGACCATTGTGGTCCTGTGGTGTTGGGTGACGATCCGCGGAGTTGGATGACAAGCCTTTAGAGCCCCGCAAAGCACGGTCGTGGACACGGATGGGAGGGTGGCGCTGAAGCTCACTGCGGAGCCCTTGACCACCCACGTGGTCGTGGTTGCCCTACATTGGGGTGCCGAGAGGCCCCGACCTTGGCGGGACCTGATTGCTAAAGTCGTCTAGAGGAACCTATCAACTCTGCAGGGCACCATCTGGCAAGGGGGGGAAGGAAGGCAGCTCCCAGGTCCGCCTCCATGGCTCCAGGATTGCACGGACGCCTCCCTGCCACCAACCATAATGCGCAGCGCCTTGGAGGAGTTGTATCGGGCCTACGGTGAGTCTGGGCCACGGCACCTCTTCCTTGTGGCCCCCACCACAAGGCCGAGCTTGGCGACTGGACGGTGGCGTTGGTGGCGAATGCGGTGAAGTGCCCCGCCCAACACGCCATGATCCTCTCGAGGGCGGGGTGGGAGGGCCAGCAGTACTCGCGAACTCTGGGCGCCCCCCTCGTCGCTCAGTATGGGCGGCCCGGAGTTCGGGTACCTTGACCGCTCGGTGGAGCAGGGTTTGCGGCACTGGACCGCCCACCACCTCCTGGCCCCGAATGTGCAGCTGATTGTGGACCCCCTGGATCTGCCTACGCTGCAGGGCAGCTCGCCCCAGTGGACAAGCACGCGGGAAACGGCAGTCGGCACACTACGTATGGTGCCGGGGGGACAGAGGTCGGTGTGGCCGGGTGCGGAGGAATCTGCTGATAGTGGCTAGGGCAGCGCAGGTGCGACACCTGGCAGGCTACATCAAGGACTGCGGTGTGTGTGCGATGTTGCCCGCCGTCCGTACCCTCCTCCGGGTGCCAAGGCCGGGCAACTTTCTGTCCACGCTAGACAGGCGGTGGGTGGCGGCAATGGTCCTCAACAGGGACATGGGGCCGGTCGTGCGCCTGCCCTCCTTAGGAGAATTGCCCGCGGCGGCACTGGGTGCCATCCCGGCGCCACACGCTCCTTTACCAGTGGCGGACATCAGGCACCAGTTGGTGCTGCCTGATGCGCGGCTGTAGCACGCCACGTTGTGCCTGGCAGCGGCGGAGGGGCGAATGTTCCTTGTCGTGTCGGTGTCCGTGCGGCGCGTCACGGACGCGCTGCAAAAGCAGAGGCCGCACGCCCCCCAGCTGTGGGAGGAGCATGCCCAGCGATGGCTGCGGGTGGAGGACCTAGCACCCACCCATGTTGTGAGGCAGGCGGACGCGGGACGGGTGGTGGTGTCGGAGGGTGCAGGGTTTTGGGCCTGTGTGCGGGTGTAACAGGGGGGTCTGGATTGGAACGTGGTCACCGCGGACAGGCTGGTGCGGCAGCGGTCCAAGGGGTCTGCCTGCTATGGGGTCATCCGGGACCACCTGAGGTTCATGAGCCCCATGCGCCGGGCGCAGAGTTGCTCGTCCGGGGGCATGCCGTCAGCACCAGTCGTGTTCGTGGTCGTGAAGGGGAAACCACGCATCTTGGGGCAGGATGTTTGGCCAGTCGTCCGCAGCAACATGTGGCGGCCCAAGCAGGCGGCCACAATGTGTGCGGCATTGCGAGGGCATGCGGCCGCCCTTTCGTGGGCGCCAGCGGCACAGTCGTCTAGCAACCGGCCGGCGGCTTCCCTTGCGATGCTGCACGGTGGGCCACGGGGGTAGTGCTGGGTCATCGTGGCGTTGGAGCCGCACTCCACTACGCTGCGTATGTACGACAAGAAAGGGGTGACGGGGCTCGAGATCCGCCCGGCGGACCAAGAGGCACCGTACCTTGGTACCCTGAGCGGCGGCGGGGCACTGCGCTGTTCCTCCAGGGGACCTTGGTAGGCGCAGCAGCACTCGGGTTCCGCAGGCACTACGGAGGGAAAGCCTTCCATCTGGCCATGGCTGAGGCCATGGCGCCGTGGCTCCCGGCGTTTTGTGGCTCCCGGTGGACGGTCGCGGGAGACCGGGAGGATTTCGCCAATGCGTTGCGCCGGTGGCTGGTGGGGCAGTTTTCCGTGGAGGGGATGATTCACCTACCGCCGCCAGCCCGGCCAGCTATCCCAGCGGTAGCTGTGGCGAAGGCGGTCCCAAAGGTGGCGCTGAAGCCCCCCCCCAAGAAGGGCCTCGGCGTGCCATATGGGAGGTAATCTAACATAACGGTGGTGCTGCAGCACTTCGGGGGACATATGGCCAAGGAGGGGCGTGGGTTGAGCGACGTGAACGTCTGCCCCTGGTCCAAGCTGGAGGGCGCGTGCCGCTGGCTGTGGCGGGCCGGCCGTCACGTGAAGCCCAACCACCTCAACCCGAGGTACCTCCTTGACCTCCTGGCGAGGGGGGATCTAAGCCGATGCGATCACCAATCGCTGCCCTCCAAACTGGGCCTCGACCACCGGCTGAAGGTCCAAGGTATCCAATGTGTGGCGGGCATCTACTGATGCATTGTCATCCCCGTCCGGCAGCGACAACAACACCTCCGTGACGCGACTAGGCGCGTCGTCTCCCCGAATCCGCGCAAGGTGCTTGGATCCCACCAGGATCGCCATGCACTTTTGCCCGTCCGCCACCGGGACGACCCTCCGCAGCTGCCGGTCATACAACCACACTTCCCCCACGTCCAAGACGGTGGCCACCGCTAGAATTGGGAGGGTGCACAACAGGTTTTGGAAGACATGGAGTACTTCACGGGGCCGGCCCATGCTGCTTTTGACTGCAGGATGGCCTACAAACACCTTAAGGCACGGTTACTCATGGGCATCTGAGTCGCGTACCATGGTACCGTTGATGGTGGCCTAGGACCGCGCGGACACTACACGGGACCGCACCCGGAAAGTGGGGAAGTCTTGGGCAACCTGGGATTGGATCCATGGGCTAAAGGCCTGCATCGCCGCCGCCATCCACTGGGGAAACATGGACATGGCTTCGTTGTGCGTAATGTACGACGTGGACATCAGTAACGCGTGCAGCGGCACCCGCTGAAAGGCCGCGCGAAGGCTGCCTAGGAGGCCATCGAATGGGTTCCACTGCGGCAGCTGCCTAACCCTTCCTGCCGGCGGGCAGAAGCGCTTATTACCTCGCAGGAATGCAAATGCTGCCTTCCTCCGATTTTCTGGCTGCAATTGCATGATCTTTGTGAGTCGATGATTTCTCCAGGCATAACCATCTTCCCCGATCTGGATCATTTCCTCCAAGAACACCTTGGCCTTCGCCCGGCCTAAGGATCAGGCAGCCCGCACCGAGGCGAAGAGCCGCTGGAGTTCTGCTGCGACTACTCCCGCCCTTAAAGTTTCTCCCTCTGCATATGTGCTCCTTCCAGGACACGAACTCCAATGCCGTGTCTGCAAGTTCCAGGTCCGCAGTGAACTCCTCTACTTTCGCATACAATAGCCGTGCAACCGCTTCGTCCCTTTCGCAAAATATGCGCCAGTGGCCCGTGTCTTTCTCGGGTTCCCCACACAAGATGCAAGGAAGCGCAAGAACCACCGTGCGAGTGATTTTTTACCGCCGCCGTCGCATGACTTGCATGGTGGGGAGACGGCCGTCTCTTGCCCGCAGCAGGTTCCGGAATGTAGGGCCATGATGCACAGTTACCAAAGGGAAAACTTCACAACCACTAGCCAGCGGCGTGTGGTCCCTTGTGCGCGATGCCAACGAGTCCGAGACCACCTCTCTGATCTGCTGGAGGGCCCGCATGGAGGGCAAATGAGGTTCTAGCACCCCGCCTTCACTAGGCATCAGGAGGGTGGCATGCTCATTGGGCAACGTGAGGTGTGGTGGCGGGGCCTTTGCATGGGCCGCAGCGAAATCCGGTTCCTCCAGCGGGACCGCCGCCAAGTGCGAGCACTCGTACCGCCCAGTGATGGGGTCCTCCAACTCTGCGTGGCAGCCGACACAGCCCCTCCACCACCTAGTTCAATGTGTGCTGGTTGATGAAGTGGGAGGTTGGTCCTTTGATGCCGCGGTACAGGGCCTAATCAGCCGAGCGCAGTTGTGCCCCAATTATGGAAGCCTCCACCACGTATACAGTGAGGGCTGAAGGAGGCGTGTGGAGTAGGTAAGTGGTTTCCCCAGATGATCTCCGCTTCGGGAACCATGCCGCGGATGGCCCTTTTTCACGTGGGGCTGCCTTGGCTTGCCACGGCCAAGTTGGTGAACCCATCTTCCTGGGGAGAGGCATCAGACGACGTGACCTTCGACCACTGGCACCCAGCAGTACCTGTGGGGCTCCAACCATGCCACATCCGAATGTGGGCTCATCACGAGTCTCCCTAGCAACACTGCATTCGAAGCCGTCAACTCCGGGGAGAGGACACTTTTCGGATGATGCACTCGATGTGGCCGCCAGTGTACGTTGCTTCCGCATAGTGACTTGACGGCGTCAAGCGCGATGGTATACTCCGCCCCGCACACTGTTGTGGACCTATGCAGCTGGTATACCACCACCGTTCCTCGCCCCCCCCCCCCCACCTTCTCACAGCGTGGTGACAACGACGTGTGGGTCATGTGGCGCCTTGCCTAACCTGACCACGCCCGGAACCGGGCTCCCATCGGCATTAGGGGCGAGGCCTGCTGGCAGTAGTCATACTATGGCCCACTCCGCCCGCCCCCCCACCCCCCTGCACGCCCGTGTACAACCCACAGAGGCGGAGGGTCAAGACCGCCTCGGCATGTGGTGTAAGAAGAGGGGGTGACACCGGATCGTCTTGTTGCCGATGACCATCGAAGATGTCTCCGAACAAGAATATCAGCGCGGCTGGGGGGCACCCACATCCATGCATGCATGCATGCACATACATATGTACATGGGTATGTATGTACATGCGTACGTATGTATCTACGCAGGCACGTGGACTGCAGCCAGCCACGGGGAGAGCGCCTTAGGCACCTCTGGCGACGTCAATGGAGCCATCTCATGCGCACGTGGCGTCGTCAGCACCAGCAACGGCCCGGAAGACGCCGCAAATGTCTAGGGCCCCAGGCCTGTGAACCCCCGTAGTTGTACAACCGAAGCCGGTGGCGGGGGGGGGGGTCACCGCGGCCAGTGTTCCCAACGTCAGCATGCTGCTCGAAGAGGCCCTAGCTGCCTGCCATCGGGAGGCGGCGGAGGGCGAGCAGAGCACGCTGTCGGTTGCCACGTATGCAGCGCGGGGCACCTCGCGGGGAAATGGGACTAGACCAATCGGCTGGTGCGGAGGCGGGCCGAGACCGTGGCGATCGCGAGGCGGGTGGACCACCGCAGGAGAAGCCGGCAGTCGAAGCGAGCATGATGGGGACAAGCCAGGGAGGGGTGGCGATGGGCGCGGCACGAGAGGCTGCCATGGGGGTGGCAAAGTGGAACTAGGGGTGAGGATCTGGCGGGTGGGGCTGGCGGCAGACCCGTTTCCGGGCGGGCTGCAGTACAACATGGACTTCGCCACGGGCATCAACCACGCCCGGCTGCCAGCCAACCTCGGAGCTCAGCTGGATGCGGCCGAAGCGGCGGGCAGACAGGCCGCCGACGAACGGCCCCTGTAGCCCTTCCCCTCGCAACCAGAGTCGCCGCTGGCAGCGGCAATTACGGGGGACAGCGAAGGGACGGTGGACGTGGCTGCGGAGGAAGTGGTGGAGGAGATGGAATGCCGGCCCAGCGACTCGGAATTGGCGTTCATGTTCGGGGAGGACCCTGGGCCCTAAGCTTACGTAGGCATGGACACGGACCAAGCAAACACGCCTCTGCTGCCCATCCCCACCGCAGCGCCGCCACCTCCCCTTGGGAGTTGTGAAAGGCGGCACTGTAGGTTCCATGCCCCCGAAGGGGTGCATGAACACTGCCTCTCGGATAGTGAGCAGGGGTATATGTCATCGTGGAGATAGCGCAGGACTATGGATGGAGGATGGATCGAGGCTCTCGGTGGAGGGCAAACCGCCCCTGCGGGCAGCGCGGTGGCCCCGGCTGCTCGAATACCTCTCGGGAGGGTTGGACAGATAGCGAGTCCCAACCCCGGCGTCATCGTTCGACCAGCAAAGCAGACCCTAAGCAGTAGTGCTACCCCTCGTGCACTGGTGGGTGCACTTCTACGCTACCACGAGGCTTGCAATGATGTCTCGCAAGACCTGTGGTCTCAACGCTGCGAAGGCGGCCGTGTCCCCTCTCGGTCGATACTTCCGCTATTATGCAGTGGGTGCGGCGATACAGCGTTGGTATGGGTACACTAGTGTGCCTCTACCCCACTGAGTGGGCCATGCCGAGAGCGTACCAGCAAGGGGTGGCCCAAAGCCAGGTGGGCGCTGCGGCACTCAGGACAACTGCCGTCGAGCGTGTGGAGGGTGATCCATCGTAACTTACGGGGTGTACGAGTGGAGGGAGTGGGATGCCTAGATGACCCGGCTGCGGCACTTCTCTTGCTACTGTGGTGGGCTGCGCTGGGCGGTGACTCCGGATTTCTACCGCTTTGGCATCACAAAGGGGTTTTATAGGGGAATGGCTAGATTGATGGGTGATTATGTATGACCAAGCGGGAGGTATGGCGCGTGTTTTCTGTTTGGTGGACACAGCGGCGGACATAGCATATGAGACGTGGCCTCCTAGCGGCGTGTGGGTGGGGCAACGGCGGACGTGATGTGACGGGCATCGCGACGTGGCAGGTCGAGCCGGCCTGATAGTGCACGGCACCGCCCCCGCACGCACGGTTCGACCGACGAAGTATGGCTACGCCTGCCTGCCAGGAGTCGCCGCATAAAATGGTGAGGTGTCATGGGTCGTCCCGGGCAGGGTAATAAGGCCCAAACGCCTGTAGGGTCATCCCATGGCCCCGGGGTCTTTAAAGGCCGCCTGGTTACGCCAGTCACGGGGGTTCATCCTCGGGTTACCTCGGGGGGTTAAGTGGATACATACATCTCCCCATGGAGGTGCCATTCGTGTTGGCCGCGGGCTGCGAGTAGCAGCTTGATAGGTCGGGCTGTGCATGCAGTCGCAACAACATGGGTGGCAGCTTGGGTTATGCGAAAATGCTAGAAGTCGGTGATGAATGGCGACTGGAGAAGGATGTGGGCGTGGATATATGAGGCGGGCATTGAGAGTTGGACAGGTGTACGTGTATGCGGTCTGGCAGCAGGGGGATGCCACTTTGGGGGTACCCCTTGACCCCAAGAATAACTCAAGGAGGTACTGGGGCAGCCAGCAGGCCCCAGAAGAAACTTTGCGGGGCTCTTGGGGTGTCCCTTGACCCTAGAACCAACCCAGGGAGGTATTGGGGCCGCCCACGGGCCCCTAGAGAAATTATGTGGGGGTATTGGGGTGTCCCCTGACACCAAGACAAACTCACGGAGGTATAGGGGCCGCCCACTAGTCCAAGAAACGATTCAGACAAAGTACCGAGATGTCCCAGAATCCTAGGATCAACCGAAGGAGGTATCCGGGCCGCCCACGGGCCCCGTAAGAAAATCTATGGGAGTAATGTCGTTAGGGAACCGGTTTTTTATTTAAATACCCCCTTTAACGACCACCCCCGAAAACAGCCAACAGCCAGGCGCCGCCAGCCAAGGGTGAACCACCACCAACCGCCAACCGCCAACTGCTGCCAACCACCACTAACCAACAACAACCAACTGCCTTCAACCACCAACCGCCGACTTTCCACTGCGAAGAACATTCAATCGACAAGCACCAACATTGCGCAAAGGCGAGGGGTCAACAAGGCACCAGGAGGTTACCAAGCACCACGAACACCAAAAACGAGGGGCTATGGGCAAAGAGCGGGGTACAAGGTGGGGCACGACTCAATGTAGTCGGCCCATGAGGGAACGGGCCACATGCGGCCCGAGGATAACGTGATATAGTCGCTAAAGGGGATCGCGATTTGGAGCGCTTGGATAAGTGCCGCCTCAAAGGCCTCATGCGCCAATTCGCCATGGGAAGGGCTTGTCAGTCTTCAAGGAGTATTGAGGACCCCGCGGAGTGAAAATCTTGGACAACGACGTAGACCCGACTTGGGGGCCTTCTAGCTAAAAACAAGTTCCACAGCCCTGATAGGAGTAATCAAGTTCACGGCGTAGAAGCACATCTCGGCCTCCTTTGCAAAGCGCACCACCTTGTGGCCATCCTCGATGTTGGCTTCCCCCCCTCTCGCCTTGCAGTGCGGGAGAGCACGGACCACTTAGCTAGCGGGTGATCCAAGGGGATCCAGGAGGTTGGAGGCCCCGCCGACGCGAGAGAACGTTCTTGATGACTAGGTCATCACGGCCGGCCTACATAGGCAAACCGTGGTGGCACTTTTTGTGCTATTCACAAAGGGGTACCAAAATAGCCTGACACTAATCAAACAAACACATGTAGGTCACAACAATACCATGTGGCCCACCCTCAACATCCCCCCACTATCAACGGTGCACAACAAAGCGTGCGATGGGCCATGCACAACATGCAGCTTGGTATGAAAAAATGCAGTAAAAACCGTTCAAATTTTCCTTAACAAAAAAACCAATCCGTTCAAAAAAATCAAAAATGAATTTCTTTCTTTTTTGTGTCATGTGGCGCTTTGCCTAAGCTGACCACGCCCGGAACCGGGCTCCCATCGTCATTAGGGGCGAGGCTTGCTGGGAGTAGTAATACTATGGCCCACTCCACCCGCCCCCCCACCCCCCTGCACGCCCGTGTACAACCCACAGAGGCGGAGGGTCAAGACCGCCTCGGCATGTGGTGTAAGAAGAGGGACTGCCGCCGGATCGTCTTGTTGCCAATGACCATCGAAGATGTCTCCGAACAAGAACATCAGCGCGGCTGGGGGGGCACCCACATCCATGCATGCATGCATGCACATACATATGTACATATGTTTGTATGTACATGCATATGTATGTATCTACGCAGGCGCGTGGAGGGCGGCCAACCATGGGGAGAGCGCCTTAGGCACCTCTGGCGACGTCAATGGAGCCATCTCATGCGCACGTGGCGTCGTCAGCACCATCGACGGCCCGGAAGACGCCGCAAATGTCGAGGGCCCCAGGCCTGTGAACCCCGGCAGCCGTACCACCGCAGCCGGTGGCGGGGGGGGGTTTGGTTTGGTTTGGGTCAAGGCCTGTGCCGGACGCCCTGGCCCATGGTCAGCACTCGCCTTTGTGCCGACACGACTGGGCTAGGCGAATCGCGGTTGTCCGGTCCCAAGGCCTGCCGGACTGTTGACCGCCCCCGTACCCCGTGGTGGCACACACGGGAGGGAGATGCCGCCGTGCCTCTGTGTGTGGCGCGCGCGGGGCAGGAGGGCGGGGCGTGCATGCTGGTGGCGCTCGCAGGGCATGACGGGTCACACGGCTGCGCCGCGCCTGGCCCTGCCCGCTGGCGCCGGTGCCGCTCCAGTGTTTCTGGTTTCCCCCGCTGCGGCTTGGTCCGTCCGTGTCGCCGCTTGTAGTGGCGTCCCGGCTGTTCATGTGGTCGTCGGGTGTGAACCACGGTCCGCCACCACCGGGCCCTGGCTGCTTGTGGTGGAGGCGCGTCGGGGGGGGGGGGGGGGGGGGCGTGTGGGGGGTTGTGTGATGCCTGGTGCTCCAGGCCCCGGCAGGGAGGCCATGGGAGCCTGACGCTGAGCCCGCCGGGGGAGTGTTCGGACGACACGCCGCCTCCCGGTCATTGACATGCTGCCGGCGGCCCCACGACTGCATGAGGCACGGGGGCGCGCTCCCTGGGCGCTCGACTGGGTGGGTCCACACCTCCTGACTCCTCTAGGCACTGGTGGTGTTGTCGTGGACTGGACCATCCGCCCACGGCGCTCAGGGACGGCAGGAAGAGGGGCTCCAAGGCGCGCTGAGCGCTGCCCTGCCCTGGAGCCTGCCCGGGCTCGGGGCCTGGGTGGCGGTGCTACTGCCCGCGTAAACGGGGGGGCCCAGAGGGCACACCACCCGAGTGACCGCTCCGTTTGGAAGGGGGAGGGGGGGGCAGGGGTCGGCAGGTGGCTGTCTGGCCTCCAAGGGTCGCCCACAACTGAACTGGAGTGCACGGGGCTGTGCTGGCCTAGGCGTCTGTGATGAAGTTTGAGGGGCACGCGCACACCTGGAGGTTCCCTAGGCAGGCCGCTCAAGGGATACCCACAGCAGTCAATCTGCGAGCCCTTCACAGCCTCCACTTTTTAGGCCCTGAGGGCGCCGACTCCGTGCACCTCTCCCGTCGGGGGGCAGGCTGGGGGGGGGGGGGGGGTAGTGGTGGTTGGGTCTACCTGCTCACTTGTTTGGGAGAGGAGGACCACCTGCTGGGTTACCATGCGGGTCCCAGATCCCAACATACCCATCGTTCGGCGTCCGCTCCCTGTCCGTGAGGGGAGGGACCTTGATCACCATGTGACGGCCTGCAGTGAGGGTGCGGGGGTGCGAGGGCATGCTGGGGGGGGGGGGGGGGGCTGTGCTGGGCCTGCTTTCGGCCCCATTTCTGTTGGGGGGGGGGGGGGCAGCAAAAGGCCTGCTCCCCTGTTTCCTGGTCCCCAGGGGGACCAGCCCACGGCCTGCACCCTCGCTTTGTGGTGGCTGAAATTTGGGCCGACAAGGGGCGGGGGGGGGGGGGTCACCGCGGCCAGACTTCCCAACGTCAGCGTGCTAGTCGAAGAGGCCCTGGCTGCCTGCCACCGGGAGGCGGCGGAGGGCGAGCAGAGCACGCTGTCGGTTGCCGCGTATGCGGGGGGGGCACCTCGCGGGGAAATGGGACTAGACCAATCGGCTGGTGCGGAGGTGGGCCGAGACCGTGGCGATCGCGAGGCGGGTGGACCAACGCAGGAGGAGCCGGCAGTCGAAGCGAGCATGATGGGGACGAGCCAGGGAGGGGTGGCAATGGGCGCGGCACGAGAGGCTGCCATGGGGGTGGCAAAGTGGAACTGGGGGTGAGGATCTGGCGGCTGGGGCTGGCGGCAGACCCGTTTCCGGGCGGGCTGCAGTACGACATGGACTTCGCCACGGGCATCAACCACGCCTGGCTGCCAGCCAACCTCAGAGCACAGCTGGATGCGGCCGAAGCGGCGGGCAGACAGGCCGCCGACGAACGGCCTCTGTAGCCCTTCCCCTCGCAACCAGAGTCGCCGCTGGCAGCGGCAGTTACGGGGGACAGCGAAGGGACGGTGGACGTGACTGCGGAGGAAGTGGTGGAGGAGATGGAATGCCGGCCCAGCGACTCGGCATTGGCGTTCATGTTCGGGGAGGACACTGGGCCCTAAGTTTACGTAGGCATGGACACGGACCAAGCAAACACGCCTCTGCTACCCATCCCCACCGCAGCGCCCCCACCTCCCCTTGGGAGTTGTGCAAGGCGGCACAGTAGGTTCCATGCCCCCGAAGGGGTGCATGAACACTGCCTCTCGGATAGTGAGCAGGGGTATATGTCATCGTGGAGATAGCACAGGACTATGAATGGAGGCTCTTGGTGGAGGGCAAACCGCCTCTGCGGGCAGCGCGCCTATGCGGGCAGCGCGGTGGCCCCGGCTGCTCGAATACCTCTCGGGAGAGTTGGACAGATAGCCAGTCCCAACCCCGGCGTCAACGTTCGACCAGCAAAGCAGATGCTAATTAGTAGTGCTACCCCTCGTGCACTGGTGCGTGCACTTCTACGCTACCACGGGGCCTGCAATGATGTCTCGCAAGACCTGTGGTCTCAACGCCGCGAAGGCGGCCGTGTCCCCTCTCGGTCGATACTTCCGCTATTATGCAGCGGGTGCGGCGATACGGCGTTGGTATGGGTACACTAGTGTGCCTCTACCCCAATGAGTGGGCCATGCCGAGAGCGTACCAGCAAGGGGTGGCCCAAAGCCAGGTGGGCGCTGCGGCACTCAGGACAACTGCTGTCGAGCGTATGGAGGGTGATCCATCGTAACTTACGGGGTGTACGAGTGGAGGGAGTGGGATGCCCAGATGACCCGACTGCGGCACTTCCCTTTCTACTGTGGTGGGCTGCGCTGGGCGGTGACTCCGGATTTCTATGGCTCTGGCATCACAAAGGGGTTTTATAGGGGAATGGCTGGATTGATGGGTGATTCGGTATGACCAAGCGGAACGGTGGGAGGTATGCCGAGTGTCATCTGTTTGGTGGACACAGCGGCGGACATAGCATATGAGACGTGGCCTCCTACCGGCGTGTGGGTGCGGCAACGGCGGACGTGATGTGACGGGCATCGCGACGTGGCAGGTCGTGCCGGCCTGATAGTGCACGGCACCGCCCCCGCACGCACGGTTCAACCGACGAAGTATGGCTACGCCTGCCTGCCAGGAGTCGCCGCATACAATGGTGAGGTGTCATGGGTCGTGCCGAGCAGGGTAATAAGGCTCAAACGCCTGTAGGGTCATCCCATGGCCCCGTGGTCTTTAAAGGCCGCCTGGTTACGCCAGTCACGGGGGTTCATCCTCGGGTTACCTCGGGGGGTTAAGTGGATACATACATCTCCCCATGGAGGTGCCATTCGTGTTGGCCGGGGGCTGCGAGTAGCAGCTCGATAGGTCGGGCTGTGCATGCAGTCGCAACAACATGGGTGGCAGCTTGGGTTATGCGAAAATGCTAGAAGTCGGTGATGAATGGCGACTGGAGAAGGATGTGGGCGTGGATATATGAGGCGGGCATTGAGAGTTGGACATGTGTACGTGTATGCGGTCTGGCAGCGGGGGGATGCCGCTCTCGGGGTACCCCTTGACCCCAAGAATAATTCAACGAGGTATTGGGGCAGCCCACAGGCCCCTGAAGAAACTTTGCGGGGCTCTCGGGGTGTCCCTTGACCCTAGAACCAACTCAGGGGGTATTGGGGCTGCCCACGGGCCCCTAGAGAAAATATGTGGGGGTATTGGGGTGTCCCCTGAGGCAAGACAAACTCACGAGCACTGGGGCCGCCCACTGGTCCAAGAAACGATTCAGACAAAGTACAGAGGTGTCCCAGAATCCTAGGATCAACCGAAGGAGGTATCCGGGCCGCCCACGGGCCCCGTAAGAAAATCCATGGGAGTAATGTCGTTAGGGAACCGGTTTTTTATTAAGGACCCCCTTTAATGACCACCCCCGAAAACAACCAACCGCCAGGCCCCGCCAGCCAACGGTGAACCACCACCAATTGCCAACCGCCAACTGCTGCCAACCACCACTAACCAACAACAACCAACTGCCTTCAACCACCAACCGCCGACTTTCCACTGCGAAGAACATTCAATCGACAAGCACCAAGATTGCGCAAAGGCGAGGGGTCAACAAGGCACCAGGAGGTTACCCAGAAGTTGTTGCGCCAAATGGCGCTCAGGTGCACCACATACTTGTCCCTGCACACCGGCATCTGATGCACCCAATGGTACATGGGTTGTCGGGTGCGGGGCTCGGAATTGGCCGACACAATACCGAGGTGACTCAAGCTACCCCGCACGCACGGGCACACATCACCACGAACACCAAAAACGAGGGGCTATGGGCAAAAAACGGGGTACAAGGTGGGGCACGACTCGATGTAGTCGGCCCACGAGGGAACGGGCCGCATGCGGCCCGAGGATAACGGGATATAGGCGATAAAGGGGATTGCGATTTGGAGTGCTTGGATAAGTGCCACCTCAAAGGCCTCATGCGCCAATTCGCCATGGGAAGGGCTTGTCAGTCTTCAAGGAGTATTGGGGACCCCGCGGAGTGGAAATCTCGGACAACGACATAGGCCCGACTTGGGGGCCTTCTAGCTAAAAACAAGTTCCACAGCCCTGATAGGAGTAATCAAGTTCACGGCGTAGAAGCACATCTCGGCCTCCTTTGCAAAGCGCACCACCTTGTGGCCATCCTCGATGTTGGCTTCCCCCCCTCTCGCCTTGCAGTGCGGGAGAACACGGACCACTGAGCTAGCGGGTGATCCAAGGGGATCCAGGAGGTTGGAGGCCCTGCCGACGCGAATGAACGTTCTTGACGACTAGGTCATCACGGCCGGCCTACATAGGCAAACCGTGGTGGCACTTTTTGTGCTATTCACAAAGGGGTACCAAAAAAGCCTGACACTAATCAAACAAACACATGTAGGTCACAACAATACCATGTGGCCCACCCTCAACATCCCCCCACTATCAACGGTGCACAACAAAGCGTGCCATGGGCCATGCACAACATGCGGCGTGGTATGAAAAAATGCAGTAAAAACCGTTCAAATTTTTTTTAACAAAAAACCAATTCGTTCAAAAAAATCAAAAATGAATTTTTTTCTTTTTTAAACGACATCATGATTCCGGTTGGTATGAGGGGTCCATGGGGATGCTAGGCTAAAATATGTAAGTTGTAGTATTAAGCCGCAAACCACCAAGTATGGACGCATGTCCAATGCAGCCAAATTGTTTAAGGAATCAACCCATGGGATCTAGTCTCCACCACAAGGGGTATAAGGCCATGTTGATTATTTGAGGGGTCTACGCCCTCCAAGAGATAAAGGCACGGGGACTACTGCTTTGTACAAGGAATACGAGGTCATGCGTAGATTGTTTGAAGGGCCTAGACCCTCGAAAGAATGAACGCATGCGGTCTTACTCTCGTATTCAAGGGGGATAAGGCCATGCATTGCTTATTTGAGGGATGTAGAGATTCCAAAGAATCAGTGCATGCAGTCTACACCCCTGTGGGAGGGGCATAGGGCCATGCTTTGATCATTCGAAGCATTTAGGCACACCAAAGAATCAAAGCACGCCACGTGCTCTTCTGTACTAGCTTTATAATGCCATGCATTGATAATTTGTAGGGTCTTAGCCCTCTGATGAATCAACAAGTGGGGTCTACTCCCTCTACAATGGGTCTGAGACAATGCTCTGATTATTTGAATGGTGTGCACCCTCCCAAGAATGAACGCACGGGGTCTACATCCTCTAAAATCCGTGTAAGGCCATGTGTGGATTGATTGACGGTCCAGACTCTCCAAGCCATCAACATCTGGGGAGCACTCCCCTCTATAGGGGGGATAATGCCATGGGTTCATTTTTCGAAGGGTCTAGGCACCCCCAAGATTCAACGCATGGGGTTTACCCCCCCCCCCCCCGCACACACACAAGGTTTATAAGGCTTTGTGTTGATTAGACCCTCCAACGAATCAACGCATGAACTCTCTCCTTTACAACGGAAAAGACCATACGTTGATTGTTTGGAGGGTCTAGATCCTCCAAGCAATAATGGTGTGGGGTCCACTCCCATCTATTTGGCGCATAAGGTGAGTGGATTTATTTCAATGGTCTAAACCCTGCAACAAATCAGTGCATGTGCTCAACTCCCTTGTACAAGGGATATAACGCCATGCATTGATTACTTGAAGGGCCTAAACGCTCCGAGGAATCAAGGCATACGGTGTGCTCCCATTTACAGGGGGTATAAGCCCATGTGTTGAACGTTTGAAGGGTGTAGATCCTCCAAGGAATCAACACACGGGGCATGCTTCCTCTACAAGGGATGTGACGCCATGCCTTGATTATTTGAAAGGTCCAGGTCCTATAGAGAATCAACGCATGGGATCTACTCGACCACTAGAAGGGGTAAAGAGCCATGTGTTCATTATTTGGAGGGTCTAGACGATCCAAAGAATGGACGCATGGGCTCTCCTCCCCTCTACAAGGGAGATAAGGCCATGTCTTGATTATGTGAAATGTTCTGGCCCTTTAAGGAGTCAATCCATGGGGTCTAGCCCCCTCTACAAGGGGTATAAGGACATGATTTTATTATTGCAAGGGTCTAAACACTGCAGACAATCCACACATGGGGTCCACTCCCATGTACAAGCGGTGTAAGGCCATGCAGTGAATATCAACAGTGCCGTGAACCATCAATGAATCAACACATGGTGTCTACTCCGTTGTACGAGGGGTAAAAGGCAATGTGTTAATCATTTGAAGGGGCCAGACCCTACAAGGAATCAACGCAATGGTTCGACTCCCCTTGCGAAGGGGAATAGCGATGTGCATTGATTGTGTGAAGGGTATACATCCGCCAAGGAATCAACGCATGGGGTCTACTCCCCTCTACAACGGGTGCAGGGCGGCGCATTGATTATTGGAAGGTTGTAGACCATCCCTAGAATTAATGTGTGGGGTCTATTACTCCCGTCTACAACAGGTATAAAACCATACGTTGAGTATTTGAAGGGTCCACACCATTGAAGGAATCAACGCATGCGGTGTACTTCTTGGAACAAGGGGTGTAAGGCGGTGCGTTGACTATGGAAAGTGTCTAGACCATGCGAGGAATCCACACATGGAGTCTATTCCCCTGTACAATTGGTATAAGGCGATGCCTTGAGTGTTCAAAGGGTGTAGACCCCAAAAAAATCAAGCCATGGGCTCTACTCCCCTCTACAAGGGGCATAAGGCAATGCGTCTATTATTTGAAGGGTCTACACCTTCCAAAGAATCAATACATGGGGTGGACTCCCCTCTAGAAGGGGCATAACGCCATGTGTTGACTGCTTGAAGAGTGTAGACCCTCCAAAGAATCAACGCATGGGGTCGACTCTCACCTAGAGGGCATATAAAGCCATGCGGTGCTTCTTTTAAAAGAGTCTACACCCTCCAACGAATCAACGCATGGTGTCTACTCCCCTTTGCATGGGATAAGGCAATGCGGTGCGTACTTGAAGGGGCTAGAGACTCCAAGAAATCAACGCACGGGGTCTACTGGCCTCTACGACGCGTTTCACACCATGTGTTGGTTATTTGAAGAGTGGAAACCCTCCAAGGAATCAACGCATGGGGTCTACTCCCCTGTCCAAAGGGTACAAGGCCATGCGTTGATTGCTTGAAGTGTCCACACGGCCCAAAGAATCAATGGATGGGGTCTACTCCCCTCTAAAAGGGGCATGGAGCCATGCATTGTGCATTCGAAGGCTGAGGACCCCGTAGGGAAACACATGGGGTCTATTGCCCTTTACCAAGGGTATAATACCATGCGAGGATTACTTGAAGGGTTTGGAGCCTCCAAAGAATCAACGCATGGGGTCTACTCCCCTCTACAACGAGCGTAAGGCCATGGGTTGACTATTTTAAGAGTCCAGACCCTCCAAAGCATCCGCATGGAATATACTCCCCCTGACACGGAGTAGAAGGCCATGCGTCCGTTCTTTGAAGGGTCTAGATCGTCCAAGGAATCAACGCATGGAGTCGGCTCCCCTCTACAAGGGGCATAAGGCCGTTCGTTCATTCTTCGAAGGGCAGAGAAACTACCAAGATTCAATGGATGGGGTCGAGACCCCTCTACAAGGGATATAAGCCATGCGTTGATTATTTGAACGGTCTAGGCACTCCCAAGAATCAACAAATGGGGTGCGCTCCCCTCCACAAGGAGCATAAAGTCGCGCGTTGATCATTTGAAGGCTCTACACCCTTCAAAGAATCAACACATGCGCCTACTGCCCTCTACAACCGGTATAGTGCCATGCGGTGATTGTTTGAAGGGTCTAGACCATCCACGGCATCAACGTGTGGGGTCTACTCCCCTCTATAACGGGAAAAACAGCTTGCATTTATCATTTGAAGGGTCCAGACCCCCGAAGGCATCATTGTGTGGACGATTAGACCCTTTAAATAATCAACCCATGGTCTTATACCCGTTGCAAAGGTGAGTAGACTCCATGTGTTGACAATTTGGAGGGTGAAGATCCTTCAAATAACCAAAGAATGGCCTTATACTCCTTGTAGAGGGGAAGAGATCCGATGTGTTGATTCCTGGGAAGAACAAGAGCCTTCAAGTACTCCATAAATGGCGTTAAACCTATTGTAGAGGGGAGTAGACCCCACAAGTTGATTTCTTGGGGGTTTTGGAACCTTCGAATAATCAACGCATGCCCTTTTCCCCGTGGTAGAGGGGAGTAGACGCCATGTTTTGATTTGTGGGAGGGTCTAGACGTAGCAAAAAAATCAATGCATGGCCGTATACCCCTTGCATAAGGGTGTGGACCCCATTCGTTGAAACCTTGGAAGGTTAACCCCCTTCAAATAATCAATGTGTGGCCCTCAACACCGTGTAGAGGGGAGTAGATCCCACACGTTGATTTCCTGGGAGGCCTAGACACTGCAAATAATCAATGCGTGCCCTTGTACCCGTTGTGGATGGGGTAGACACCATGTGTTGTTTTGTTGGATGGTCTACACGCTCCAAATATGGAATGCAAGGCCTTGTACCCCTTGAAAAACTGAGTAGACCCTGGTCGTTGATTCTCTAGAGGGTCTAGACCCTACAAGTAATCAAGTGATGGCCTTGTACCTTTTGTACCAAGGCCGTGGACCCCACACCTTGTTTCCTTGGGCGGTCTAGACCTTTCAAATAATCAACACACGGGCTTATACCAATTGTAGAGGGGACTAGGGTCCATTCGATGAGTCGTTGGAAGGTTCGGACCCTTCAAGTAGACCCTCCAAGGAATCAACACACAGGTCTACTCCCCTCTACAATGGGTATAAGGACATAGTTCATTACATGAAGGGCTGAGACGGCCAAACAATCAATGGATGGGGTCCGTTCCCCTGTAAAACGGGTAAAAAGGCCATGCGTTGATTGTATAAAGGGTTTAGACCCTCCGAGGAATCAAGGGGAGTAGAGGGGTCTACTTCCCTCTCCAAAAAGTATAAGGCCTCAATTGCGTACTCGACAATCTGCCCCTCCTTACATTTAACTCGGATTTCTTGCTATCAATGTCAGCTCTTTGCAAAGCCCCGAGTATAGGCAAACTAGAGGAAGAGGTTTTTGAAGGAATGTTCTCGGCAGCACACAGATGCGGGCCTCTAAAATGAGCCGGACAACACGCCCGGACCCAAGTAGTGGCAAAATGCCTGTGTTACCTAGAACCTTTTGGAAGTGGACTATAATGGGTGACTCTCAAGAGGCGATCAACATTGGAACCAAGGCGGGAGGTGTTACGCAATTCCTACATGACGGACTATGCTATACCAAAAGGTTACTGCTATACTAGAGCTCTGTTCAATGCCGCGAGTACAAGCTACCCACGAGAACTTGTTTTAGAAAGATCACTCCCGGTAGTGAGGAGACGTGGGTCTAAAAAGTGCGCTCCAAAGTCCGGCCCCACTCCCGCGAAATTCGGCTCAGTTTGCATCAACCCGGGGCTCTTTGTGGACCCCAAAGTATAGGCTATGCACAAGCACTTATTTTTGAGAGATTGCTCACAGCAGCACAGAGAACCTTATGCGATGCTTGGTGGCGGGAGAAATCGGGGCAGCGGGTTGCGCCTGCCAATCTTCGGGACTCTTCTGTGCAAGGGGGGGGGGGGGGGCGCAAAAGCTGAGTTGTATTTCGTCTCGGACTGCCCAAAGATGAAGACGGCACTAGCCACAAAATTGCTGTTGGTGCGAAATGCTTTGGGTAAGCTGCGGCAACTAGCTCCCTAGAACATTGGCCCGCCCGCATGCATAGCGCGGGCTTCATGCCTCTCAAGCAAACTGCGGGCATGGAGCTTTGGAGCACACTTGCCTTAACACGTGCGTGCACCTCTTGCACAACATGTACTTTACGCAATAGCCGGTGCACATGTTTGTCGGCTAAGGGAAGCATTTGGGCTCGGGAGATGTGCTCTTGCCGCATGACATGTCGCGCACGTTAGGCCATGTGTATCCACGGCGAGAATTACGGGGGTGCCTGACAAGCTATGTACAATGCGTAGGCCGCAGCTACGGCCGTGTGCCCCCCCCCCCCCGCCTAGCTAGCCGCGGGCCGCCACTTTGTATTAGGTGTAGTGTGCTAGGTCATTGCATTGATGTGGTCGCCCTACCCTAGGCTGGTCACGTGAATTGAAATTGCCCTCGACTACATCAATTTGTGGGGCGGATGTTGCCACCGTCCCCAGACTAGTTGCTCCGCGGGACACGGCACATGCTGGGGAAATGGATGCAGGTCTTGCACAAGGCAGCAACATTGGTAGATAAACAGCTGCGGGCCGCCCAAATGCTCGACTAGGCCCAATGCTGAAGGCAATTTACCAGTACCTAAGATGTTTTCAAAATTGTGCTTTTTCGGAAACACTTATTTTGCGCTCCGGATGGGTTCGGGTCATCATTTGGTGGTATGATGGGTACTCGAGCAACCACCGGGACGGGCAGGCAGAAACTGTGCGGCATGGCCCTAGTGCCCATGCTTGGACGCATCTAACTCGCTGGAGGCAACGAGGATCGCACATCAACGTTGTGGCCAAACACCCAAACGTCCTCGTTTGGGCAATTCCAGGTGCCCTAGCGGAAAATGTTCAACACTCCGTATTGAGTGCGCTCGAGCGGTTCCTCAACGAAGTGCAGGGGGTCCGTCAATCGTAGCAAATGCTAGGCCCATCAATCTTCATGGGGCGGGCACCCCAGCTAGAACATGTCGCCGAGTGACCGCACCACCGGCCCCATATGTGGCGGCCACATGGTATGTACATGCACCATCCGGATAAGGAGTAGCGTGCCTCCGGGCTACCGGGCGAGCCGCGACAGCCATAGCACCGCTTTATAGCCCATGTGGCGCACCTTGTAGAGGACCGTGAAGCCACCCTTTAGGCTGGCAGGGGCGAGTCGCCCGGAATACTACCCGTAGTAGCCTCGTCCGCAGGCCCGTGAGTTTGGGAGTTCGTAACCGCGGCGATTGCCAATGCATGGAGCGCGCAGTATGCCTAGCATATTGATGGCCAGCACGCGGCGGTCAAGGTGGAGGAACGTGGAATGGTAGCGGAGCGCTGCTATTGGTGTGAAGGTGCTTGCCAACACCGGACCGATTGCTCGGGTGCCCCCGGTCACCACATTGATACCCAACCGTTGAAAACGATTAGCCACTTGTATTGTACGGAGTAGCCGCGAAGGAGGGCCGATGGCGCCCTATCGTTGCCTTGCGGCCATAAAGAGGACTTGGCCACATGGACATCCTGCCGTATCACCCGCACCCACTACTTCGTAGCGGGTATGGTGCCCTTTTGAGTAGCACCTCCCTACAAGATTGCTTGGGGTTCGTTCATGTACCCGGAGGGACCCCGCGTTGTAGACCCGGTGGAATGCTTAGTCCAGAAAGGTGTTCCACCTCCTGAATCTCCACATCATTTAGCACGAGGAGGGCTAGGCGGCTTGGCGCACCTCTAGTATCTTAGTGAAACGACCTCCCACTTCTAGATAGTGGCGAGGACATTCCCCAAGCTAACAACAACGTGCCCTCCTTTCAGAATCCCATTGGTAAAGGATAAAGTGATCTTTGAACCCCCGGCGAGGTTGCTTGTACATGGCGCAAAGCGCATGGTACGTGCCAGGGTCCATGCCAACCTCCAACGCCATGGCAAGGACGACCGCTTGGGGGAGGAGATGGAAACACTTAACCTACTCCATCCTCATCTCCACACTCGCCCATGGCTGCAAGTAGTTGAGCTCCAGGAGCTCCTGTGTCACCATCAGGCGATCCATGGCCCTGGAGCTGGCCAAAAGCAAAAGTAACCGGGTCACGCCAGCACGTGCTGCCACCGGATGGTGCCGACGAAGAAGACCCTTGCCCAAAGCCGATAATGGGAAGCATGGTGCGGGGCCACACGTTGAAGGGGCCGGGTGTCCCTCCTTCGGGATCAAGGCTAGGTAGCCCTCCACAATGCGGGCCGGCCACTACCCCAACCACTTCAACTTCCGGAGCAAGTACGGCGACCAGTCCAACAACGCACCCAAGAAGAAAAAGAGGTGTGCGAAGCTCGAGCCGCCGAGCACAAATGGGGATGCTGCTTCTTTGAGGCGTGTTTTCTTGGGATGACCTACACTTTCTAGCCCCTACTAAAACGCCCCCTACAGAGATAAAACCCGTTTGCGGAGAGCGTAGTTGCTTGGTCAGGATAAGTGGACAAATGTCCGCGCCGTTGGAGCGCCGGGTGAGGTACTTGCCTCAAGGGGAAAAATCCCAAGGCCTCCTATGGTCTGCATTTGCTTTTGGCAAAGGTGAACTTCATGCAGCAGAGGACGGAAGCCAAACTCCAAGGGATGTGGCGGGGCCGCCGAAAGGGGCTCGCAGGCGCGAAGGGACAAGGTATCGAGGTCCGGGATGGAGTGCGCGAGATCCGCTTGCTATACGAGCATAGTCCAAAGGCTCCAAATGTGGTAGACTTCCCCGCTTGCTAGCACTGCTACATCCGTTGACTAGGTGAAGAGGCAGGACACCAAGTGCGCTGGCTCATTGTCCCATCGGTGTTAGAGCACCATTGAACCGCGCCTAACAACCCGGTGCGAGACACCATTGAGGCGAACGTGGGACCGGACCAATGTGCGTCCGATGATGGGACCACGGGGGCAGGGCCTAGGCTGCTTGGGGGGAGGGCCTAGGCCACATGTGATAAGGTTCCCAATCCCTGTCGACCACAAGGCCTTCCACGCATGGCGTGCGCATACCTTTAGGTACCCGAAAGGGGTAGGGCGATGGGCGGGCCGCGATAGTGTTTAGCTTTGGGTCCACGCAAGATTCCCCAACAGGGCAATTGAAATACTGGACCACGGGCCCTGGCGTTGCCCCGTGGCGCCAAATACACTAGGCTAGCTCCCGGAAGGTCCCGTTTAGGGCATGCTCGGAGGGCGGCCCATACGCTGCCTAGGCGTGGAGCAACTCCGCCCCTGTGCCAAAAGCCATGTAAAGGTGACACCAGCAAGCAGAAGTACAAAAGGCCCGCACCACCTCTGCGGCCTTTTTTCCCGGCGTGCGCCACAAACCAACGCCCTACCGCATTGAGATTCCCATTACTCCTAGCACGGCGTCCAAGATGCCGCCACCAAACAACTCAACTATCCTCCCCTCCCAAACCGCTTGCTCACCGGACGTACCTCAATGACGCTCCAAGCGGCTTTTGTTAGCCTTGTTGTAGGGAGGAGCAAGGTGTCAGCCACGTGCACGATGGCACACTTTGTGCCCAGGTCAGGTCGGTGGAGGCCCGGTCGGAGGTACCAAGCATCCGCCCATGGACGCCGCAAGATTGGGCGCAAGTTTGTCTCTAGCCATTCCACACACCCCGTAGCCGGTCTTGGGGGCGCAAAAGACCCGGGCATAGGGCATCCAAGGTTTGCGACACGATAAAGGATGCGGCCCAATGCACCCAAAGCACAGACAAAGGGTGAACCACCACGGAATGGCTGTACAACCGCTATAGCAACCGGATTCCATAAAAAAAATCCCTTCAGCAGGGTCTTGGGGGAGAGCTACCGTGGCGCCTACATTACCACACAAGGGAAAGGGCGGGTTATGCCATATGTGAGGCGCATGGAAAAGAAAGGAGGTGCCTTTGATGGGGAGGGGAGAAGTAGGTTTCGGGGGTGCAAGGCGTGTGGGGGGGGGGGGGGGATTCGCTCCGAGGCAAAAAAATATGCTGGGGTGGGAAAGGAATTGTAGCCCGGAAGACCCCAGCCGTGGTGGCATTCCCGGGAAACCAACGAGCACGCGCCGCGGTGCTAGGGACCAACTGCAGCACTTCAACTGCGCCCATCCCGAGGCCCTAGCTTCCATCATTGCACCGACCACTGTCGTGGACGTAGACACACCCTTCGCGTGGCATTTGCCCGGTGCCATACCTTGCTCAATGAAAGCTTGCTCTAGTCTCCGAGCGCCTAGGTTACCGGCAGCGCTGGCACCACCACCTACCATCTACAGCCAGCTTATTGCTTGGCGGCGCCGGACACCGGGCCACACCACAAACCCAAAAAAGGAGGTGTGGTGCCCAACATAGCCAAGCCATAATCAAGAGAAGCAAAAGCAAAGTGATTAAAACTATGAGCATTACAAAATGAGGTTGTCCTCCTCCCCACCACCATCAAGGCCCAGAGCTACAGCTACCTTGCCTACTTGCATGGCTTGGTCGCCCATGATGTCCATCGCCCAGGCTAGATTGCGCGCCGCCACTACTGGGGAGTGCCCCAGCCGCAACATATGCTTGTGCGGGCCGTGAAAATGGTAATACCGTCGCTTAGAGTCGCGGGGTGTCAGCCCAAAACCTTATCCGTCACCTCTGTGTCATGCGTGGCAAGCTTGACCCATCCCCGTCAACCGGCACTCCTCGTGACTTGACATTGAACACCGACCGAGCCAAGGAACTACTAATTCCCTAGGCGCAGTGTTGCACGTGGAGGGGGGCGGCTGAGCTCAAGGCCGCTATGGCCGCCTGCCGGAGCTAGGTGCACTTGTCATGGCCACACGCACATACTCCGGGGTTTCACTAACCTGTATAGATGACATGTGCGGTAGGACAGGGCACCGAGTAGGGAGGATGTGTGCACGGCCATCGGGGAACCTGCAGTTTGGAGCCCTAACACCGCACCCCGATATGCCCTGGGGTGCCCCTGTCAAGGAGCCTTGCAAAGCCCGCGCTCACATTTTGATGTTTGGATAGGACCTTGCAAAACACCGGTACGGGGGTGTATTGGTCGAGTGGCTGCTTGAGCCACAGGGCGTGTGCCGGCAAGGGGTAGTCCTTGTGCGGCTCCATTAACGGCGGGAACTCAAGTTGTCGCGTGCGGCCGCTATTGCCCATGACCATTGGAAGGAGGTCAATGGGCAAGTGCATGGAAACCTCCACGCGGGAGCCCGGACCGCCACGTACATGGGTGTGGGGTGTAGCATTGGAGCTAAAATTGGTGGGTTGAAATGCCGCCAAGTCTCGTCCCTGCCAAAGCAAGCAACATGAAGCCGCGGCATGTCCACTATTGGCGGAACCACAAGTCAAGCAGCCGGTGTAGGCTGGGGTGCTACGGCAAGTCTGCTTGGTCGGCTACACCATCTACGAGGCCCCAGCAGCAGCGATGTTGACGACCCACGCCGACGCGCACGTGGTCACTGCCTTGGTGCATGTACGTAGCAGCAACCGTGCATCCCCGGCTTTGTCCACGCTCTTGCAGGCGACGCCACGCAGGTAGAATAGCAGGTCCATCCCCTGCTTTGCGATGTGGCGTGCCGTGTGCACGGAGCGCTTCCCTTGGGAGACGGAGGTGCCAAGCAAAGATGAGCCCTCCTCACTTTGGCCATGTTCACCATCCGTAATGGGATCGTAGAGGCTGATGACCTCCTAGTGCACCTCCTAGACATTGACCCGCCACCCCTTGATGAGACCTTCCGTGCCACTGCGCAAGTTGTTGCATAACAAAACTTGAGCCTCCGTTGCGGGGGCTGCTTTGTTGGACCTGTGGCTAACGCAGCCGTCACCGCCTCTCCATTCCCAATGTCCGAGAACTAGGGGCAAGGCCCCCTAACCTCCAGTGGCAGCAAGCCACCACTTCTGCTTTCCCGCCCTTGGGTTCTCAGGTGCGCGGGAGGTGGATCTAGATGGTATCGGAGGGGGGGGAGGGAGGGTGAAAACCATCCCACACCCTAACCCACTTAAGGTGGTGCAAAGCACCACGATGCCACTTCTTGCACCCCCCCCCCCCCCCCGTGCTTGAGTGTCGTGCCCCGAACCATAAAACAAATTAGGGCAACGGTAGGAGGGAACGCAAAGGAGAGGGCACCATGTAAACAAAATATAATATAACAAAGGCACAAGCAGACATAAAAACAAACCACGCGACAACACAACACGAAAGAAGAGGGGCAACATCCCTGCACTAGGGCCCACCAAGGGAACTCGCGGGAGCGTCGCGACTCTTGACGGTGGAGACAGCCGCCCGTTACCCATGGGTTCCGCGGACGGGCCTCTAATCTTGTCTCATCACTGACTAGCAATGCGCCACAGGCGTTTGCGACAATGCATGGGTGCACAAAAACGAACTCCGGCAGGTTAAATCCCGAGAAGTCCGAGCCTGGCCTGTCTTGAAGGGCCTCCGTCCATGCTTGCTGAAAACCGTAAACATTGGTGGGGAGAGGGGGGGGGGTCAATCCTGAGGTGAGACTGCTCCCCAGCAAAAATGATGTCCTGAGTGCACCAAAGGCACCAGCACTGCTGCTCGTGCTGCCATTGCTTGTTGGTCCCATGCGGGCTGGCCATGGCGACAGAGGGGCAACGCCTGTGCCACTGCCACCGCCACTACTAGATGCGCGGGTGTTGGCCTTGCCATTGGTTCGGCTCGATGTTCATATGCAAATGGCGATGCCGGCACTCAAGGAGCGCGTGCTCGGTTGTCACTGTGATTGCCAAAGATGCTAGCGCTGACACAACCAATCCATTGCTCGATATGTTGATGCATGTTGCTGGCAGAGGCGACACAGGGGCTACTTCAACACTTTTGCTTTTGATATTGCAAGTGCACCTAGTGCTGCCGCCTCCGTTGTGTGTGCTTGTTCCCTAAAGGCCTACGGGCGGCAATGGCAACACACAAGCAGCAAGAGGGCGATTATCGCTGATGTAGTTGCCGGCACTCTCACGGCTGGCGAGCCCTATAACAAGACGGATGGCTTATTGGCCCATTTGGTCCAAGTTGGGTCCCCAAGATTTTGAGGCGGTTATTGAGTTGTAGTTGTTGTGGGGTGCAGCGGTAACAACCACGGGGGGGCGACTACAACCGGTCCTGAACAATAGCCCCCAGCTATCTGTCAAAACTCGAGGGGGGGGGGGGGGCAGAGTTGGGGGGGGGTCCGGCCGGGGGTTGGGGGGGGGTCCGGCCGGGAGTCAGGGGGGGGGGGTCCGGCTGGGGGTCGGGGGGGGGTCCTACCAGGGGTCTGGGGGGGGTCCTGCCGGGGGTCGGGGGGGGGTCTGGCCGGGGGTTAGGGGGGCGTCGGATGGGGTGAGGGGGGGGGGGGTTAGGGTTAGGGTTGGGGTCACCGAGCTGGTGGAACCAGTCTTGGTTTTATAACCCTTTTTAGGGTCTAGGGTGGACCTACCAGGTTTAGCAGCAGCAGCAGCAAGCAGCAAGCAGCACGCGCGAAATGGGGAAAAATCAGAACTCCGTCTTGGTGCTTCGGAATCGGCTGAAATTTTGGCGGATGATACCTGTGGGTGTGAGGGACAACCACACAAAGTATGAGCCAAGAACTCAACGGTGGCGGCCGGGAACAGCTGTCGCAAGTGGCGGACCTCAGTTTCAAAAACTGCAATTTAGGGCCGAAAACAGCCATTTTTGGGCCAAAACAGCCCTAGAACCCATTCAAAACGGCCAAACAAAGGAGAAGTGTGGGTACACTCCATGTGCGGCTTGACTTTCCCGTGTCAACGAGCCCTTTGCAGCCCTCTAACTCCACCATATGTCCCGGAAACGGCCCAAAAAGCCCCCCAGAAGCCCCAAATTTTGTGTAGATGGGCTGGCGACAGCCACAAACCAAGAATGGGCCATATCTTTGGCTACATGGCTCTCTAGGGACACTTGCTGGTGGCCGACCCGGCACCACTATCTTTCAAAACCCGGAGGGGGGGGGGGAGGGGCAGGGGGTGTCGCATACAAGGACCGGGCCCGGCCGCCCCCCCGTGGTAACAACAACACACAAAGGGGCAGTCACGGCGCCACAAGCTGCTCCAAGCGGAGCAAGGGGTGCATGGTTTGAGCCCTTCCATGGTGAAGGCACGGATAGCAAAACACCGGTTGCAACCACATTGTCCACCAGGATTGTGTATAAAGTCTGATGTCTGATGTCAGATAAGGGATGTTGTGTGTGCCGTCTGTCCAAGAAGATGTCCGATATTCTTGTCTATTGGAGGTGGGTCTAGGGGTCTAATGCCTAGAGGAAATTGGGAGAAACTATCCCTAAATCACCCCCCCCCCTGCCGTTGTCCACACCAAATTCTTCACAGGAAACCCCCCCCGTGACCCACCCATCCCCCCCCCCCCACTATCGGGTGCCTTCCACCCCCCCCCCAACGAAAAACGGCGCCACAAAAAACAAAAAACACAAACCCCCCCGTTTGGAAAACAATTGCACACCTGTTGTTGACAGCAGACAGCACCTGTGACAATCAGAAACATGGCAGCACAAAAATAAAAACCAGTTTGAGCACCACAACGGGGCAATCGGGAAAATGGGTGAGCAGCAAAAGTGGCCAAGAAAAAAAAGACTTTGGGAAAGGGGAAGGGGAAAGGGGAAAGGGGAAAGGGGAAAGGGGAAAGGGGAAAATGTGGGAACAGGAAAAGTGAGAAAATTGAACGACCACCACACAAAACAGCCATACGTAGCACTGAAAACCAAATGGGAAACGTGGGGGAAATGTGCCACACAGGGAAAGCGGGAGAAATCTCAACGGATAGCATCCTGACCATGGCAATTGGCATCCGTTAAATTCGGTTCAACAAATAAAATGGTCATGGTACACCACAGAACACCAAATGTGCCAACGGGGAAAATGGGCAAAATCTTCGAAGAGAGCGCACAACAACAAAAAGGCACATGCAAATACGTGGGCATCCTCTCATTCATCGATGACTCCATCCATGTCATCCACTGGCTGCGAGCAACTGGGCTGGGAGCTGCTCGGTGGTGCCGCAGCACGCGTGACACAGTCCGTGTCTGGCACAAGCGCATCCCATTCTGCCAATAATGGCAATGCGTGCTGCGTAGCAAGGTCCCGCAGTTCCGGCCGAGTGCTGTTACTTGCCACCTTCATACCCAGCACATCAAGACAATTCACCAACGCCCCCTTCGTCCAATCACGCAGCCAGCCATTCTGTGCTGCCATTACCAACATCGCCTGCATCTTGGCCACACCGCGCCCCTTATCTGGCTTGCGTGCTGTGGCCCATTCAACTGCACTATTGTTCTCCCCCTCATCAGAGACATCATCTACAACATTCACCACCACGTCCCCACAAGGACGCGGGCTTGCGCAAAAGCATGCATGACACACCAGACATGTATTGCACCAGATGCGAACCTCCTTCTTGCATGTGGCACACTCCATACCTCTGCGAAAAGTGATGAAGTCGTGGTTGCCAGCATGCGAGTCACGGGTCCCATCTGGTGCCACAATGCGTACCACATCAGCCTGGCGCCGTTCTGTACCCTTTCTTGAGGGGGCCGTGGAGGCTAGTGGTGTACCCGGCCCTCCAAAGAAGGGCAGGTTGTCACCATCATCAGCCACTACTTCATTACCTTGTAGACACTGAAGCATCGCAGCTTCCAGAGGTTCTCTTTCACTTACCTTCCTTGAAACCCTCTGTCTTGGGTGCAGATCGAAGCGTGCACGGGCAGCCAAGTGGCGTGCCACTGCAACACCTTGTCCCTTTGTCCATTGCTGTAAAGGGGGCAAGATGGAATGCAATGCCATGCACATGCTGAGGACATGTGTGTCCACAATGTTATGCATATTGCTGCAGAACCTCCCACACAAAGAGATGGCACGCTCTACTGCAGCTTCAGCGGGGCAATACGTTCGCAATAATGAGAGAACGCGCCACACATTCACCCACTGTGCATGTGCCCTTTCAGGTGCCAATGCCTCCCACATCTTGGACATTTGCACAGTTGAAAAATGCTGCACCATGTGCTCCTTAAAGCCTGCCCACTCTACCAAGGCACGGTCACAGTTCACATGTGCTGCGCACAACGCTTCTTGGTGTGCAGCCATAAACTGACGCAACTGCTCTACCCCATATGCGGCACGCTCATTGACCGGGAGGCAAAGGAAACGGCCATGGTCCAACATTACTGCGCACTCCAACACCCCCCTGGGGTCAATGGTTGCCTGCCCCTCCTTGATGCCTGCAAGCAACGCATCAGTTACTGCATGCGCCTGAACATCAGGAAAAGGAGGGGTTGTTACACAATTCTGCCCACCTGAATCAAACTGGACAGCATGCCATGCACCGGTCGCAGTTTGCTCCTTGAACTGCAACCACCCTTGACCCTCCTCGCAAGCCACCTTCTGCAACCGGCCTTGTAGCATACCTGTGGCAGTGGCTAAATGTGCACCTGTGGGCGCGCGCAGTTGTGCCACACTGTTAAAACACCGCATGCCATGCAAGATGTCCCCATAAACCACCCCCCATGCAAGCAAATTGGCATCATGGCAGTCCTCCCACACATCCTCCTTCTTGGTAGAATGCTGCAAGTTGGAATCCAAGTGTCGTGCCACCCAGGGGACATTGGCCAAAAAAACAGTGTTGCTCCGTGCATTTGCCTGTGACCACCTGATGCGATGACTTGTGGGGATCAGTTGCAAGCCACCACGGTTATCCTGCACATGCTTCTGCACACACTTTTGCAACTCCTTCCACTGCCGTGCCCCATTGTACAAGCCTCGCTGCCGATCGACGGCCGCATGTAATCAACATGGGTCGCGCCCGCAGCCTCCAACGCAAGACCCAACTTGCGCTGCAACACATGGCACGGCTCAGCCAAGGGTGTCATCAACACCAACCACTTCCCAATCAAGGCAAACACATTGCTCTCTGTGATAGAGACATCAACAACCTGCCGCGCACTGGCACCCCGCACACCAAGGTTGGAAGCCCCGTCCATTGCAAAGGTCACTACCCTCTTTGCCCACCAATCGCGGTCAGGAATACAGGACAGCAGGACGCATTCCAGCTGTGTTGCAATGTCATGCGCATCACCACAGGCCACATCCACCACCCCAAGGAACACCTCACACATGCCCACAGGGCCAGTCCCCGGGAAAATAAGCAGAATGGCGTACTCATTGATGCGATGCCTTTGCCTATCCGAGCCGTCAAGCAACGCTGCAATGAACGTTGCCAGGAATAAGGTGTGCGTCACCTCATCCTGCATGGCATCATGCATTGCTGCAATAGCCTTCTCAACTATCCACCGCCGTGATGCATGGTGCCGAGGGGCAGATGTCAAAGAGCAGTGCAGAAGAATGCGCTCACTTATTGCACGGACGGAAGTGCACATGCGTAACCCAATGTACACCTCAACCAACCGTGACAGAATGGCTGCCTCAGCATCCGACATAGCCACACCAATGTCCATGGCTTCCCCCCTGATGAACACAATGTTCCCTCCCACCACCACAGCTGTGGCAGCAGCAGTGGGGCACAATGCGCGACATCGCTCTGCACAATGCAGCTTCAAACTGTCCTCGGCCAGTCGGTGGTGGTGCCCTGGCCTACGCAGATTCTTTCGCGCTGATGTTGTGCCACGTGATAACCCCAAGTGGCTTTCCAACACCTCCTTCCGCCACGTTTTTGGGCCAGAGGTCTTCATGCGCATCCCTGCACCATATGTTCCCAATACCAAGGCTTCAGTGTTCTTAGGGGGACGCGCCACCCCACGAATGCCACACACATTTGCCCACACACAACACACACACTCAACACCCCCACCTGTCGTGAACTGATACTGCCAATGAGCGGCTACAAACGTTTGTAGTGTCTTTGGACCACTGTCCAGTTGCATGGGAGTCGCCTGCATCAATACGCACAATGCATCCTTCCCTGATGCGGCCAATGCAACAGACCTCAACCTGTCCTGCTCCACTGACTGTGCCACTGACCATTGTGACATGCCATGCTCTGCATGCCGCGTATCCCACTCTTTTGCATGCCGTGCTCTAAGTTGCATCTCGTGTGCTTCAACACGCACTCTCAGATGCCTTGCCACTCGCACCTTGCGCTTCCGCAGCAACTGTGCCACTGCCTCAACAAATTCTGAGGACGTATGTAGCGGCGCCGAGGCAGCCACAAACATCTCATCAAGCATGCTGTGGGCATGCATACTCATGTTCCGGTCCCCCACCCTTGATGCACTCTGTGTTGCAGCTGGGGAAGGGGGGGGTGCACCTTGTGCCAGCGCCGTGGCTAGCACAGAGGTGTCCATAGGCACGCTCTGGGCATGCATAGGCCTGTTCTTCATGTACCCAACCCTTGATGCACCCTGTGTTGAAGGAGGGGTGGGGGGGGGGCGCACCTGGTGCCAGCGCCATGGCTGGCACCGAGGTATCAATAGGTACGCTCTAGGCGTCACGTGTCTGACCAAGGGCCGGTGGTCCTGTCCGTTGGAAGGCGGGCTGCGACATGTCTGGTACAACCAAATCTGTTTGTTTCCGCTTGTATAGCAGAAACGTCGCTCTTCGCGGGTCGGGGGGGGGGGGGTCATGGCCTTCACCGTGGTGTCATTACACAGCCACCACCTGTCGTTGAAAACGACATGCACCACAAAGTGACCCTCCTCCCTCGTCGATCCAATGTGCAACACCATGGCATGCAAGGACCATTGCCACCCCAAGCAATCGAGAAACTCATGGTCCACAACCAACTTGTACTCCTGCTGGTTGTGGACATGTAACCCCACGACCTCATTGAACACCAAAGATGTATACATTGGTGCCTCCCTCAAGTCACCCCCACACGGACAAGGGGGGGGGTTATCAGGTAACCCAACCGGTCGCCCCTTCATTCCCTCCCTCACGCGCTTTCGCACACTCTGCCCCTGATTCGTCACATGCAATACCTGCGCTGGCATGGTTGTCCCCCCCCCCCTCCCGCAGAAACTTCACCCCACAGGCACCACAGTATTGCCAGAACTGCTTGTAGGACAAACAACATGACAAAGCAACCAGCCCAGCGGCCGTGAGCTTGGGCACCATGTACTTCCAACATTCGGCCATCTCTGCCTGCCGCATCCATTTGAATTTTGGTGCAGGGGCTTTGCACTTGCATCGCCCGCTGCATCGGCACACCGTCTCACACATGGCATCCTCCATGGCCAGCCTCTCAGCAATGTCCTGTGGATTGTATGCACCACCTCCTCCATGTGCCACAACACCCTGCCACAATGGTCCCCAGACACCCTCCTCGTCCAGGCATCCTGGGTGCTGTCCTTCATGTCCACCCGACGCCACCAACAGGCACTGCAGCGTGGTACCCCACCAACATCAGTTGTACCCATATGGATTCTCCATTCCCCATGGTCACCGCGGTGCTCCACCAAGTGGCCCACTATGCACCTGCATGTAAGCGGAATGCGGTCTCACTGAGGAATGCACGGTCCCACGGCGGGAGTGTCCACCAGTTACCACGGGAGTACAACACCACTAACCTCCTCTCCCCGTGCCAACAACAAGTGCCATGCCATGCACCCGTACGTACAAGAACCGGTTGCTGGCATACATCCTACGTGGCGCCATCCCGTGTAACACCATCCAAGCATTGCATACTACATCTCCGTCCGGCCGGACCATTAGATACACCACCCACCTCCACCCATAAGTGTCCCCGCGTGTGCTGTCCGGTGGAAAACACTGCCGACCAAGGGGACGTGTCATGCACATGTTGATGCGGTTTTGTGAGGACATTGCAAGACAATTGCATGGTGGTCCATGTGAACCAATTCGGCAAAATCTGCCTTGCCATCTTGTTCACCAGGGTCACAAGTGGCTTGTAGTTGCGCGTCCGTTGCACTAGACGAGTGCGGCGGCAGTCTCTTGCATTGGTGTGGCCCTTCATACCACCAACCCCTAGTTGCAAATGCCACGCTCTAAACCCCCCAACCGGCCCACGCTTGTATGGCAAGATGCCCATCATCCCGTGCAACGTGCAAAAGGGGGCGAATGGTCAAAGACTGCACCCCGGAAATGACCACCTCCTTTGACACCATCTCGTTCCGCCTCGGCAATAACCACCACCGTCGCCCGGTGGCACTGCTCCTCCATATCCCCACAGTCATGGAAGTGCAGCGGATTCTCCCGTCCAGGCACCCAAACAGCAGCGGATGTCAACGCGCTGTCGATCCCCAACCCTGACGTCACAATGCTAAACCTGTTTGATCGCAGCGACACCACACTACCATCCACACGCTTCGCCAAGGCAGCAAAGTGCTCAGGCATTCCCCCTTGGGGCCGGCCACGCCATGTGTCCTTCTCAAGATCCCGGTTCACAGATAGTGCAGACCCTTGAATTGAAAGCCCACACATGTCCCCAAACACGGCAATGGCTTTTGCCCGCAGCGATGCGCTGTCCAACGGGGCGTTGCTGCTGATAGCATACAGGCTTTGGGGCACGGCATAGTAGAAACATGCCCCGGCAACGTGCTGGTCCGGAAGAATGCGAAGCTTCAAGGACCCCGCGGTTGGTAGGACTCTGCCACCCTCGTCCTTGTTGGGATGTTTGTCCACGTCGTCCAATGCCATAGCATCTGGATCTATCGGAGCTGTCTTTGTGCCTTGCTCTTTCTTGCCACGTTTCACGGCAGCCCCATTACTTGGGGGTGTAACCCCTGGGCGCTTCTTGCTCCGTGGGCTCTGTTCCAATGAACTGGGGTGTTCAACCGGGGTGGACCCTGAATCCGCACTAGACTGACTGCAAGCCTTCACTGTCGCCAATGAACTGGGGTGTTCAACCGAGGTGTACCCTGAGTCAGCACTGGACTGAGTGCAGGCCTTCACTGTCGCCACAGTGCCTATGCTAGAAGGACTACAGTCCACATCAGCTGGCTCCTTGGCTTTCTGTGCAAGTGGTATAGGAGACTCCTCCAAGGAACTCGCAACCCCTCCATCACTAACCGCCGGTGTCAAGGGTCTACTATGGATGCAATGGAAGGTGACTCATCGGCGGGGCAGACCTGGGACCTGGGGTCTGGTGTTCCATGTCCAACATATGCCGGGGAGTCGGTCGCACCACCTGGGGGGGGGGGGGGGCAGGTGGACTGAACACCTCACCAGGGCTATCCACCCTTTCTGCACCTGCCGGGGGACCACGCCCTTGTGCCAGGGAGGACGAAGTGGGAGTCACAGACTCATTGCCTGAGGGGTGTCTTGCCATGAGCACCGCCGCTCCAACCCTCTGCGCTACGGCAGAGGACGTGGAGTCACTTGGGTCACCTTGAGGGTGCCCTTGTGGACTTAATCGTTGGGTGTATGCAGGTTGCACACCGGCCGCCTCCATCTCCTCCACTAGTAGCTGCAACATCTCAAGACCTCCATCATCCCGCCACGCGTTGTCCACAACCCGTACGGCCGCATGCAGACGGCCGGGGTGACTGTCTGGCACCTCTGGGCGGAAGGGGCTGCAACGCAGCAACAGCTCGTTGCAGTCTTGCATAGGCACCCGCATGCTGTCCGCGAAGTGGCGCCCCGGCGTGTATGCTGCCACCACGCTGTCCTCGGTCAATGGTTCCTAGCGCTGCTCTTGCAGCCCCTGGCATGCAATCGTGAGGCAGTGGGCTGCCCCCTGGGCGGCTTGCAGCAACGCTTGGTCAAAGCGCTCTTGCCGTGTCTGGGTGACAGTGACACACGCACGTGGGACCGCAGCCTCAGGCAACAACGAGTTGCGCCGACTGGCAGCAGGCGCCTTGGGGCCTGGCAACAGGTCGCTCACCAGTGGTTTGGGCCCACTTGTCGCTTGGGGCCACAGATGTGGGCCAGGCGTAACGTGGCGAATAGCGTTGTCATAGAAGTAAGCCATGGTCGGGGTGGGATATGCCTCGTCCCCAGTCCAAAACGGCCAATCGTCGACCAGAGGTAGGGCACGCACCAGTTCACACCAAACGTCCCTTTGCTCTGCTAACTTCACACTTGACGGCCACCCAGCAATAGCACCGGCCTTACGACTGCCTGGCCGGCCACTGTTTCGTTTTGCAAGTCGTTCCCACAGTTCTGTGGCAACCTCCCGGTAGTGCAAGAGGCTACCCCCATCATACATGGTGGGCTTGGCAAACCCATGCTCGGTGTACATGAACCAGCACAATGCCCTGCAACCATGCAGATTCACCACGTCAAGGTCACACGAGGCCATGCGGTCCTTCAACCGTCGCCATAGGCGCCCGGCCACATCCGGCGTGGCCTGCCACCCCAATTGTCCTGTGGCCAGCATTAGGCGAAACTTCATTCTTGCTGGCTCCAGCAAGTGTTGCGGTGGCCATTCAGCAGCCTGGTCCATTGCTTGACTTGTGCACCACGACTGTTAGTGGTTTGGGTGACCTTCGTGGCTTGCAGGGTCCACAACCGTGACCACTATGGGGCTCCCACAACTCGGGGGGGCAATCAAGGGCAGGTCCTTGGTACTCAAAGTGCCAGCCGGGCTTGTCCTCAGGCTCACCAGCTGGTCCAAGAGACGCCGTTGTGGTTGGGTTTGTTGTCGAGAGCGCTAGGGCTATGACAACAAACGAAGTGCTGCGGCTCAGTGGCACACAGTGGTTACGTCAAGGCTTAGTCGCGAAGCGCAAAGGCTTGGCCCGAAACCGAAAGCTGTGGCTCAAAGGCGCAGAGTAGGCGACCAGGGTTCAGTCACGAAGCGCAGTGGCTCGGACCGAAACCGAAAGCCGTGGCTCAAAGGCGCACAGTAGACAACCAGGGTTCAGTCGCGAAGCGCAAGGGCTCAGACTGAAACCGAAAGCTGTGGCTCAAAGGCGCACAGTAGTCGATCAAGGTTCAGACGCGAAGCGCAATTGCTCGGACAGAAACCGAAAGCTGTGGCTGAAAGGCGCACAGTAGGAGAAATGGCAGAACGCGAACTCACACAGGAAAAGGTGTAATGAGGCATAAACAAACTACAAGGAGAAAAGGTACAGATGAGACCACACAACCTGGACGCACCATATCCGTCAAATGTTTTGAGGGTGATATTTTTGGGGGTGATATGTGACAGACGTACATCCGTCAAATATTTTGAGGGTCTATAGCCCCCAAATATTTGAAGGAGCCACATCCATCAAATGTTTTGGGGGTGTAGACCCCCCAAATATTTGACGCAACCACATCCTTCAAATATTTTGGGGGTGTAGACCCCCCAAATACTTCACGGACGTACATCCGTCAAATATTTTGAGGGTCTACAGCCCCCAAATATTTGACGGACGCACATCAGTCGAATATTTCGGGGCTGTAGACCCGCCAAATATTTGACGGACGCACATCCGTCAAATATTTTGGGGGTGTGCACCCCCAAATATTTGACGGACGCACATCCGTCAAATAATTTGGAGGTGTAGACCCCCCAAAATATTTCACGGACGCACATCCGTCAAATATTTTGGGGGTCTACAGCCCCCGAATATGTGACGGACGCACATCCGTCAAATATTTTGGGGGTGTAAACCCCCCAAATATTTGACGGACGTACATCCTTCAAATATTTCGGGGGTATACAGCCCCCAAATATTTGACGGACGTACGTCCGTCAAATATTTTGAGGGTCTAGAGCCCCCGAATATTTGACGGACGCACATCCGTCAAATATTTTGGGGATCTACAGCCCCCAAATATTTGACGGACGTACACCCATCAAGTGTCATGTATCATTGTCGAATGGCAATTATCGTTGGCGTGTCTTCAACCTCCTTTTTGGGCAACCCCACCCTGAAGACCTTGGAGACCTCCTTCAATGTTGGGCAGGCAGGCATGGGCACACTCGTACCATTGCAGGCAAACATAGTCAACGCACAGAGCAGCAAACCTGGTGGTGATCACATGTCCGTACTCTTTCCCGCTAGTGTTGTGGCTGGTACTGTTGTGATGTGCCAGGGATGGTCAGAGGCCATGGGTCAATGCATGTTCTTCTACATACAGGGTTAGTGGCGACCCAAAATGTAATCTTTCACCCCGTGGGGCAGCTTGCGCCACCCACATTGGGGGGCTTCCTCATCGTGCACCGGAATTGGTGCACACACCCCGAGGGTCCCAGGGCAGCGGTGCACACCATGGAGCAGGGACGCCACGTACACACCAATAGGGGTGCGGAATTCCGCACACAAGAACGGCAGCGAATCCAGGCAGGTGTACGCGTCCTGCCACAAGGGCAGGTCGATCGTGCGGTACGTCCCTACCGTGTTCTGATTCTAGTACTTCTGCTTGTGGTAGAGGGGCCATCCCACCAGGTGCTGGACGAGTCGCTGCTCCCACGGGTGAAGCTTGGATGTGTGGGTTACCCTCACCAGCCCCCCCAAGTCCCCCGAATCATGTCCATCGTCCTCAACCAAGACGTAAGAGAGCGCCCATTCGGTGAAGTCAGGTAGGATGACCCCCAAAAGGCGGGGTTTCACAATGTTCCCCCGTGCATCCTTGACATAGACGGACACCTCATCCTTCCGAGTGTTGGCCATGATGCGCTCAAAGTCAAGCAACTGATCCGCACTCCCTGGTGAATACCCCCATGGGTCCCGTGCCCTCTTGTGCCTCCGCCATGGCTTCCACAGCCAGTGCCCCACCACCCCCCCGGCCAACCGGTAGATTGTGCCATGCAAAATCTTGTCAACAGCTGCGGCCTCCCTCAGAACCCCTGCCAGCTGAAGAGTGTCGCTCACAGTCCCGGAGCCTACTTCCCACTGCACCGCGTGCAGTGCCTCGAGCCATACACCAGGGTGGGGTGGGTGGTCCACTCGGTAAACCGCCCGAAGAGCTGCAGCTCCGACTGCGCCTTGCTGGTCAGGGTGTTTGACCGCCAGATGTCGTGCATGACCCCTGGTGTCGGGGACACCAGGGAGGCTAGGATCACTAGGGCTTGCAGCCCCTGGAACCTATCGAGGGTCGCAACCGTTCTGAGAAGCTTTACCGGATGGGCCTGCCACTTGCGACCAACAAACGTCACGCAGTGTTGGAGCCACACCATCTGCGCATAGTGAGTCGTCACTACCGCTACCGACTGTGCTGGGTAGGTGCCTCTCCTGACAGCATACTCCAAAAAATGGCACACCAGCAGACCCTGGTCATCCGGTACTGTTGTACCAGGATACTGGCCCGGCAGCGCGTGCGGTACAAAAAGAATTGCAAGGTGCCGGTGGTGCAAAACCGTTGTGAATCATGCCAAGGCACTTGCGGGCCAGGGCAGTCCCTTACAACCCCGTTGAGCAGGAAGGTGGCATCCGCTGGCCATGCCACTGCTTCGGGGACTACCTCTGCCTTCTCAGCCTCACACCAACTTGCCAAAAGCTGGACGTGGCTGTAGGGCCGCAACTGCCCCGGGTGACCACACAGCAGACATTGGCTGCCCATGGCGGCCAAGTGCAGGCCCACGGGGATGATGTGCCTCGACGCCTCATCCACAAGGCTGAACGCAAACCTGGTTTTTTCCTGCCCTTTCCCAAGCAGCATCTTGTGCCGGTTAGCAACCATCCCAGCCGTGGCAAACAGCACACGGCAGGAGTTGGGGGCACATTTGAGGGTAGCCTTGCAACCTGGGGTGCGCCCCAAGGTCTGCTGCACCTTCTCCTGGTCGAAGGGTGCCAGGCATGGTGGGGCAGTAGCCCGTTGGGCTCGGAGGCGCAACCAGGGGGATGGGTGTTCGCCAAGCACCTTCTCACGAAACACACTGTCCTTGTAACGCTCCTCGTGCACGCGTGCCAACAACATGTCGACTTGTGCGTTCGTGGGTGCAGTCACCAACACGCATGCGCGGGGTGCGGTATCTGTCTCAGGTCCCCCCACCTTCCTGCCCATGTTGAACGTTCCAAGGTCAGCAGGATCAGGGTTCTGGGCGACCAGGAGACCTTGCTGCCATAGCACGGCCTTGATGCATGCCACCAAGGTCTCTGACTTCCCTGTGCCAGCACCTCCATTCAATGCTGCGATGCATGACTCATCCAACACCTGCCGCGCAGCCAACGCCTGTGAGGGATTTAGCGCGTGTTGTTTGACAAGGTGTTTCAGGATGTCCTGGTCTTCGTTCGACAGGGGAGGCGTGTCCCTTGGTTCGGCCCGCATGTTTGCCAGCAGTTTGGGCCACGCTGCTCCGTGCTGGATCTCCCTATGCAAGGTGCGAAAGGCACCTGTGTCGGGGACAACCTTACACCAATAGTTGCCAATGAGAGTGGCCCGTGGCTTATTAGCACAGCGGATCCAAACACGCTGTCCTGAGATGCCATCTCCATGCACCCTCGCCTCGAAGTCCGGCTTGTGTTTATCCCAGTTGGGTTTGGCAGAGATCCAGCCACGCACCATGTCACCATCGGATAGCTCATCGTTGCCCCAGACCTCCATTTGGGAGGCCCATTGTGGCTGTGGGGGAGCATTCCCATCCCCATCGCCATCATCGTGGGGCCACCATTGCTCAAAGGCCAGGTTCCGCTTGGTGCCGTTCTTGTCTGCCCACACCTCAGCGGCCTCCATCTCATGGACGGCGTACACCTCTTATGCTTTGGTCACAAACCTGTCGCGGTCAAGCCACCGTTGCGTAAACCCTTCGACAAGGTTGTCATCGGGCCCATAGTCCATGTTGTTCAATGTGGCCGAAGTGGGCAACAGTGTTGGCTGCTGTGGCGGAGCGGCACATGGTGGTTGTGAAGAGGGTTGAGCTCCTTGTGGCGCACCCGAGTCGACCGGCGCCATGGCCGGGACAGGGGTGGAGTGCTGTGGCTCGGCAGCACACACTGGTTGTGCTGAGGGTTCACCACCTTGTGGCGCACCCGAGGCATCAGTCGGCAGTGCCTTGATAGGGATGGACTGGTGCGGCTCATCGGCACGCATTGCTGGTGCAGAGGGTTGAGCACCCTGTCGCGCGCCCGAGTCAGCCGGCGCCATGGCCGGGACAGGGGCGGATCGCTGCGGCTCTGGGGCACGCATTTGCGGGGCAGAGGGTTGGGCATCCTGTGGCGCGCCCCTGTCAGCCGGCGCCATGGCCGGGACAGGGGCGGATTGCTGCGGCTCGGGGGCACACATTGCTGGTGCAGAGGGTTGGGCACCCTGTGGCGCCCCCGAGTCCACCGGCGCCATGGCCCGGACTTGGGCGGATTGCTGCGGCTCAGGGGCACGCATTCTGGGGGCAGAGGGTTGAGCACCCTGTGGCGTGCCCCTGTCAGCCGGCGCCATGGGCGGGACAGGGGCGGATTGCTGCGGCTCTGGGGCGCGCAATGATGGTGGTTGTGCCGAGGGTTGCGGTGGTATCATGACAAAATCCGCACCCCCGGGTGGTGGCTGGGCCGTTGCCTAGGGGGGGGGGGAGGGTGGCGCGCCCCTGTCAGCCGGCGCCATGGCCGGGACATGGGCGGCGTGCTGGGCCTCTGGGGCGCGCGATGGTGGTGATGGTGGTGGTGCCGTTGCCTTTTGGGGGGCAGAGGGTGGCGCGCCCTTGCAGCCGGCGCCATGGCCGGGACAGGGGCGGCGTGAGGCGCCTCTGGGACGCGCGATGGTGGTGATGGTGGTGGTGCCGTTGCCTTTGGCTTCGGCTTTGCACCATACTTGGTCTTGGCGTGCCATTTTGGAGCCATTTGGAAGAGTGCCCAATGAGTAAGAGACACTCGGTGCACACTGGCCGAAGAGGTGGAAATTCGAACGTCTCGCCGAAGTCTGGGGTCGCTGCAGGGGGGCTTGCGCAGGGAGCAATGGCCCAAATTGCGGCCTCACCGGTGGGGGGGCGGACTGAGACGCACGCCGCTGGAGCAATGAACCGTACTGCGGGCTGGGGCATGGCCGCTTTGGTGCGGGAGCCAGTGGGAGGAGTGAGGTACGGCGGTGCCTGCTATACTGGGTCAGCGTCACCTGATCACTTGGTGGAGGGGGCAGCGGCCGACGAGGCACAGGTGGTGGGGGTGGCTTGGGGATACGGGGGGGTTTCAGGGTGGCACACAGGATTTCAACCACCGCTGCTGCATGCTCCTCGTCCTTGCTGAGGAAATGCGAACGGCTAATTCGCATGCCCTCCTGCCACACCCGCAGGGGGTTCTTCTTGGGCTGCTGCACAGCAAACCGGTACATCGCTCGGCGGTTCAGCACCCCGTCTACGAAGTACTGAACCCCACCCCCGTGATTCTCCCGGATGAGCTGCAGTGTTTTGGCACTGTAGGGCCCGTGTACAGTGGGTTTTGGGGGGGTGGGGGGGTCCTTGGGTACGTACTTGGGGGGTTGCAGGGGGGATGGCGGTGGCACGGCAGTGCACATCAGGGCCTCCTCCACGGCTTCCAGGGCTACCTGGTATGGGGTTGGGTTAACGTGGGGTCTGCGCGGAGGACTTACGGGCGTTGGAGAGGTTGTTGGTGCACGGCGGGGTGAAGGGGGAGAGGAAGGCCGTGTTAGCAATGGAGGCTGGGGCGAGGCCAGTTCGCTGAGACACCTCTTAGCATCAGAGTCCCACGGTGGCGATGGGGGTTGGTCTCCAAACCGCAAGAGCTCCGGCAGATCCCCCCAACCGCATTCCGGGAACGAAGGGCTAGAGGGGGCGGAAGAGGCCACGCTAAGGGGGCTAGACGACATGGCAAATTGCAGCCCGCAGTGGGTGGGGGATGAACGCGTGGGTGCTGGGGCAGGCCCAACTGAAATGTCTGGGTCAAAAACGCAACGGTCTAGACCCAAGACGCGCTTCCTCGCCTCAAGGGGGAGGTCGATAACAAAAGAGTGCCCTATGTGTAGAAGAGGCTCAGCGCACACTTGTCTCCTAGGCAATACACGCATTTCCCTTTGTGTCCAGAGAGACATGCACAACAAGGAACAAATAAGCGTTGAAGGGACATAGGTACCAGGAGAATGTGACATGGGTCCCCTTCTCAGGAGTTGGTAGCATGTTCATCATTGAAGGGGTCTATGGTCATGGGCGCCGTGGCCTAGACCACGGACGTACTAAACACCTCAAGGGTGTTTTGCATGATCCGCCAAATAAAATAAAATCAAATGCGATAAAACCAAAACATACTAGGAAATCAGGACCACATTAAATCAAAACAAAATACCTCCAAGTTGTGGACCACCAGTACCCACTAGCAGAGCCCCTTCTCAGTTTTTTTTTTTGGCTGACAGTGGGAGTTCTGCATCACCCAACTCAAATGCAGTCCGCCACATTGGACAGTACTGCGCCCAGCAAGGCAGAATGAAAAAGAAACCTTGGGACCAGAATCTGCGCAATGACCCAGACAAGCTATCAAGGTAGGGGCTGGCATATGTTGTGCAGCACTAGGGTGCAGGAGGGCTGAGTGCACTGGTCTTCGGAAAGGTTGGCAAACATGCAGATCCGTTGGAGTATGGGGAGATGCCCGGCTCCATCCAACAAAATAGGGCCTAGAACACTAGGCCCTGGACAGATTGTTCCCATATGGCTGACACATCATCGAAGGGGATGCATACATACAAGGCACAACTGGGGTACGCACATGCATGCAAATACCAACAAATCGGGACCCCTTCTCAGTAGCTGGCAGCATGTTCATCATCGAAGGGGTCGAAGAAGGCATTCGTGACTTTGCATGCTCCATCTAATAAAATAAAATCCATCAAATCCATCAATTCAAACAAAACCAAAACACAAAAGTATTAGCAACGCACACCTCAGAGAATGGTAACCAAAACAGCCAAAGCAGAGCCCCTTCTCATTGCATTGTTTTTGGTGGAAGCATCAGCCTCCGGGCGCCATACGACTGTGGGGATGTTTGAAATATGTCTGCTGCGGCTTTGGGGCACGCATTTGCAGGGCAGAGGGTTGGGCGCCCTGTCGCGCGCACGAGTCCAGCGGCGCCATGGCCGGGACAGGGGCTGCGGCTCGAGGGCTCTTTAGGGATGCTGCTGCTGCGAAGCTGGATCCCTTCCCGGTGGAATGTAGAGTTGGATGGTACTGATTTTCCCATGCCCAGGCAAATGCTCTTTCACGCCCCACTTTCTCAACAGCTCTGCCGACCCAAACAGGGCCTAAGAAAAAAGGTCCCCGCGGGGGTCTGTGCCTCTGCTGTGGGGGAAGCACAGACCCGACGTCGGCAAAGCATCCCCCTGCGTTTGCGCCCTTGGAAACAAAAAATCATTGAAGGGGATGCGTAACACCCGTAACACACACTTGGCAACACAACATCAGAGAAGAGCCCCTTCTCAGCTATCCCACTGCATGTGCACAAAGGACCTTGCATTGGATTCGTGGTTTTTTGGGGAGCGGTGTACCACAACGTTATACCACAGGGTTACATGCTAAGCGTGTCAACTGTTTGCTTCGGGACCCACCTCAGGTGCGGTATTGGCTGGATTTGGGCATTGGCAGTGGCATTTCAAAAAATCCGTGGAACACAAAACGGGGCCTAAGAAAAAGGTCCCTGCAGGGGTCTGCGCATGGCTCCCTACTGCAGCCCAGACCCAAGTTCCACAGAGCAGGCTCGTGCACACAGAACGACGCCATCATCGAAGGGGCTGAAATTGGTTGGAAACTGCACAACCCACAACTACTAACAACCAATCGGGACGGGGTTGCAATATGTGGCTGAGTGTCAAATAGCAAACATGGAAGCAAATACTAGGAAATCAGAACCCCTTCTCAGTTGTTGTCAGCACATTCCTCATCGAAGGGGTCTGTGGTCGTAGGCGCCAGGGCCTAGACCATGGACATACCAAACACCTCGATGGGTGATTTTCAGGAACAAACAGCACACATTCAAATACACATTCAAAAGAAATGCAATGCGACACGTGGCACCAAAGTTGCAAATGTTCACGAATTGCACCATAGCACACCTCTGAGAATTGTAATCTGTAATCTGTGATTTTTTCCATGTTTTTCCACTACACACAGAACCCACAGAACATCGAACGACGCAGACACACATACACACCATGTGACGCTGACACTGAAAGAGTCAAGGCAGGCTTTTCCACACCATTGCACATGGGGTTGCGTGGGGGGTGTTTTCCCTACACTATGGATTTCTCTGGATGGTTTTCCAAACTTCCTCAAGAATCACCACGGCAAGACGGAGCACGACAACACAGAGCACAGGGTTTTTAATGGTCGTCACCGGATCCTGCGATAAACAGAAGCAAACATGCCAGAACCCCTTCTCAGTTGTGATCAACGTGTTCATCATTGAAGGGGTCTCTGGTCTAAGGCGCAAAGGCCTAGACCACAAACAATCAAAAACACCTCAAGGGTGTTGTACACAAACAAATTGTCGGCTCAAACAACCAAAATTAGAATCAAATTGAAGTTGTCACATACACTTCTGTCAACAATTGGTTTCCAAACGGGGGGGTTTGTGTTTTCCGTGGCGCCTTTTTTCCTTGGGGGGGGGGGGGGGGGGGGCTAGAAAGCACCGGATAGTGGGGGGGGGGGGTCAGGGGGGGGTTTCCTCTGAAGAATTCGGTGTGGACAAGAGGGCGGGGGGGGGGGAGGTTGATGTAGTGCATAATCAAGGGGTTTGGGGGAGGGGGGTTCATGGTTTGGTAATGATGGTCCATAAAAGTCTGATGTCTGATGTCTGATAGCCGACTAGGTCGCTATACACAATCGTGTTGTCCACTAGGTCGGACCAAATCGGCTATCGTTCAGGCAGTTGTGGCGTCCCACGACTGCCCGCACGGGGCGTCCCACGATGGCGGGCACCCGCAGCGGGGTCGTTGTGGCGTCCACTCTGGCTTTTGCAACCGCTGGTGCCTCATCCTCGTCCTCAGCGGTGATTGTAGTAGCGATCGCCACCCGGCCGAGTCATCCCCATCAATATCACCACGGCAGCACAACGCGCCTGAGGGCCTCTCCCCTTTGTCGCCAATGGCGGTATGGCAACTGCATCACCAAGAAGCACACGAGAACCGGGCGTGGTTGGCATCGTAGAGGATGAAGTGCTACTCCCCTCGGTTCAAGCAGGAGAGGCCCTCCTCGTTGCTGCTGCAATCAGGCTTGCAGCGCTTTGACAATGCAAGGTGGGGGGTGGGGGGCGCCTCCCGCATTGACGGTATCTCCGCATCCATTTTATGCAAGGCCAACGGGAGCCCCACCAGCCCAACCGGCCCCATTGTCGTGATATCAGTGAAAACAGTGATGCCACAGGAAGGCTTTACAACGAATCCCCTAAACAACGGTAATTTTGGGGCTTTCTCCGGCCATGGCCAGGGCTACATGGGCCCCACGGCTACTACATGGGTCCCCATGCGTGCTCAAGCACACATTTTGTCACCAAATGATCATCGAAACCCATCCTAGGGGTGGCAAGAGGGTTTCGGAAAGGGTCAAATTTGAAAAGTTTTTGAGGCGCCGCATGCCAGCGTGGAAGCGGCTAATTCCTCACTAGCAGGGGCCCATAGCTGGGAGGAGGGTATGCAAAGGTCAGACCCAGGACGCCACCAATGGCCGGAGGGCCAATGTACAAGAAAAAAAATTGGTCAGGACCAGGGTCAAAATCGACGCACAGCTGCCACAATACGCAAAAAAATTTTGACCCCTCCCACCCCCTCCAAAAACAGGTACCCCGGTCACAAGGGGTAGGGGGGTCAAAATCGAAAAATTGATTGGGGGATCATTTTGTCTCCCAAAATGATGATTTTACGAGGGGTTGGACAGAGGATGTCATACCTTGGGGTATGCTACACAAATGACCCCAAAACAGGGTGGTATGGCGCCCCGCCTGCGCTTGATCTAACAACCTATCTTCGAGGTTATTTGGGAATTGAGATAGTTTGCAGCACCAACGGTCCAAACACAGGCGCAGCAGGAAGTGTCCAAAGGGCTTGAGTTGGTGAAAGGGTATGGGGATTAATTGTAATGGTAAGGTGTGTGTTTACAGGCCGGCGCGCGGAGCCTGCCCCCATTATTCACCGGAGGAGACTCCCACCCACTACCCCATTGCCAAACAGCCCTTAGGGCCCAGCAGTTGCTGAAGGAGGGTGGAAACCAATAGCGGCTGGTAAGGTATATGTTTTTGAAGACGAGGGGTGGGTCCTTGCCAGTCTTTTCAACTCGGAGAAAAATCTTCTTCTGAGCGGGGACCACCCTTTTCCAGCCTGCTGGCATTATCCCGAGGACCACTGGGGCCCCACCATGACAAGGTTTCCAGTCCCAGGGTAGAGGGGGACACGGGGGGAGGGGTTCGATCCCACTTTCCGGACACCCCCTTACCCCCCCCCCCCCCCAAAAAAGAAGGCTCCCGTGCCCCAGGCCCTTGCTGACCCGCCGACAGGGCCCGTCAAGGGGTCGGGGGGGGACCTCAACACAGATGAGTCAAAATGATCCCCACGGCGCTCTGGTGAATTGGAGGTAGTGTCATGGGGGAATTTTTATTTCCAAAAAGTTTCGAGCCAGGTCGCTTCACATCCCGTTCACAAGCAGGTTTTGACAGACAACACATGCCTCAGGTCATGCGAGCCCCTTTTCTGGGACCCCCCCCCCAAAAGAGCCAATTCGTTCGCCATTCAATTGCCATTCAATTGCCAGCGACCAAACGCCTGACATCATCCGTGGCACATTACCGGCAGTCAGTTAAGCGCCAACTGCCGCCAACTGAAACAACAGTGGCGCAAATCCAAGGACACGGACGTAAGGCACAGCTGGTACCTGCCAACTGGTGCAGAGACTGCGCCTTGCGGGAGGGCCACGTACAGCTCAGTGAACTGCTGCGGGGCGATGCTGCCGCACTCTCCGAGCGGGGGCGTTTGTGGGGACTGGCGGCAGGGCGGTCCTTGGGCCTGTCCCTGTAAGGCAGGTCCTTCAGAAGCTCAGGAACGAGGCCCAGGTGCTGGAACAGCGTCATGTACGACGTGCGCTGCAGGCGGAACATGATGAACCGCACGACATCCACAAGGATGTCCGTGCGCGACGACACAAAGGCTGTGAGGTCTGCCAAGGGGAGGCGCAGCAGAGTGGCATCAGAGGCGGCGATGAGGGTCACGGGGGACCGGCATTTCGGCACCGAATCTGACTCGTCGAAGTTGGTGTTGTTGTCCATGGTGTTGGGCGGGGCCAGGTCCGGCGGTGTGAACTCGTGCTGGGCCAACCACTCGATCAGCGTCAGATACGAAGTGGCGGGGGTCATGGGGCCCATCTTCCGGAGGATGTGCGTGCCGTCCACGTCCAGGCAGTGGACCTGCGGGTCAAGCGGGCGGTGGGGCAGGGCATAAGGGTGTGCTGTGGGCATGGGGGCAGGGCGTGTGGCAGTGCGAGCGAGACTGTTGGTGCAGGACAGGAGCAGGGGAGGAGGGGAGGAGTTGTTAATGGGGAAGGAACAATTACAGGGCGGTGGATGACGACAGGGCGTGCGGTGACTAGTGGTATCTAATGGTGAGTCTCACCCCCCCGCCCTCACCAAGTCAGCCCAGGGCCCATCCCTGTCACCCCCACCCCCCCCTGAGGGAGCCCCCCGAGGGTGATCGGTGCAGTGCTGTGAGGCACAGGTACCCTCCCCTGTTGTGCGCCCCGCTGCCCCAGCTCCACCCTGCACCCATCCCACAGGGTTGCAGGGTTGCGCCCCCGCCGCACAGCAATGCCCCAATGCGTCAACGCACCCGTTCGTGTGCCGTCATCCTGGCCACCCGCGCCCCCAGTGCGCCTATGGTGCAGTGCATGTGGGTGCTGACCGAGGATCCCGAGGAGGCGTGGACGTGCTGATAAAGAAGCTGCCGGGCTGGTGATGTGCCCAGGTTGCGCCGGCCTGCATACTTGCCTCCCGGAGACGGCAGCCAGACTATGTGCGTGGAGTGCGTGGAGCAGTGCCGGTGCTTGAGGATGCGGTGCCCGGTTGCCCCGTGCCGTCATGATCAAGAAGAAGATTGTGTGCCCCACCGTCAGCCGGACTAGCTGTTTGTACCCCGTGATTGCTGGGTGCAGGAGTCGGACCGCAACACTGCCGTTCGGTTGTGATGGGCTTGTCGGCGCGTACAAAGTGCTGTGCTGCGCTGACCCCAAGTCGGCTGAACAATGAGCAACGCTGATGGCCACATGGCCCGTGCTCTGGTAGAGCTATGCCTTCACCATCTCACCTGTGTGCAGTTCTACCATGCCCCCCAAGTTGTTTGCCAAGCTCAGCCTAGCGCAGCAACAGGCACAATTGAAGTCTGCAGATCTGTGGAATGTCACGAGAGCTATGGGTGAGCCCAATGGCGTGCTGCTCGTCGCTGAGCACGGGCCGACAGGCACCGAAGTGTCTTGCTGGCCCATGCCCCCTGACGTAGAGTTGTCCATGGCGTTGCACCTAGCGAGGGTGACGGGTACCCTGGGCGAAGTTGACCGCGGTGTTCTGGCCTCCAAGTGTCCATCAGTCTTGTGGGACAAGTTTGCAGAGGTGCTGGCACAGGCGTCCACCTTCCTTGACAAGTGCACGCGCAAGGAGGAGATTGGGCTCATGGCGGATGTGGTCACGCAACACCACTGGCCCAAGGGCCAAGACGAGCTCCGCCTGGCCTTCGACAAGGAGCCAGCTAGCTTCTGGCGCCAGCTGAATCAAGCCCAAAATCCTATGGCAGCTGGGCGACTGATGACGAGCTGGCTTTGGCTCTGGCAAGTAGTGGACGCCGCCTGGACAAGGCGCAAGGGGCTCAAAGTATCTTGGCTCAGCTCCTCTGCGGACGCCAGTGGCCTACCTATGGAGAACCCCGCGTCGGACACCAATTTGTCGCAGGCCATAAACTCGGCAATGCCGTCGATGATGCCCCACCCTCGCATACCCGAGCGCAGAGCCAATGAACTGCCGCCCTCGGCCCCTAACCGCACGAAGCGGACAGCGGGCCCAAGATCGACCGCTCAGCCAACGAGGCCTCCGATGGCACTAGCCCATTCCGGCGATTACCAACGACTCGCGTCACAGCCGCAGTCCACCTCGGACACGTGTCAATGCATACACCCGGAGCGCATCCGGGCAGCCGCAACGGATCTGCAGCTATGGATAGCTCCCCTCCCCTCAATGGCGATTGCTCTCTACACGTTGGCCCAAGCCTCCACCGGCAAGCAGCTGGGGACCATCCTCACATCACCGGGCACTTTGGCGCCGACTCGGGGGCGGCAGCCACGGCCATAGCCGTAGAGTGGCGCGCCTATCTGGAGGACAAAATGGTTGCTGCAGCCAACACCCACCACCAAGCAAGACCTCCTATAAGAGGCGGAGGAGATCCCGGCGGTGCGGTCAGCCGACTGGGAGTGGAAGACTCTAGGTGCACAAGTGGCGGTGGCTAGAGCAAGGCAGGGCCTGCCGGGACTGTTTGTCGACGCCTTGATGCAAGCCGATTCCCTGGACACCTTCTGGCAGGCGTACATTCAGTTCGTCGTGCATGTACCCAATGTCTCCACCATCCGCGACACGAACAATCATTTGCGTACAAATGCTGGGGCCCATCTTGTGCCCAACTGGGCGGCGCGGTACTACGATCGGATACCAAGAGCGCCTCGAAACCATCGCGACTACAACCCATCCCCAGAGCGTACGGCCAGAGACAGTCGGGGACAAGACCGCCTCTCATCGCGGTCACACCGAAAGCAGTCCAGCTCAAGCACGGAGGAGCGGTATGTCAGCCTGCGGGTGGAGGGCCTACTGACCCCCCCCTTCCCCGGCGGGAGTGGCAGCGGCGGTGTCCGCGGCTCTCGCACACCCCACAACAGTGCCGGACGGGGCCCCGCACGAGGGATCGCGTTGTGTGGTCGTACCGCAAGAGGCATGGCGGCAAGCGTCCCGCGGCTCCGATGCTCACCCGGCCGAGACAGCCTCCGGGGCATACGTGCTCATTCGCCGTGAGGCTCACGACAACTCACAGTAGGCGCTGTCCTGTGGCAGCCGGCATTGGGGTCACCAGCGTGGCGGATCTGATGAGGACGACGACGATGAGCTCCCGTCGCTCATCGCTCATCAGGGACTGCAAACCAAGCTACCACCGCATGGAACACGGCCGACGGCGCTCATACGATAGCCCCGAGCGTACCGCCTACCGCCGTCATCCGTATGCCACATACCAGGACAAGGCATACCGGTCCCCGCCAAGCCGCGAGCGCTCACCTCGGGGGGGCTTCCCGCCGCCATGCCCTGGGCCTCCTCTGACCTGATGGAGGCTGCATCGGGATGGAATGCCGCCCCCCACCTCAGCGGCCATCAGTCCGGGAAGTCGTGGGACCAAAACCCCGAGAAGCAATCAGTCAGGCCGCAGTAGACGTGAGTCTGCGGCACAAGCGGACAAGGCCCGCGGCATGAGTCGTCGGGGCACAGTTGGGGATGGGGTGCCGATAAAGCCACAACGCCAGCCGAGCGGGTCGAGAGCGTGCCGGGGCGAATGGGCAAGCACCGATGACTACCCTTGCACCTCCCCGTATCTACCCTAGTTCTCGAAGTGCCGGCACTCCGTGCTCGGGGGCAGCAGGTGTGGCCCTGACCTACAAGCCGCTGCCGGGGACCTGCACTGGAGCCTGCAGCATGTTCGCTGGTAGCTGCGCTATCCCACGACGGACAGAGATCCCATCGCCTCGACCGTGGAGGCTGTCCTGGACCAAGCAGAGGCCCCAAAAGACGAAGAGGCGGTGATCGCTTGTCTCTTGTGCCGTGCCATCGGCCCATGCCTCTCCGCAGGGTGCCCCAAAACCCACACCTTCCGCCACCCCGGCACCGGCCGGGTGCCCGCAGTTTTGACCGCCCTCAAACAGACGCTCTGCACAGGTTCATCAGGTCAAGCCAGCATGCTTACCCTAGTGCTAGAGCTGCCACTTGCGCAAGCCTTCCTCAGTGTGGAGCTCCGGGTGTCTGCCCTGCTAGCTCACAGACACCGTCTGCGGGACAACGCCGATATAGACCGGTTCCTACGTGCTGGTCCTGCTCACATCGCACCGGGACCCAGCGGTCGCCGTAGCGAGTTGCATGAGTGTTTTCTTCCCCTCCCGGCAAACGGACCCTCATGAGGCTGAGGGTGTGCCACTCACGCGCCTGCGGGACGCATGGTGCGTTGACCCCCGACTCCGTTTTGACCTCTGCCCCCACTGCGATCGACCCCGGCTGCAGCGCCTCGTCTTGAACAGCCGTGTGACGCAGCCCATCCACCACTGATGCCAGTGTGCGGTGCCTTGCCCAAAGTGTCCACCATTACTTGGCGTATGGCGCGGGGCAGCAGCATCAACATATCAAGATGTCGCGGGGAATCAGCCTTCTCTCTGTCCGCAGCGGCCCGAACCTTATGCTTCCCAACCATCGGCGGTCTCCAGCCGCCAGGAGACGTTGGTCTGTATAGGCAGTTACGAGCCTGACATGATGGCAACTTCATTCCTGAAGTTCGACGCCCTGCCTACCGGTATCACACAGCTCCTCGTCTTCATTGTGAATGCACGAGGTCTAGCCTCTAAGATACGAATGCTGCTGGCGCTCTTGGTTGACTTCCAGCCAGATGTGGTATGTCTGCAAGAGGCAGGCCCCCTGTTTGCCGATGACACTCTCAAAGGAGTCCCCTTCCGGTCGTCCCGTGGTCCCCGTGGGCCCCGTGGTGCATGGCGGAGGCTTGGCGATCCTCTTCCATCACCGGCTGCAAACACAAGCGCCACCACAGTATGACAACGACGAACATGCCCTAAATGTAGCCATCTCCGTCTCTCCTAGAAGGTCCTTGCCGTGGTCATGCACGTGCACTTCTCGCCGGCGATGAAGGCCACGGACAAGCGGCTCAGTATCCTCCGGAGCGCCGCGTTCCTGCCTAGGCATCCAAGCGGGGTGAAGATTGTCGCGGGCAACATGAACACCGAGCTGGCCCACGATTATTTTTTTCTGGAGCTTGGCTGTGTAAGGCATGCAGAGATTGCCGGTACAGGGGTCGCTTTACCGACCTCCACCCGGCGAGGCCACCAACATTGTCGCCAACAGGGCGAGAGTGCCCCGGAGGGAGCTAGACTGGGTCCTCGTGAGCGCGCAGTCACCGGTGTGCGCCTGCGAAAAGTTCCTACTTGCACCCTAGAGACCTAAGTTAAAACTAGCATGGTTAATTTGAATTTTCAACATATGAAAGCAGGTAAAATTCAACCAGGCAAATATTAACATGTTAACCCAATTTTGGGTCATTTGCACCGCTTTGCTTGTGCACGTACCATGCCCACTAGAAGTGCTTGGGTGGTCAAAGGGTGCCCAACGGGATGCTACGGGTGTTGCATAGTCCTATAGGTGGTTATGTAGCCCCAGACATCCCTCTCTGGTCCCCCCACTCACCCCACTCCCAACCTCCTTTTTCCCTTGTGTAGGTCTTGTTATGCCTTTCTCTCGGGACACGCTTCTCGAGCTTAGTATGACGCTCACGCGTTTGAGTGGGGCCAGGAGTTTGCGGGACCCTTTGGTCTCCCAACTCCTTGGTGAGTGGGTGGCCTCATCCCCTTTGGCCAAGGCCCGGTGGTACGAGGCCACCGAGGTTGCCCAACTCCCGCTCATCCGCAACAATCAAATAGAGGCCCTGAAGCAATATGCCTCTGTCCTCTTCCCCGCACCCGAATTGATTGGGTTACTTATGGACTTGAATGTCCCCAAGGGCGGCTTCTGGCATGTGTCGGAGTTCATGACCCGCCGGGGGGCCGCGTACACCACCGCAACGGGCCTCCCATTCCCCCGCCCCATCCCTTCACGTGACGACTTAATGGACACATGGAAGGAGTTGGTCAAGCCGCTTGCGCTAGATCGACCCGTGTCCTTGGCGGATCCCCCCACAAGCGGGCGCTCTTGACCATTGCAATTGCGGGTCGCCTGCATCCAATCGCGTCCACCCCTCGTGGCCACCATAGATTGGAAGGCCCCTCACTTTCGTCCCATGTGGGGATGCTTACCCGTGCGCCGGTGGAAGTTGGACCCAACTTTCCATTAGGATCCTCAACCACGGCGCACGGGGCTGAACACCCGCCTACCTATGGGTGATTGGCATGGCCGTATGCGGGGATAAGAACATGGCCGCGCTAGCAACCATATGGTGCAAGAACCTGCAGGTATATGGTCGTTTTGTTTCGCTTTCGTTTTCGCGGTACTTTCTCGAGTTTAGTACTTATTATTTCGCAAAAATTAACGTTGACTGAAAATTTATCGCCGCCTCGTGCGGTGCCACATTTGCCGGCAGGGCGAGAACAAAGGCGCCTGGCGGCAGGACAGCGAGCGACGGGGCGCCTGGACCTCGCGCCCTCTCCCCGAACAGCCCCTCAGCCCAGTGCCGGAGGGCATCGACGTGGGGTCGCTGAGCTCGCTCAACTTTTGCGGCGACCAGCAAGATGTGCGGTTCAGGACCGCACACTTCCACGTGGCCCTCCAACACTGGGTCACGCTGGGATGGTGCTGCCAGTGGAGGCAGGGGAAGGGGGTCCACTTTGCGGTCTAGTGGACTGTTGTGCTGGCCCCCCCACGCCCCGTGTATGACCCCGCCGCCCAACACTAGTACGAGGGGTCGTGGGCGGCACGCGGAACACCGCCAGCACGTTCGCCAAGGCGGCCGTCCTTGCCACAGCCGCCGCCCCACGCCGACCCCGCCCCCGCCGCCGTCATGGCGGGTGTCCAGGCGTAGGGAGAGCCGACTTGTTTTGAGGTATGTGTGCATGTTTGTTGGTTAACATTTTGTCAGTTTTCGTTAATTTTTGTAGGATAATATTCAATTTTTCAATCGCCAACTCAAAAATGAAAATTCACAGTTAATATTAACTTCGAAAAATCATAAAAATCGTCAAAAACTTAATTGTTTTGCTGCATGCCTCGCTACAGGTGGCAAACATTGTGGTGAATGCCACAGACGCGCAACCCATGCGCGTCTCGTGGCGAGACCGCGATCAGGCGCATGAGGTGCCTGTGGGGCACCTGCACCGCCTCCTCGTGGCCGACCCGCCCTTGGGGTTGGCCATCTTGAGGGGGTGTAGGGATTGGGAGCAGGGAGGTAGAAGGCTGGGGAGTGGGCCAAGTTGGGACACATGGGGTACACTGGGGCGGAGGATGAGGGGTTATCAGCAACGATGGTGGGGGGTGATTGGGAGGGTGAGGAAGGGGTGAAAGAGGACCCCCCCCAAAACCCCCAGTCACAAGAACTGGTGACAAGAAAACCTCCAGATGGCATTTTGAGTCCGATGACTCATCGGATGGAGCCATCCCCCCGCCCCCCAATAAGAGATAGCCCCCCCCCCCCCCCCCAAGCCCCCCCCGGCCACAAAGAACACCCCCGCACCTAAGACAAAACTCCCCCAAAAGGGGGGGGGGATGGTGCAGGATTGTGTATAAAGTCTGATGTCTGATGTCTGATAAGGGGTGTTGTGTGCGGTCTGTCCAAGAAGATGTCTGATATTCTTGTCTATTGGAAGTGGGTCTAGGGGTCTAATGTCTAGAGGAAATTGGGAGAAACTATCCCTAAATCACCCCCCCCCCCTTGCCGTTGTCCACACCAAATTCTTCACACCAACCCCCCCCCCTTGACCCACCCATCCCCCCCCCCCCCCACTATCGGGTGCCTTCCACCCCCCCCCCCCAAGGAAAAAAGGCGCCACAAAAAACAGAAAACACGAACCCCCCCCCCGTTTGGAAAACAATTGCACACCTGTTGTTGACAGCAGACAGCACCTGTGACAATCAGAAACATGGCAACACAAAAATAAAAATCACTTTGAGCACCACAACGGGGCAATGGGGAAAATGGGTGAGCAGCAAAAGTGGCCAAGGAAAAATACACTTTGGGAAAGGGAAAGGGGAAAGGGGAAAGGGGAAAGGGGAAAGGGGAAAGGGGAAAATGTGGGAGCAGGAAAAGTGGGAAAATTGAAGGACCACCACACAAAACGGCCATACAAAGCACTGAAAACCAAATGGGAAACGTGGGGGAAATGTGCCACACAGGGAAAGGGGCAGAAATCTCAATGGATAGCATCCTGACCATGGCAATTGGCATCAGTTAAATTCGGATCCACACATAAAATGGTCATGGTACACCATAGAACACCAAATGTTGCAACACGGAAAATGGGCAAAATCTTCAAAGAGAGCGCACAACAACAAAAAAGCACATGCAAATACGTGGGCATCCTCTCATTCATCGATGAGTCCATCCATGTCATCCACTGGCTGCGAGCAACTGGGCTGGGAGCTGCTTGGTGGTGCCGCAAACCGCGTGACACGGTCCGTGTCTGGCACAAACGCATCCCATTCTTCCAACAATGGCAATGCGTGCTGCGTCGCAAGGTCCCGCAGTTCCCGCCGAGTGTTGTTACTTGCCACCTTTATACCAAGCACATCAAGACAATGCACCAACGCCACCCTCGTCCAATCACGCACCCTGCCATTCTGCACTGCCATTACCAACTTCGCCTGCATCCTAGCCACACTGCGCCCCTTATTTGGCTTGCGCGTTGTGGCCAATTCGTCTGCACTATTGTTCTCCCCCTCATCACAGACATCACCTACAACATGCACCACCACGTCCCCACAAGGACGCGGGCTTGCGCAAAAGCATGCATGACACACTAGACATGTATTGCACCAAATGCGAACCCCCTTCTTGCATGTGGCACACTCCATACCTCTGCGAAAAGTGATGAAGTCGTGGTTGCCAGCATGCGAGTCAGGGGTCCCATCTGGTGCCACAGTGCGTACCACATCAGCCTGGTGCCGTTCTGTACCCTCTCCTGAGGGGGCCGTGGATGCTAGTGGTGTACCCGGCCCTCCAAAGAAGGGCAGGTTGTCACCATCATAGCTTCCAGAGATTCTCTTTCACTTACCTTCCTTGAAACCCTCTGTCTTGGGTGCAGATCGAAGCGTGCACGGGCAGCCAAGTGGCGTGCCACTGCAACACCTTGTCCCTTTGCCCATTGGTGTAAAGGGGGCAAGATGGAATGCAATGCCATGCACATGCTGAGGACATGTGTCTCCACAATGTCATGCATGTTGCTGCAGAACCTCCCACGCAAAGAGATGGCACGCTCTACTGCAGCTTCAGCGGGGAAATACGTTCGCAATAATGCGAGAACGCGCCACACATTGACCCACTGTGCATGTGCCCTTTCGGGTGCCAATGCCTCCCACATCTTGGACATTTGCACAGTTGCAAAGTGCTGCACCATGTGCTCCTTAAGCTCTGCCCACTCTACCAAGGCACGGTCACAGTTCACATGTGCCGCGCACAACTCTTCTTGGTGTGCAGCCATAAGCTGGCGCAACTGCTCTACCCCATATGCGGCACGCTCATTGACCGGGAGGCCAAGGAAACGGCCATGGTCCAACAATACTGCGCACTCCAACACCCCCCTGGGGTCAATGGTTGCCTGCCCCTCCTTGATGCCTGCAAGCAACACATCAGTTACTGCACGCGCCTGAACACCAGGAAAAGGAGGGGTTGTTACACACTTCTGCCCACCTGAATCAAACTGCACCAACTGCACACCATGCCATGCACCGGTCGCAGTTTGCTCCTTGAACTGCAACCACCCTCGACCCTCCTCGCAAGGCACCTTCTGCAACCGGGCTTGTAGCATACCTGTGGCAGTGGCTAAGTGTGCACCTGTGGGCGCGCGGGGAGGGGATTCATGGCCTTCACCGTGGTGTCGTTACACAACCACCACCTGTCGTTGAAAACGACATGCACCACAAAGTGACCCTCCTCCCTCGTCGCTCCAATGTGCAACACCATGGCATGCAAGGACCATTGCCACCCCAGGCAATCGAGAAACTCATGGTCCACAACCAACTTGTACTCCTACTGGTTGTGGACATGTAACCCCACGACCTCGTTGTACACCACCGATGTATACATTGGTGCCTCCCTCAGGTCACCCCCACACGGACACGGGGGGGGGGGGTTGTCAGGTAACCCAACCGGTCTCCCCTTCATTCCCTCCTTCACACGCTGTCGCACACACTCCTTCACACTCCGCCCCTGGTTCGTCACATGCAATATCTGCGCTGGCATGGCTGTCTCCCCCCCCTCCCGCAGAACCTTCACCCCACAGGCACCACAGTATTGCCAGAACTGCTCGTACGACAAACAACATGACAGAGCAACCACCCCAGCGGCCGTGAGCTTGGGCACCATGTACTTCCAACACTCAAGCATCTCCGCCTGCCGCATCCATTGGAATTTTGGTGCAGGGGCTTTGCACTTGCATCGCTTGTGCATCGGCACACCGTCTCACACATGGCATCCTCCATTGCCAGCCTCTCAGCAATGTCCTGTGGATTGTATGCGCCACCTCCTCCATGTGCCACAACACCCTGCCACAATGGTCCCCAGACACCCTCCTCGTCCAGGCATCCTGCGTGCTGTCCTTCATGTCCACCCGACGCCACCAGCAGACACTGCAGCGTGGTGCCCAACCAACACCAGTTGTACCCATGTGGATTCTCCATTCCCCATGGTCGCCGCGGTGCTCCACCAAGTGGCCCACTATGCACCTGCATGTAAGCGGAATGCGGTCTCACTGAGGAATGCACGGTCCCACGGCGGGAGTGTCCACCAGTTACCACGGGAGTACAACACCACCAACCTCCTCTCCCCGTGCCAAGAACAAGTGCCATGCCATGCACCCGTACGTACGAGAACCGGTTGCTGGCATACATCGTACGTGGCGCCATCCCGTGTAACACCATCCAAGCATTCAATACTACATCTCCGTCCACCCCGACCATTACATACACCACCTACCTCAACCCATATGTGTCCCCGTGTGTGCTGGCCGGTGGAAAACACTGCCGACCAAGGGGACGCGTCATGCACATGCTGACGCGGTTTTGTGAGCACATTGCAAGACAATTGCATGGTGGTCCATGTGAACCAATCAGGCAACATCTGCCTTGCCATCTTGTTCACCAGGGTCACCAGTGGCTTGTAGTTGCGTGTCCGTTGCACTAGACGAGTGCGGCGGCAGTCTGTTGCATTGGTGTGGCCCTTCATACCACCAACCCCTAGTTGCAAATGCCACGCTCTAACCCCCCCAACCGGCCCACGCTTGTATGCCAAGATGCCCATCATCCCGTGCAACGTGCAAAAGGGGGCTACCTGCAGCGAATGGTCAAAGACTGCACCCCGGAAATGACCACCTCCTTTGACACCATCTCGTTCCGCCTCGGCAATAACCACCACCGTCGCCCGGTGGCACTGCTCCTCCATATCCCCACAGTCACGGCAGTGCAGCGGATGCATCCGTCCAGGCACCCAGGCAGTAGCGGATGTCCACGCGCTGTCGATCCCAAACCCCGACGTCACTATGCTGTACCTGTCTGATCGCAGCAACACCACACTACCGTCCACATGCTTCGCCAAGGCAGCAAAGTGGTCAGGCATTCCCCCTTGGGGCCGGCCACGCCATGTGTCCTTCTCAAGATCCCGGTTCACAGATAGTGTAGACTCTTGAATTGAAAGCCCACACATGTCGCGAAACACGGCAATGGCCCTTGCCCACAGCGATGCGCCGTCCAACGGGGTGTTGCTGGTGATAGCATGCAGGCTTTGGGCCACGGCATAGTAGAAACATGCCCCGGCAACGTATTGGTCGGGAAGAATGCGAAGCTTCAAGGACCTCGCCGTTGGTAGGACTCTGCCAACCTCGGCCTTGCCGGGCTTTTTGTCCACGTCGTCCAATGCCATAGCATCTGGATCTATCGGCGCTGTCTTTGTGCCTTGCTCTTTCTTGCCACGTTTCACGGCAGCCCCATTATTTGGTGGGGGAACCCCTGGGCGCTTCTTGCTCTGTGGGCTCCGTCCCACAGAACTGGGGTGTGCAACCGGGGTGGTCGCTGACTCTGCACTGGACTGACTGCAAGCCCTCACTGTCGCCAATGAACTAGGGTGTTCAACCGGGGTGTACCCTGAATCCGCACTAGACTGACTGCAGGCCTTCACTGTCGCCACAGTGCCTATGCTAGAAGGACTGCAGTCCACAGCAGCTGGCTCCTTGGGTTTCTGTGCAAGTGGTACATGAGACTCCTCCAAGGAACTCGCCACCCCTCCATCACCAGCCGGCGGTGTCAGACACACAAGGTGGGGGGCCGGGGAGTGTGACTCATCGGCGGGGCAGACCTGGGACCTGGGGTCCGGTGTTCCACGTCCAACACATGCCGCGGAGTCGTTCGCACCACCTGGGGGGGGGGGGGGGGGGCAGGTGGACTTAACACCTCACCAGGGCTATCCACCCTTTGTGAACCTGCCGGGGGACCACGCCCTTGTGCCAGGGAGGACGAAGTGGGAGCCACAGACTCATCGCCTGAGGGGTCTCTTGCCATGAGCACCGCCGCTCCAACCTCCTGCGCTACGGCAGAGTACGTGGAGTCACTTGGGTCACCTCGGGGGTGCCCTTCTTGACTTGAAGGTTGGGTGCATGGTCGCTGTACACCGGCCGACTCCATCTCCTCCATGCGCACCACCGCTCCAACCCCCTGCGCTACGGCAGAGGACGTGGAGTCACTTTGGTCACCTCGGGGGTGCCCTCCTGGACTTAATCGTTGGGTGTATGCTGGCTGTACACCGGCCGCCTCCATCTCCTCCACTAGTACCTGCAGCATCTCAAGACCTCCATCATCCCTCCATGCGTTGTCCATAACCCGTACGGCCGCATGCAGACGACCGGGATGACTGTCTGGCACCTCTGGGCTAAAGGGGCTGCAACGCAGCAACAGCTCGTTGCAGTCTTGCATAGGCACCCGCATGCTGTTCGCGAAGTGGCGGCCCAGCGTGTATGCTGCCACCGGGCTGTCCTCAGTCAATGGTTCTCGGCGCTGCTCTTGCAGCCCTTGGCATGCAATCGTGAGGCAGCGGGCTGCCCCATGGGCGGCTTGCAGCAACACTTGGTCAAAGCGCTCTTGCCGTGTCTGGGTGACAGTGACACACGCACGTGGGACCGCAGCCTCAGGCAGCAACGAGTTGCGCCGACCGCTAGCGCGCGCCTTGGGGCTTGGCAACAGGTCGCTCACCAGTGGTTTGGGCCCACTTGTCGCTTGGGGCCACAGATATGGGCCAGGCGTCACATGGCGAATAGCCTTGTCATAGAAGTAACCCATGGTAGGGGTGGGATACGCCACGTCCCCATTCCAGAACGGCCACTCATCGACCAGAGGTAGGGCACGCACCAGTTCACACCAAACGTCCCTTTGCTCTGTTGTCTTCACACTTGACGGCCACCCGGCAATAGCACCGGCCTTACGACTGCCTGGCCGGCCACTGTTTCGTTTTGCAAGTCGTTCCCACAGGTCTGTGGCAACATCCCGGTAGTGCACGAGGCTCCCCCCATCATGCATGGTGGGCTTGGCAAACCCATGCTCGGTGTACATGAACCGGCACAATGCCCTGCAACCATGCAGATTCACCACGTCAAGGTCACACGAGGCCATGCGGTCCCTCAACCGTCGGCATAGGCGCCCGGCCGCCTCCGGTGTGGCCTCCCACCCCAATTGTCCTGTGGCCAGCATTAGGCCATACTTCATTCTTGCTGGCTCCAGCAAGTGCTCCGGTGGCCATTCAGCAGGCTGGTCCATTGCTTGGCTCGTGCACCACGACTGTTAGTGGTTTGGGTGACCTTCGAGGCTTGCAAGGTCCACAACTGTGACCACTATGGGGCTCCCACAACTCGGGGGGGCAATCAAGGGCAGGTCCTTGGTACTCAAAGTGCCAGCCGGGCTGGTCCTCAGGCTCACCGGCTGGTCCAGGAGACGCCGTTGCTGGTGGGTTTGTTGTCGAGAGCGCTAGGGCTATGACAACAAACGAAGTGCCGCTGCTCAGAGGCACGCAGTGGCTACGTCAAGGCTTAGTCGCGAAGCGCAATGGCTTGGACTGAAACCGAAAGCTCAGGCTCAAAGGCGCACAATAGACAACCAGAGTTCAGTCGCGGAGCGCAGTGGCTCAGACTGAAACCGAAAGCTGTGGCTCAAAGACGCACAGTAGGCGATCAAGGTTCAGTCGCGAAGCGCAATGGCTCGGACCGAGCCGGGTAGCTGTGGCTCAAAGGCGCACAGTAGGCGAACTGGCAGAACGCGAACTCGCACATGGAAAGGTGTAATGAGGCAAAAACAAACTACAAGGAGAAGAAGTACAGATGAGACCACAGAACCTGGACGCGGCATACCCCCAAAATGATTTGGGGGTGAGATATTGGGGGGTATTCGACGGAACCCCATCCGTCAAATATTTGGGGGCTGTAGACCCCCCAAATATTTAACGGAACCCCTTCCGCGAAATATTTTGGGGGTGTAGAGCCCCCAAATATTTGACGGAACCCGTTCCGTGAACTATTTTGGGGCTGTAGACCCCCCAAATATTGACGGAACCCCTTCCGTGAAATATTTTGGGGGTGTAGAGCCCCCAAATATTTGACGAAACCCCTTCCGTGAAATATTTTGGGGGTGTAGAGCCCCCAAATATTTGACGTAACCCCATCCGTCAAATATTTGGGGGCTGTAGACGCCCAAAATATTTGACAGAACCCCTTCCGTGAAATATTTTGGGGGTGTAGACCCCCCAAATATTTGACGGAACCTCATCCGTCAAATATTTGGGGGCTCTAGACCCCCCAAATATTTGACGGAACCCCTTCCGTGAAACATTTTGGGGGTGTAGAGCCCCCAAATATTTGACGGAACCCCTTCCGTGAAATATTTTGGGGGTGTAGAGCCCCCAAATATTTGACGGAACCCCTTCCGTGAAATATTTTGGGGGTGTAGGGCCCCCAAATATTTGACGGAACCCCATCCGTCAAATATTTGGGGGCTGTAGACCCCCCAAATATTTGACGGAACCCCTTCCGTGAAATATTTTGGGGCTGTAAACCCCCCAAATATTTGACGGAACCCCTTCCGTGAAATATTTTGGGGGTGTAGAGCCCCCAAATATTTGACGGAACCCCTTCCGCGAAATATTTTGGGGGTGTAGAGCTCCCAAATATTTGACGGAACCCCTTCCGTGAACTATTTTGGGGGTGTAGACCCCCCAAAAATTTGACGGAACCCCTTCCGTGAAATATTTGGGGGCTGGAGAGCCCCCAAATATTTGACGGAACCCCATCCGTCAAATATTTGGGGGATGTAGACCCCCCAAATATTTGACGGAACCCCTTCCGTGAAATATTTTGGGGCTGTAGACCCCCCAAATATTTGACGGAACCCCTTCCGTGAAATATTTTGGGGCTGTAGACCCCCCAAATATTTGACGGAACCCCTTCCGTGAAATATTTTGGGGGTGTAGAGCCCCCAAATATTTGACGGAACCCCATCCGTCAAATATTTGGGGGCTGTAGACCCCCCAAATATTTGACCGAACCCCATCCGTCAAATATTTGGGGGCCGTAGACCCCCCAAATATTTGACGGAACCCCTTCCGTGAAATATTTTGGGGGTGTAGACCCCCCAAATATTTGACGGAACCCCTTCCGCGAAATATTTTGGGGGTGTAGAGCCCCCAAATATTTGACCGAACCCCATCCGTCAAATATTTGGGGGATGTAGACCCCCGAAATATTTGACGGAACCCCTTCCGCGAAATATTTGGGGGGTGTAGAGCCCACAAATATTTGACGGAACCCCTTCCGTGAAATATTTTGGGGGTGTAGACCCCCCAAATATTTGACGGAACCCCTTCCGTGAAATATTTTGGGGGTGTAGAGCCCCCAAATATTTGACGGAACCCTATCCGTCAAATATTTGGGGGCTGTAGACCCCCCAAATATTTGACGGAACCCCTTCCGTGAAATATTTTAGGGCTGTAGACCCCCCAAATATTTGACGGAACCCCTTCCGTGAAATATTTTGGGGGTGTAGACCCCCCAAATATTTGACGGAACCCCTTCCGCGAAATATTTTGGGGGTGTAGAGCCCCCAAATATTTGACGGAACCCCTTCCGTGAACTATTTTCGGGCTGTAGACCCCCCAAATATTTGACGGAACCCCTTCCGTGAAATATTTGGGGGCTGTAGAGCCCCCAAATATTTGACGGAACCCAATCCGTCAAATATTTGGGGGATGTAGACCCCCCAAATATTTGACGGAACCCCTTCCGTGAAATATTTTGAGGCTGTAGACCCCCCAAATATTTGACGGAACCCCTTCCGTGAAATATTTTGGGGGTGTAGAGCTCCCGAATATTTGACGGAACCCCTTCCGTGAAATACTTTGGAGGTGTAGACCCCCCAAATATTTGACGGAACCCCTTCCATGAAATATTTGGGGGATGTAGACCCCCCAAATATTTGACGGAACCCCTTCCGTGAAATATTTTGGGGGTGTAGAGCCCGCACATATTTGACGGAACCCCTTCCGTGAAATATTTTGGGGCTGTAAACCCCCCAAATATTTGACGGAACCCCTTCCGTGAAATATTTTGGGGGTGTAGAGCCCCCAAATATTTGACGGAACCCCATCCGTCAAATATTTGGGGGCTGTAGACCCCCCAAATATTTGACGGAACCCCTTCCGTGAAATATTTTGGGGCTGTAGACCCCCCAAATATTTGACGGAACCCCTTCCGTGAAATATTTTGGGGGTGTAGAGCCCCCAAATATTTGACGGAACCCCTTCCGCGAAATATTTTGGGGGTGTAGAGCCCCCAAATATTTGACGGAACCCCTTCCGTGAACTATTTTCGGGCTGTAGACCCCCCAAATATTTGACGGAACCCCTTCCGTGAAATATTTGGGGGCTGTAGAGCCCCCAAATATTTGACGGAACCCAATCCGTCAAATATTTGGGGGATGTAGACCCCCCAAATATTTGACGGAACCCCTTCCGTGAAATATTTTGAGGCTGTAGACCCCCCAAATATTTGACGGAACCGGTTCCGTGAAATATTTTGGGGGTGTAGAGCCCCCAAATATTTGACGGAACCCAATCCGTCAAATATTTGGGGGGCTGTAGACCCCCCAAATGTTTGACGGAACCCCTTCCGTGAGATATGTTGGGGGTGTAGAGCCCCCAAATATTTGACCGAACCCCTTCCGTGAAATATTTTGGGGCTGTACACCCCCCAAATATTAGATGGAACCCCTTCCGTGAAATATTTTGGGGCTGTAGACCCCCCAAATATTTGACGGAACCCCTTCCGTGAAATATTTTGGGGGTGTAGAGCCCCCAAATATTTGACGGAACCCCTTCCGCGAAATATTTTGGGGGTGTAGAGCCCCCAAATATTTGACGGAACCCCTTCCGTGAACTATTTTCGGGCTGTAGACCCCCCAAATATTTGACGGAACCCCTTCCGTGAAATATTTGGGGGCTGTAGAGCCCCCAAATATTTGACGGAACCCAATCCGTCAAATATTTGGGGGATGTAGACCCCCCAAATATTTGACGGAACCCCTTCCGTGAAATATTTTGAGGCTGTAGACCCCCCAAATATTTGACGGAACCCCTTCCGTGAAATATTTTGGGGGTGTAGAGCTCCCGAATATTTGACGGAACCCCTTCCGTGAAATACTTTGGAGGTGTAGACCCCCCAAATATTTGACGGAACCCCTTCCATGAAATATTTGGGGGATGTAGACCCCCCAAATATTTGACGGAACCCCTTCCGTGAAATATTTTGGGGGTGTAGAGCCCCCAAATATTTGACGGAACCCAATCCGTCAAATATTTGGGGGGCTGTAGACCCCCCAAATGTTTGACGGAACCCCTTCCGTGAGATATTTTGGGGGTGTAGAGCCCCCAAATATTTGACCGAACCCCTTCCGTGAAATATTTTGGGGCTGTACACCCCCCAAATATTAGATGGAACCCCTTCCGTGAAATATTTGGGGGGCTGTAGACCCCCCAAATATTTGACGGAACCCCATCCGTCAAATATTTGGGGGGCTGTAGACCCCCCAAATATTTGACGGAACCCCATCCGTCAAATATTTGGGGGCTGTAGACCCCCCAAATATTTGACGGAACCCCTTCCGCGAAATATTTGGGGGGTGTAGAGCCCCCAAATATTTGACGGAACCCCATCCGTCAAATATTCAGGGGATGTAGACCCCCCAAATATTTGACGGAACCCCTTCCGCGAAATATTTGGGGGGTGTAGAGCCCCCAAATATTTGACGGAACCCCATCCGTCAAATATTTAGGGGATGTAGACCCCCCAAATATTTGACGGAACCCCTTCCGTCAAATATTTGGGGGCTGTAGACCCCCCAAATATTTGACGGAACCCCTTCCGTGAACTATTTTGGGGCTGTAGACCCCCCAAATATTTGACCGAACCCCTTCCGTGAAATATTTTGGGGCTGTACACCCCCCAAATATTAGATGGAACCCCTTCCGTGAAATATTTGGGGGGCTGTACACCCCCCAAATATTTGACGGAACCCAATCCGTCAAATATTTGAGGGGCTGTAGACCCCCCAAATATTTGACGGAACCCCATCCGTCAAATATTTGGGGGCTGTAGACCCCCCAAATATTTGACGGAACCCCTTCCGCGAAATATTTGGGGGGTGTAGAGCCCCCAAATATTTGACGGAACCCCATCCGTCAAATATTCAGGGGATGTAGACCCCCCAAATATTTGACGGAACCCCTTCCGCGAAATATTTGGGGGGTGTAGAGCCCCCAAATATTTGACGGAACCCCATCCGTCAAATATTTAGGGGATGTAGACCCCCCAAATATTTGACGGAACCCCTTCCGTCAAATATTTGGGGGCTGTAGACCCCCCAAATATTTGACGGAACCCCTTCCGTGAACTATTTTGGGGCTGTAGACCCCCCAAATATTTGACGGAACCCCTTTGGTGAAATATTTGGGGGCTGTAGACCCCCCAAATATTTGACGGAACCCCATCCGTCAAATATTTTGGGGCTGTAAACCCCCCAAATATTTGACGGAACCCCTTCCGTCAAATATTTGGGGGGTGTAGAGCCCCCAAATATTTGACGGAATCCCTTCCGTGAAATATTTTGGGGGTTTAGAGCCCCCAAATATTTGACGGAACCCCATCCGCACTGTCATTGTCATGTATCATTGTTGAACGGCAATTATCGTTGGCGTGTCTTCAACCTCCTTTTTGGGCATCCCCACCCTGAAGACCTTGGAGACCTCCTTCAATCTTGGGCAGTCAGGCACGGGCACACTCGTACCATTGCGGACAAATATAATGAACGCACAGTGGAGCAAACCTAGTGGTGATCACATGTGAGTACTCTTTCCCGCTGGTGCTGTGGCTGGTACTGTTGTGATGTGGCAGGGATGGTCAGAGGCCATGGGTCAATGCATGTTCTTCTACATACAGGGTTAGTGGCGGCCCAAAATGTAATCTTTCACCCCGTGGGGCAGCTTGCGCCACCCACATTGGGGGGCTTCCTCCTCGTGCACCAGAATTGGTGCACACACCCCAAGGGCCCCAGGGCAAGGGTGCACACCATGGAGCAGGGACGCCACGTACACACCAATAGGGGTGCGGAATTCCGCACACAAGAACGGCAGCGAATCCAGGCAGGTGTACGCGTCCTGCCACAAGGGCAGGTGGATCGTGCGGTACGCCCCTACTGTCTCCTTGTTGCTGTACTTTTGCTTGTGGTAGAGGGGCCATCCCACCAGGTGCTGGACGAGTCGCTCCTCCCACACGTCAAGCTTGGATGTGTGGGTTACCCTCACCAGCCCCCCCCAGTCCCCCTCTCCCCTGTCCCCTTGTCCATCGTCCTCAACCAAGACGTACGGGAGCGCCCATTCGGTGAAGTCAGGCAGGATGACCCCCAGAAGGCGGGGTTTCACAATGTTCCCCCGTGCATCCCTCAGAGAAACAGACACCTCATCCTTCCGATTGTTGGCCATGATGCGCTCAAAGTCAAGCAATTGATCCGCATGGGTCCCGTGCCCTCTTGTGCCTCCTCCATGGCTTCCATAGCCAGTGCCCCACCACCCCCCCAGCCAACCGGTAGATTGTGCCATGCACAATCTTTTCCACAGTTGCGGCCTCCCTCAGAGCCCCTGCCAGCTCAAGAGTGTCGCTCACAGTCCCAGAGGCTGCTTCCCACTGCATCGCGTGCAGTGCCTTGAGCCATACACCAGGGGTGGGGTGGGTGGTCCACTGTGCAAACTGCCCGAAGAGGTGCAGCTCCGACTGCGCCCTGCTGGTCAGGGTGTTTGACCGCCAGATGTCGTGCATGATCCCTGGTGTCCACACCAGGGAGGCCAGGATCACTGGGGCTTGCAGCCCCTGGAACCTATCGAGGGTCGCAACCGTTCTGAGGAGGTTTACATGATGGGCCTACCACTTGCGGCCAACAAACGCCACGCAGTGTTTCAGCCACGCCATCTGTGCGTAGTGAGTCGTCACTACCGCTACCGACTGTGCTGGGTAGGTCCCTTTCCTGGCAGCATACTCCAAAAAATGGCACACCAGCAGACCCTCCTCCATGCTCAGGCCCCCCTTGTTGAGCAACACCGGATCCATTCGCAGGGTGGCCCATGCTTCCTGTAAGTCGTGCCACATTCTACCTAGGTCCTGTGCCCCCAAAGTCTGCTCCAACTCCCCCCACCAGGTGGACCCAGCGAGGTCCACAATGCGGACGGGGTTGTTCAGGATGGGGTCGGGGAGGGGGTGCTCAGATGAGTGGTAGTGGCCAACTGCCCCCCCAGTAAACAAGGCACGCATGACCGTGGCCAGCGGCTGGGTCATCCGGTACTGTTGTACCGGGATACTGGCCCGGCAGCGCGTGCGGTACAAAAAGAATTGCAAGGTGCTGGTGGTGCAAAACCGATGCGAATCATGCCAATGCACTTCCGGGCCAGGACCGTCCCTTACAACATTGTTGTACTTGAAGGTGTCCTCCCATGGCCATGCCACCCTGTGGGGGACTACCTCAAGCTTCTCAGCCTCACACCAACTTGCCAAAAGCTGGACGTGGCTGTAGGGCCGCAACTGCCCTGGGTCACCACACAGCAGACATCGGCTGCCCATGGCGGCCAAGTCCAGGCCTACAGGGATGCTGTGCCCCGACGCCTCATCCACGAAGCTGAACGCAAACCTGGTTTTTTCCTGCCCTTTCCCAAGCAGCATCTTGTGCCGGTTAGCAACCATCCCAGCCGTGGCAAACAGCACACGGCAGGAGTTGAGGGCACATTTGAGGGTAGGCTTGCAACCTGGGGTCTTGCCCAAGGTCTTCTGCACCTCCTCCTGGTCAAAGGGTGCCAGGCCTGTTGGGGCAGGAGCCCGTTGGGCTCGGAGGCGCAACCAGGGGGCTGGGTGGTCGCCAAGCACCTTCTCACGAAACACACTGTCCTTGTAACACTCCTCGTGAACGCGTGCCAGCAACATGTCGACTTGTGCGTTCGTGGGTGCAGTCACCAACACGCATGCGCGGGGTGGGGTATCTGTCTCAGGTCCCCCCACCTTCCTGCCCATGTTCCACGTACTCCGGTCAGCAGGGTCAGGGTTCTGGGCGACTAGGAGGCCTTGCTGCCATAGCACGGCCTTGATGCATGCCAACAAAGTCTCCGACTTCCCTGTGCCAGCACCAGCAGTCAATGCTGTGATGCATGACTCATCCAACACCTGCCTCACAGCCAACGCCTGTGAGTGATTCAGCCCGTGCTGTTTGACAAGGTGTTTCAGGATGTCCTGGTCCTCGATCGACAGGCGAGGCGTGTCCCTCGGTTCGGCCCGCATGTTTACCAGCAGTTTGGGCCACGCTTCTCCGTTCTGGATCTCCCTACGCAAGGTCTGAAAGGCACCTGTGTCGGGGACAACCTTACACCAATAGGTGTCAGTGAGATTGGTGCGTGGCCTATTAGCACAGCTGATCCAAACACGCTGTCCTGAGATGCCATCTCCATGCACCCTCGCCTCGAAGTCTTTTATCCCAGTTGTGGTTGCTGGAGATCCAGCCACGCACCATGTCACCATCGGGAAGCTCATAGTTGCCCCAAACCTCCATTTGGGAGGCCCATTGTGGCGGAGGGGGAGCATTCCCGTCCCCATCGCCATCACCGTGGGGGAACCATCGCTCAAAGGCCAGGTTCCGCTTGGTGCCGTTCTTGTCTGCCCACACCTCAGCGGCCGCCATCTCATGGACGGTGTACACCTCTGATGCTTTGGTCACGAACTTGTCGCGGTCAAGCCACCGTTGCGTAAACCCTTCGACAACGTTGTCATCGGGCCCGTAGTCCATGTTGTTCAACGTGGCCCTAGTGCGCAACAATGTTGGCTGCTGTGGCTGAGCAGCACATGGTGGTTGTGAAGAGGGTGGAGCTCCTTGTGGCGCACCCGAGTCGACCGGCGCCATGGCCGGGACAGGGGCGGATTGCTGCGGCTCTTGGGCACGCATTTGCGGGGCAGAGGGTTGGGTACCGTGTGGCGCGCCCGAGTCAGCCGGCGCCATGGCCGGGACAGGGGCGGATTGCTGCGGCTCTTGGGCACGCATTTGCGGGGCAGAGGGTTGGGTACCCTGTGGCGCGCCCGAGTCAGCCGGCGCCATGGCCGGGACAGGGGCGGATTTCTGCGGCTCGGGGGCACGCATTGCTGGTGCAGAGGGTTGGGCACCCTGTGGCGCGCCCGAGTCCACCGGCACCATGGCCGGGACAGGGGCGGATTGTTGCGGCTCTGGGGCGCGCAATGATGGTGGTTGTGCCGAGGGTTGCGGTGGGATCATGACGAAATCCACACCCCCGGGTGGTGGCTGGGGCAGTGCCTGTGGGGGGGCAGAGGGTCGCGGGCCCCTGTCAGCCGGCGCCAGGGCCAGGACAGGGGCGGAGTGCAGCGCCTTTGGGGCGCGCGGTTGAGGTGCCATTGCCTTTGGGGGGGCAGAGTGCGGCGCGCCCCGGTCAGCCGGCGCCAGGGCCGGGACAGGGGCGGACTGCGGCGCCTCTGGGGCGCGAGTTGCGTTGCCGGTTCCTTTTTGGGGGCAGAGTGCGGCGCGCCCCAGTTAGCCGGCGCCAGGGCCGGGACAGGGGCAGACTGCGGCGCCTCTGGGGCGCCCGGTTGAGTTGCCGGTGCCTTTTCGGGGTTACAGTGCGGCGCGCCCCTGTCAGCCGGCGCCAGGGCCGGGACAGGGGCGGAGGCGCGCGCCTCTGGCGCGTGCGATGGTGATGGTGATGGTGATGGTGGTGGTGCCGTTGCCTTCGGCTTCGGCTTTGCACCATACTTGGTCTTGGCGAGCCATTTTGGAGCCATTTGGAAGAGTGCCCTACGAGTAAGAGACGCTGAGCCTCTTCTACACATAGGGCACTCTTTTGTTATCGACCCTTGACCCTTGAGGCGAGGAAGCGCGTCTAGGGTCTAGACCGTTGCGTCTCTGACCCAGACATTTGAGTTGGGCCTGCCCCAGCACCCATGCGTTCATCCCCCACCCACTGCGGGCTGCAATTTGCCCTGTCGTCTAGCCCCCTTAGCGTGGCCTCTTCTGCCCCCTCCAGCCCTTCGTTCCCGGAATGCGGTTGGGGGGATCTGCCGGAGCTCTTGCGGTTTGGAGACCAACCCCCATCGCCACCGTGGGACTCTGATGCTGAGAAGTGTCTCAGCGAACTGGCCTCCCCCCAGCCTCCATTGCCAACACCGCCTCCCTCTCCCCCTTCACCCCGCCGTGCACAGACAACCTCTCCAACGCCCGTAAGTCCTCCACGCAGACCTCACATTAACCCAACCCCATACCTGGTAGCCCTGGAAGCCGTGGAGGAGGCCCTGATGTGCATTGCCGTGCCACCGCCATCCCCCCTGCAACCCCCCAAGTACGTACCCAAGGACCCCCCCACCCCCCCAAAGCCCACTGTACACGGGCCCTACAGTGCCAAAACACTGCAGCTCATCCGGGAGAATCACGGGGGTGGGGTCCAGTACTTCGTAGACGGGGTGCTGAACCGCCGAGCGATGTACCGGTTTGCTGTGTAGCAGCCCAAGAAAAACCCCCTGCGGGTGTGGCAGGAGGGCATGCGAATTAGTCGTTCGCATTTCCTCAGCAGGGACGAGGAGCATGCAGCAGTGGTACTTGAATACCTGTGTGCCACCCCAAAACCCCCCCGTATCCCCAAGCCAGCCCCGCCACCTGTGCCGCGTCGGCCGCTGCCCCCTCCACCAAGTGATCAGGTGACGCTGACCCAGTATAGCAGGCACCGCCGTACCTCACTCCTCCCACTGGCTCCCGCCCCAAAGCAGCCATGCCCCACCCCGCAGTTTGGTTCATTGCTCCAGCGGCGTGCGTCTCAGTCCGCCCCCCCGCAATTTGGGTCCTTGCTCCCTGCGCAAGCCCCCCTGCAGCGACCCGAGACTTCGGCGAGACGTTCGAATTTCCAGCTCTTCGGGCAGTGTGCGCCGGGCAGCGCACACTTGTCTCCTAGGCAATACACGCATTTCCCTTTGTGTCGAGCGAGACATGCACAACAAGGAACATATAAGCGTTGAAGGGACATAGGTACCAGGAGAATGTGGCATGGGACCCCTTCTCAGTAGTGGGCAGCATGTTCATCATGGAAGGGGTCTATGGTCATAGGCGCCATGGCCTAGACCACGGACGTACTAAACACCTCAAGGGTGTTGTGCATGATCCGCCAAATAAAATAAAATCAAATGCGATAAAACCAAAACATACTAGGAAATCAGGACCACATTAAATCAAAACGAAATACCTCCAAGTTGTGGACCACCAGTACCCACATAGCAGAGCCCCTTCTCCGTTTTTTTTTTGGCTGACAGTGGGAATTCTGCATCACCCAACTCAAATGCAGTCCGCCACATTGGACAGTACTGCGCCCAGCAAAGCAGAATGAAAAAGAAACCTTGGGGCCGGAATCTGCGCAATGACCCAGACAAGCTGTCAAGGTAGGGGCTGGCATATGTTGTGCAGCACAAGGGTGCAGTAGGGCTGATTGCAGTGGTCTTCGGCAAGTTTGGCAAACATGCAGATCCGTTAGAGTATGGGGAGATGCCTGGCTCCATCCAACAAAATAGGGCCTATAACAGTAGGCCCTGGACACATTGTTCCCACATGGCTGACACATCATCGAAGGGGATGCATACGTACATGGCACAATGCATGCTCCATCTAATAAAATAAAATCCATCAAATCCATCAAATCAAACAGAGCCAAGACACAAAAGTATTAGCAACGCACACCTCTGAGAATGGTAACCAAAACAGCCAAAGCAGAGCCCCTTCTCCACGGGGGGGGGGGGCGACCCCTCGGTCCTGGACGCCAACTACCCCCCCAACTAACTGTTGGCCGAAGGCCACTAGGGGGAGGGGGGGGGGGGGGCTTTGAGGGGGGGTCTAGGAGGGGCGCCGGGGAGGGCGGTTCCCGGGGGGGGGGGGGTTCCCGGGGTTCCCGTGGGGGGGGGGGGGGTGTCGGGCACCTCCGAACAGTTGGGTATGCGGCCCAGGAGTGATCCGACAGTTCGCACCGCCCCTTCCCACAATAGAGGGTAGGGTATCATCGGCTTGGGTATTCCCAGCCACACTGGGAACCTCAGGGGGGTGGGCTCCTGAGGCGGCCATGGGATTAGAGTTACACCATGCCACAAGACATACATGTATACATACAAAGATATATATATATATATATATATATATATATTTATATTCAGGGGGTCCCCAACAAAGGGAACAAAATCAGAACTCAAAACCTACGCCGGGGGTCACCATGATGCCCCTAGGGGCCCCTAGTATCTCAAAGTATGGGTCTCTAGTACGGCCAGACGCCCAAATAGCCACCGCTATAGAGCGGGGGGGCAGAATCATAATTGGCCCACTTGTGGGCAAGGTGGCTACATAACCCCTGTCGCCTAGGGGATCCCCAACGCTCAGAGCGGGGGGCAGAATCAGAAAAGGGCCCACAAGTGGGCAAGGTGGCTACATAACCCCATTGGGCGCCTTCGGCGCCGGGGCGCCTTCGGCGCCCGTTGGCTCCTTGAGCTCATACCTTTGACAACTAACTGTCAGCCGGAGGCCCCTGGGGGGGGGGGGGGGTAGTTGGCGTCCTAGGACCCGCGGAGTCGCCCCCCCCGGGCCCTTCTCATAACATTGTTTTCGGTGGAAGCGTCAGCCCCCGGGCGCCATACGACTATGGGGATGTTTGAAATATGTCTTGGGGCACGCAGTTGCAGGGCAGAGGGTTGGGCGCCCTGTCGCGCGCATGGTGGTGATGGTGGTGGTGCCATTGCCTTTGGCTTTGGCTTTGCACCATACTTGGCCGGGACAGGGGCTGCGCCTCGAGGGCTCTTTAGGGATGCTGCTGGTGCGAAGCCGGATCCCTTCCCCCCCGGATGTGGAGTTGGATGGTACTAATTTTCCCATGCTTAGGCAAATGCTGTTTCATGCCCCACTTTCTCAACAGCTCTGCCGAACCAAACAGGGCCTAAGAAAAAAGGTCCCTGCGGGGGTCTGTGCCTCTGCTGTGGAGGAAGCAGAGACCTGATGTCGGCAAAGCATCCCCCTGCGTTTGCGCCCTTAGAAACAAAAAATCATCGAAGGGGATGCGTAACCTCGTTTGTCAAATAGCAAACATGGAAGCAAATACCAGGAAATTAGAACCCCTTCTGAGTGGTCGTCAGCACATTCCTCATCGAAGGGGTATGTGGTCCTAGGCGCCAGGGCCTAGACCATGGACATACCAAACACCTCGATGGGTGTTTTTCAGGAACAAACAGCACACGTTCAAATACACCTTCAAAAGAAATGCAATGCAACACGTGGCACCAAAGTTGCAAATGTTCACGACTTACACCATAACACACCTCTGAGAATTGTAGTCCGTGGGTAATCTGTAGTTTGTGATTTGTTCCATGTTTTTCCACTACACACAGAACCAACAGCACTTAGAACATCACAGACACACACCATGTGATGCTGACACTGAAAGAGGCAAGGCAGGCTTTTCCACACCATTGCGCATGGGGTTGCGTGGGGGGTATTTTCCCTACACTATGGATTTCTCTGCATGGTTTTCCAAACTTCCTCAAGAAACACCACGGCAAGACGGAGGACGACAAGACAGAGCACAAGGGTTTTAATGGTCGTCACCAGATCCTGCAATGAACAACAAAGCGTGAGCAGGGCAAAGTGCAGCACATTGCAATGAGCCTTCGGGGCTGGGACAGAGGGGCGGTTTAAAACAAGGAAGTCAAATTCGAAATCACTGCAAAGCCCCTTCTCAGATGTATGTTGCTTGGTTTTCAAAATGGTTGCTGGCCATTGGAGGACATGGTGCACATTCTGGTGGACATGGTACACTGACTGCTGGGGGCAGTCCCATTCCTCGGCCGCAAATCCGCAAAGCTCCGTCCGCACAAAACAGGTCCTAAGAAACAGGTCCCTGCGGGGGTCGACACCGAAGACCCACGCGTGACGGAGCAGCACATGTAAATTGTCATGCATCGTCATTGAAGGGGCTCACAGTCAGCAAATTGTAATTGGTTGCAGGAGCAAACATGCCAGAACCCCTTCTCAGTTGTGATCAACGCGTTCATCATTGAAGGGGTCTCTGGTCTAAGGCGCAAAGGCCTAGACCACAAACAATCAAAAACACCTCAAGGGCGTTGTACACAAACAAATTGTCTGCTCAAACAACCAAAATCAGAATCAAATTGAAGTTGTCACATACATTGTCAACAACGGGTGTGCAATTGGTTTCCAAACGGGGGGATTTGTTTTTTCCGTGGCACCTTTTTTCCTTGGGGGGGGGGGTTGAAAGCACCCGATAGTGGGGAGGGGGGTGGGGGGGTCACGGGGGGGGGTTTCCTGCGAAGAGTTTGGTGTGGACAAGGGCGGGGGGGGGGGGGGTTGATGTAGTGCATAATCAAGGGGTTGGGGGAGGGGGGTTCATGGTCTGGTAATGATGGTCCATAAAAGTCTGATGTCTGATGTCTGATAGCCGACTAGGTCGCTATACACAATCCTGGGATGGTGCCGACGACCCCCTCGTCGGCACCAAGTCCACGTCCCGTTGTGTGGGTGGAATACCCAGGCAACCCCACGCTCTACGAGGTGGCCGGCGGCCTACTCTTCCCCTCATACGAGGCCGCCCAAGAACACCTTGAGTGTCTTCGCCAAGGCAAGGGGAAAGCCACTCCCACCTGAGCCTTCAGGCCAACCCGACCCGAAGACTAACCCCCTACTGACCCCAAGACTAACCCCCCGACAAACCCCAAAACTAACCCCCTGAGTAACCCCAAAGCACAAAACAACCCCACTCCGAAACCCACGCCTAACCCAACCCAACAATTGTGGGACCCCAAAACAGGGTCTCAAGAAGTGTAACCAATAGCTGATACCACCTGTGGTACTGGTGGAATAATGGCAATGGAGCCAGTAATGTGTACTGGAAGTGATTGAAAAGGTATTTCTTGTCTTGTTGTGTGCTTGTAGGGATTTTGAAGGAGGGTTAATTTTTGGAAAAATGGGTTGATTTTTGCTAGGCCAATATTAACGTCGGCGACGCATTAACTTTTAGCATTTCAAACATTAAACGAAAAATTAAAATCAAAAATTAAACCCGAGGACCGTTTGAATATTTTTTTTCCGTGGAAGCAGGTGAGACCCCACCCCAACCCCCAGGTGAAAATGACACCCCATCCCATAAGGCACCCCATGGGGGTAGAGTTTCTCCCGTCTAAACCACTCAAACCCCCCAAAAAGGTCAACTTTGCGTTAACGCATTAATTTATGACCCAAATATGAAAAATATTGGGTTTAACATAGGTCTCTAAGGCAGGCTGGAACACGATTCTGTCAGTGGCTTGCAAGCTCAGCGTGCGCTCCGAGTACCTATCACAAGCTAACCCAGCGGGCCGTCTATTTCGCTTTCGGAGGGCCGACCCATCACCATTGGCCTCAGCAGCCGCCGTGGCCAGCGTGGCAGTCTGGTGAGCCTGATGTGCTCGCCTACCGCCCTATGGCGTGTTCACGTTGTACTGGACGTGCATGGGCAACCTACTCCCGTCATCCTCCATTGGATTTCATTTGGCTGCGGAAGCGGCCGCCAACTTGTTTGAGGGCAGCCAGTTGGCCGCTCGGGATCGCTTAATGGCCTGGTGGACGGACCGGCAGGATGTAGCATTTCTCAAAGCATTCCGGCTGACGCAAGGCAAATTGCACGGGACGAGGGTTACCTCAGTCACCGCCACGGCCCTAAAGATCCGCAACACGGTTTTCAACAACTGGATTTCAACAATTGTCCTCCTTCCCAACCGAGCCGGACGCCTTCAAAGAGGAGCTGTTGCGTTAGGCCATTGAACTGCATTGTGGCCGCTGCGTTGGCTCACATGCACAGTGGCTCCGGCGTCTTGCACATCAATACCGCCCGCGCATGTCCGACCGCCCCAACATCACCACGGCCACCCGCCTTGCCCACACAAGTGAGTACGTTGCGGACCCCAGGGCGACAGCCAACCCAGGTTCCCCGCCCAGCTTTCAAGACATGCATAAAAAAATCCAGCGCTCGGGGTCCGAAGCGGCGGCATTTGGGGAGCTGGTGCAGCCGCTGCAACGTCGGCTGTCTAGTACCGCCATCGGGGGCCCAGTGCAATTACTGCATGCCACCCACCGCGGGGTCCCAGCCCACGTCCTCAATATGGCTGTGCACCTCTGCCTCCTGAAAAAGGAGCCATAGTGGTTGGTGCGCATGAGCCGGCCAGTAATGTTGGAGGAGCTAGTGCGGCGACAGGAGTCCACGGCGATATTCCACCGCCTCCTCTAGACAGTATCCACGGTGCTGGGATTGGACCCGCCCTCGGCCTTCGCCGACCGCAAAGAGTTTGGCAGCGACTTGGTGGCGATCTTCTGTCGCTAGGCCATTCCGGTGTGGATACGCGTGTGCGGCCATCTATGGGTGTTCGACCGGGGCGAGAGCAACGCATTTTGTAAGGTGCAGCGCGAGTGGCTGCAACAAGTGTGCCTCGACGGCATCCGCATAGACTCGCAGCACCAGTCCTTCGACGGCACGCTGTGCATCTGCTTGCAGCCGCCGTACGGACTAGTGGGCCCCTACCGCATGCTCCGAGACGGGGCCCAAGGCGATAGCATGGGAGCTGGTGGCTTCAAGGAGCTGGGCTCAGTGCGCTCAAGAGCCAACACGGCAATCCTTGTCAACACACTACGCCCGTAAAATCAGTGTGCAAGGGGGCCCGAACCCAGCCGAATGGTGTCCGGTACACCCAGAATGTGCGGCCGAGTACGTCCGACAAGTATCGTCGAGCGATGATCGGCGCATCTTCGCGTACAGTAATGCGGGAGCGGCCCAAGTATTGCGAGTTAGCCAGACCACATGTCTGGCTGGAGGAGGGGCCATCAACTAGTCCAAGTTGAAGGGGTACCTCCTAGTCAAAAAGGAGGGCGCCCTTGGTTACGCCGCCAGCCAGGTAGTGACCGCCCTCGGCATCATAAAAACGGACTCCGCCGACCTAGCCATGGTGAAGATCCCCATAGTAATGGGTGAACCGCCCAGAGCAATAATGGTCAAGTACGAGGAGGCACTGTGCGACCTAGTGCCGCGGATGCAGCTGGTGTATGCCTTGGGTCCGCGAGTTGTTACCACCTTCGCGCTAACCGAGGCTAATTTTGTCCTAGATGCTTGCCAGCGCCTATTGGATGGCATCCACAGGCCTGCACTGGGGCTGCCCTGCAGCTTCCCAGGCGCCCTGCTCTATCGACCACTTCGTATGCTAGTCCTACATGCACCTTGGCTGCAAGATCGACACGCTGTCCGCTTCGTTGACACCGTCGTGTTGGCCCTCAAAAGTCGCAGCAGTTATGTTGCCGACCTTCTACGACATGAACTTGGCCATGGGGCATGGGTTCCGCAAGCGTACTTTGACGCCCAAGTGTTGCTCTCACTACTCGATGCGTGGCAGCCGCAGCTGGTCCTGCTCCTGGCAGCACGCATGCCCGCAGCAGCCATGCAAATATGCTAGCACCGTGCTCCGGAAGGCCCTCACATCGTCGTGGTCTCCAATGGGGCATGTGGTGATCAATCGCTAGCGTATGCAGCCGTCCTAGCACACGCCCGTGGGGTATTTGCTGATGCCTGGTCTACAGTGGCTGCAGCGGACCCGTACCCGTGGGCGTCGGAATGGTTTGGTCGGTATGTGGCGCTCGAAATACTACGAGAGACGAGCCTTGCTCCAAACACGTGGGTGCTGGCTCTGGCGGACAACACCCACATCACCACCGAATGAGAGGATCATGCCGTGTTGGGCAGCCCGTAAGTTGATATCCTACGGGCCCGGTACGTGGCCGGATTGCATCTCTGGCAAGCAGAAAAGCAATACATGCCGGCACAGATGGACTTCGCGGGCGAGGCCTCGCGCACCGCGCCGGGGCTAGCAAGCCTTCGGCGCATAGCGCATTGTCTAGCAACATCGCAAATGCCGGAAGCGGAAGAGGGCCCAATGCCATTTGCCGCGAGCATTGGAGGTGTGGTGGTGCTCACGATAGGAGGCGTGCCGTATCTGCGTCACTCTGCCTATTTGAGAAGTTAGCTCCAGCGATGCCGCATCTAGAGGCCCCCTTGCGCCGCAACCTTGCAGCTAGGGCGTCGTGGAAGCAGATAGATCCAGAGGCCCATGTATCTAACGACCCTCTGAACGTTGCCACGTGGCTTCGGGCGGCAGCGACGATGAAGACAGCCCCCATCAACTCCTTCAACTGCCAATTCTGCACGCTGCCGTGTGCCGGTTGGGGGCCACACCTACTGGCGGCGTGTCGCAAAGTGGCCCTGCCCGTGCAAGCTGGCTTTTGCGCGCCAGTGCTCGCAGCAGCGCCGGTTGGAGCGGAGCCCGAGTGGATGACCACTGCGTGGGTACACCTAGAGCTTCGTTGTGGTGACCGCCTAAACCTAGTCCTGCGCGCCGACCATCAGGTGACGGCGACGTGGCCTCCGGTGCATCCCCACACAGTGTACGCCACATGGTCGGGGCAGCTCATAGCGACATGTGCAGAGACGCTGGCTATCGACTGCTCGCCCCGATGGCCTAGCCTACGTCTACCTGAAGGCCCTAGCCACCTATGCCCGATCACAAAGCTGGGATCTGTCCTGGTCTATGTCCAATGGTCGTGTGAGCGGGTGGGCACATGGGCTATCATGGCAACATGCCACGTGCCTGTCAGCAGCACTGCACCTATACGACCGCTGGTGGAGTCCCCAAGCCTGGGCGTGACAGCCCTGATGGGTCGCGAATTCACTATGGGCTCAGACGGGCAGCGCTGCTCAGTGCTCATCGTGATTGGAGGTGGCACGCACCTGCCTGGGGAGGCGCCGTTGTGCACCGCTAGAGCTCGGCGCGGCTGGACGCCCCGCCAAAGCATGTGCACATTTGGGGTGGAGATCGATTCTGGTTGTCTGCACCGCAAGGCATAGTGCCGCAGGGCCGGCTGCGACAGGGCCGGCTGCGACGCTAGCAGCCTTATCTACCGTGGTGCCCGGCAGCTGCACCGTGGTTCGCGCCAAGGGCGCCCCCTGATGCCCCTCCCGGGGGTTCGGGCCCGGCACATTCGTAGGGACTGCCCGCGAGCGTTGCGGGCGGCGGCCCCGCCATACAGGCGCCAGGCCCTAGGCGCAGCGGGGCAGTCCCAAGCCCGCCACTGAGGACCGTGGAGGAGTGCATGTGGTATGCGCCTAGTGCAGCAGACTGATGTGCTGTGCGGTCGTCGTCTTTCTGGTGACAGAGTGTGCTGTGACTACTCCGATGATTGCACCACTCCCGGGGGACCCAAAATTTTCTGCCTCGATGGGTCCATCGCATTTTTGAAGTCGGGAAAGGCCAACCCAGCCCAACCCAACCCAACCCAACCGCTCAAAAGTGGGGGTGCACGACAAAGCAGCACCCCCGTGTGAGCCTGACAATGGACACAACAAAGGCCACCACTCCATGGTGCCACCGGAGGGGGGCCCTCCAATTACCGAATGCCGGTAAAGCACCCGAGAGGGCCCAAGCTGAGCCACCACTCAACAGAGCACCATGTGCCTTCTGGACTGGTTACCCTCCATGGCAACGGATTATACAGGCCCTGTAGGCCCTATAACGCTTCAGGTAGCAACAGCCCAAAGAGATTTGAATGACCCTGGGTTCGCAATCAATACTTATCAGATACACCGGCTGGCAGCACCAACTGACCGCCATCCTTGCAGACCAACTTCTCTACTTGCCCACCTCCCTCCATCCAAAGCGTTCATGATTCATTTGGCAGAATGAACGTGTGGTCAATGCACTGATGTCAGTCGGGTGGGGCAAGGTGGTGAAGGACCCAGAGGGACGGGTAGGGAAAGACCTCTCCAGCCTTGACCACAAGAAAATCTTTGATGGCGTCGCCGACCTGGACGATAATCTGCCCCTCAACCACTTCAATCTGGTCCCACATTTGCATCATTTGTGCCACAGTACTTTCTGGGAGCAACTGAGGACAAGGGAAAACATTGTTGGGCGAGGGATTTGAACCACTTCAACATGCAGCTGTCCAGCAAACAATGACGGCACATGTGGTCCATCATCGGGTGATTGGCAACTGAGGCCTTCCTTGCTTGCAGGCCATCTTTTCTAATGGTTGATGCCCAGCACACGCCCCATTCTGCAGGGTTTCGACCCGAGGAGAGGTATACATGACCCACAGCTGAAAGGGGATGGGCTCATAAGGACAGGGTGCCGTACACAGCAGAGAATGGCCAGGTACCACCAGCAAACACCACAAAATTGCTCGTGAGTTCAAATCGCAAAACTGTGACCCAGAATCGTGAAGTTGAAGTGTCAAATGGCAACTTGGCATAAAACTGATGAGTCGGCGATGGTATTCATGGTGTGCACCATGCACGCACCGTGCAGCTCCTCCCAAGGTGTCTGCCTGCTACAGGACCCCACCCTCCTGAGCCCATTCCCCTGTACTCTTGGCCATTTACTGCACTCAGCATCAGCACTCATCTCAAACCCCCCCCCCGCCTCCGGCCATTCTTCCCAGAGGAATGCAGAGAAACGCAGCACAGCCCAAAACGCCAACCCCAAACCCCCGCCCCATGGTTTAGCCCAAGCGCTGCAGGCGTGCGCCACTGAAGAAAAAGCGGCCTGGTGGCCTCCAAAGAGCAAACACACACACACACACACACACACACAAACACAAACACAAACGCAAACAGAGGAGGAGAAGGAGATGCAGCTGATCATTGCCACCGCACGGCATCCCAACGGTGCCGACGGCACCCACCAGTGGCATTGCTTGTGCCAATAAAGTGACCCCAAGGGCATGCCCCATCTACCCTTTGTACACGCTAGAACGAAATTGGGTGTTCTAGGCTAGAACTTCTAGCCTGGAAGGTTCTAGCCTAGATTAGAACAAGACTAGAATGCCTAGATCAGAGCCTAGATTAGAACAGGATGAGAAACCAGACTATAAACTTGTCATTTCATTTATTGCATTGTCGGGCATGCTTGTTGTTGGTGTTGTTCGTGCGCGTGCTGCATTGTTGCATGTGTACTCCATGACACTTAGATTTCCTATTGTGTTGCTCTCATGAAACGCTCCGCCACCACCCCCCGTGCACCATCCTCAACCGGGGAGGGTCCCTCCCTATTGTCCAAGGCGCACCGGGGGTTGAGTGGGGCTAGTAGACTCAAGGACGATCGGGTTGGCCACTGCCTGGCCAACCCGATCCTGACACGTGGGCTCTATCATGCCCGATTGCACGGGGGCAATTCAACATTGCCGTTAAGGACTTCGATGTCGGCACCTCCTCCCCACACACCGACCGGGGAGGCAATGAAACAAGCGGTTGAGGTGCACGCCGCGCCATTGCCCCCCCCCCCCCCCCACTGCTACGTGTGACCTTGAGCTCAACCTGTGTGCCCCCCAAAAAAGAAGGAGGGACCCTCTCAGAGCTCTACACGCTGCGCAACTTGGAGTACCACGCCACCATCCCGGGTGGTCCCTACGCCCATCCTCTTTGCACTGAATGGGAATTCCAAGCTCGATGGAAGGAGTTGATCGAGACCGTGGAATTGGATGACTCCGTTGCCACGGTGTTGCCCAAGGCCACGGGGATTTAGTGGCCCTTTGCCTGTTCGGTCAAGTACGTCCTCTCCCGCCCTGGATTGCTGCGGGACATCAATAATTCCTTCCCGTTGACTTTCATCGTCCGGGGGGATGCCTACCCCATGGCACGGCTGGGTGCAATTGGACCCGACTCACCGTTTCATTGGCCAACTTTGGCCACATGGCCCGCTCCCCAGCGGGTCTCTGGGTGTTGAGCATGGCCAACTGTGACGACAAGGCCATGGAGACACTTGGGACGCTATGGAAGGACACCTGAAAGGTGTTTCCTCGACATATTCGCCATGTGCTCCGAAAAATCCGTTCTACTTTTGTTCTAGTTAGCACCAGCCGACCTTTGCTAGAAGGATACTAGACTAGATAAGAACATCTAGTCTAGAACCAAACTACGGGGGAGTAACTACGCTGCGCGCTACTTTTCCAATGAGTTTATCCGAAAGGGGAGGTCTTTCACACACACCCCAATGTGCCCCCTAAGGAGAGAATTCCCTTGGGTACCAGACTTGTGCAAACATCCCTCTTGCCCTCAAACATTGCACAACCAAAACAACACCCCAACACATTCATCTGTTGGGTTTCATCAATCCATCCCCATGTGCGTGGGTGCTTGAGCAACACAAGCAATAATTGTAGTAGCCGTTCTACTCTGCGTGGGCTAGCAATTCATCCCCACATGTGTGGGTGCTCAAACAGTCACCGCAATAATGCACATGACAATCACTGCCACTCAGAAAGAGATGGCTTCTTGGTTGTTCAGTACCATAACCGTTGTACCCACAGGATCTTCAAAGCGATGTACACCACTGAAACGAGCGCTGGGTCCGACGGTATCCTAGCCCGGCGACAAGTTTCGCCCCACACCAACCGCTACCTCTTGCCGGGGTTGAGCTTGGAGGGTAGGATCTTCAAAGAGCAACAAACGACAATTCTTATGCACCTCGTCTTGCCCAATATAGCGCAGATGTTCCATGACATGCAACAAACTACAAACTAGCACGTTGTAGGCTCAAAATCCCTAGACAAGGGCCTCCCGAGGCAGCAACTGTGGGTGCCTAGTCGGGCCAAATTCTTGAATCTTTGCGCCAGGTGCGCGGTGCATGCGCGTCGCGTTAGGTGCTCCCCCTAGAACGTGTCGCCTCTTCCATAGGTGATTCAAGAAATCGTCGACACCGGCCGGGTGCAATGGGGGGCCAACAAGGAGGATGCCAAGGTGATCCTTTGGAGGGGGGGGGGGGGGCAATGATGAACAAGGAGGGTCATTAGGGTGTCCACGTGCCCTCAAGTGGGCTCCATGTTCAATGAGGGGATATGGAACACAAAGGGGAAGGCTTGGGACGGGAAGAGTCGGCCATGGACCCTTGAGCGGGATCACGCACACTACATGGGCTTCATCTTGGGTGCGCCTTCTTTGCAGGCTGCCAGGTGTAGTATGGCACCCATTTTGCACTTGCTTCATGCCTAGGTTGTCTTGTGCATCTTGCACTTGATGAAAGCCCTTGGCCATCTTGCTACGGGACTTTGTTGACCGTGAGGGCAAAACAGTTCAACCGTCGGCCCGTTAGCCCCGCCCCCCTTTAGACATCCCTACCCGAACATGGCACCCACTGTGGCCCCCCATGCACAACCCAACCAATGCCGAAATGTGCAAGCAACCATGTCATGCGTGGTCCTTACATAGCAGCCTCCCGCGGAATGGCGGTCCATTTCTGCCCCGATTTCTCATCCACCCCCTCCCCCCGAAATAGCCCCGCCCCCCCCTTACGATGCTAATTGTGCCCAGGCTGTGAAAGCAATTGATGCATTCCGAAACGTCCCCGGAAAACATGGCCAACCCAAAGGGCCAACTGTTTCTAAGCATAGCATCAACATGGCACTCAAGGCTCAAAAGATGCCACGAGGTGGTGCCAACTATGCAGTGACGGCAGAAGTCCGCCGCTAGTGCAACACAGGAGGGGGGGGGGGGGGGCTGGTATGTACAATAGAGGGCCTCCAAGAGAGCCCACATGTTGGCAACGGCTTTGTACTTTGCTGTGCCCGTCCTAACGTCGGGTAGCCTAGCATTTCCGGCCATGCCTGAAAAATTAGTGGTTTCTTCGCCGTTTGGGGAATTAAACCCGTAAAGGCTCCACCCCGTCCTTCTCTTTGCGAGGAGGACTCAGAGGTTCTACTGACAGTGTTCTAGCGGCGTTCCAGCACCGTTTTGGCGGCAACGGCCGTGGCTAGAACAAATCTAGAACGAGATTTCAGCGGTTCCTAGAACGAGAGTGGAACACAAAGGACATAATAGTGCACTGAGGTGCTGGATTGCTTTGGGGGTCATGGCCATGGTTTCGCAAGAGAGTCTGATTGACAAAGGCATATCCTTGCACGATTGCAGCAAATTCAAAGGTTGCATGCCATGCAGTAGCAGTGGCAACGGCCCTAGCAGTAGCCCTGGCACCAACACCCGCAGCCCCAGCAACCCCAAGGCAACCCCTAGCAGTCGCAAACCCAAGCCCTCCAACCCCAAGCCACACCCCTTCTACCCCCATCCCCTACATCCCCTACCCACCAAGATCGAAAGGAGGTGGAGGAGGAGATCAAGCAGCTGGACATGGCGTGGGGGAGGGGGGGTGGAGGAGCTCACGGAGCTCCAAGGGGAGCTCCGTTGATGGAGCTGCTCTTTGGCAGGAGCGAAGGCCGCCCTAGCAAGGGCACAAGGGAAGGAGCGGGGGTGGAGGCAGAAGGAGGAGGAGCGGAGGGAGGAAGGGGGGGGGGGCACGAGGAAGCGGCAGCGAACGTGCATAAGGTGGGGGAGAAGGTGAAGGAGTTGAAGAGGAAGGTGCGGATAGCGCAAGGAGCTGCAACGGGTGGAGGACAGGATGAAGCAAGTGCAAGACGAGGGGAAGATCAAGGAGGAGGAGGAGGAGGAGGAGGAGACGAAGGGTAGGAAGAAGAAGAAGGAAGAGAAGAAGAAGGAAGAGACGAAGAAGGAAGAGAAGAAGACAACGGAGAAGGAGGCCCCCAGACCCAAGGGACGTCTCACCCCCCTGCTAGGGTCAAAGGCGGCTGGGGCGATCCTCGATCTTCCCTGCTTGCCTAGGGCCTTGGCGGGCCCCAACCCCCTCTCCTTTGATACCGCCCTCCTCTAGCCCCCGGAGAGTCCAATCTGGACTCTCCGATTTTGCTTGCACAAAGCGCACGCAAAAATGTCGGGCGCCGGGACGTGGGTGTGGAGGGACACCAAGGGGCTTCAAAGGGCAAAGCGGGTGGGGCAGGGGAAAGTGCAAGGGGAGTGCATGTGGATGAAGGAGGGCCACGCGGAGGCAGTGGAGCCCTCGGAGATCCTGGAGGAGGGGGTGAAAATGTTTTAGTTGGCCCAACTCAATGTTTTCACCCGTGGATCCAAAAAAGTGAGGGACCCCCCATTTCCGTTTTCTCTGCACGTGTTGGCAGTGGTTCGGACTTGGGAGGATGAACTCAGCAGGGCAGATGTGGAGTTGGACGCCCCACATGGGGGGCGGTTGTGGCAGTGGGGCAGTTCGAGCCCCATGCCAGCAATCTTGGGGGTATGGGGGCACCATTCCCGGGATTGCGCCTTGTCCCTGCCGCACGGCCCTCCTTGCCAAGCCCGGCCCCTAACAGGCCCAACCCCACTCCCACCCCGAGGACCCTACCTGGGGCTTCAAGAAGGTGTATGGGTCAATGCGCCTCCCCTCAACACCCACAGCCAGGTTTGTGTGCTTCGTTGTACTTTCGTCCTAGCCACCGCCGCCGTGTCGTTCTAGTTTTGTTCTAGCCAATAATGGGTCTGCACTGACTAGAACATTGCTAGAACGTGTTATGGTGTCTGCCTCTATTTGTGATACTGCTGGTCAAAGCACAAACTTGCCGCCGTGACCCCTAGGCCGTCGGGGTGGTCTAGAGGGATGGTTGGGGGGCATGCCACCTAGTAGGGCTCTTGGAGCTCTACCCAATGCTGGTGGCGGACCTAAGCTTCGCGCTTGCGTGTTTGGAGGGTTGGTGCCGGTGGGAGGTGGGGAGGCGGAACGCCGTGCTGGACACCTGGCGGACAAGGCGGTCAAACTCGGAGGAGGGGGGGGAGCACCAGCAGCAACAACATCAGCAGCAGCAACAACAGTAGCAGTACCGTCTGGGGGGCCACCCCTTAGCCCACCCCCCCTACAAAGGCCCCCCCGCGATGCCTAGGAAGAGAAGGAGAAGCAGAAGTAGAAGGAGAAACAGAAGGAGAGGGAGAAGCAAGTGGGAGGACTCGACGGGGGAATAGAGCAAAGGGGGGAAGGAGAGAAGGGGGAAGGAGAAGAAGAAGGCCAAGACGGCGGCCAAGCCCCCCCCCCCTTAACCGGAGCAAAGGGGTAGGGACCCTATGGGGAGGTGCCAGACCTGGGGGAGGTCCGGTATGTGTTGTGGGCCAAGGGGGGAAATGGGGGGACGGTGAGCAGGTGCCGTTTGACGGGGGATAGGGATGTCCAAGTGGCCCTAGCAATGGGGAGCTAACCAGGTTAATCGAGCTATAGGGGAGGGGGGAGGGGGTTGTGGGGGCTGGGGGAACCAAGCGCTCCGTTATATAGTTCGAGCGTCGGGAACTTGTGATTGGCCATGGTTGGCCATCATAGCTGGGGCAGCTTCTCTTTGAGGAGTGGCGGAGCACTGTACGTAGCGTGGTAGTTTCGTTCTCGTAATGTTCTAGCCACCACCGGCGAAGTGTTGTAGGATTGTTTAAGTAAGCGCCGCCAGCGGTCGCTGGAACAATACTAGATCAAAACTGGAATAAAAGTCTTCAGGCTTGCATTTTGGATGAAATGACCCAAAAACTCAGAAACCGGACCTAGAACCCTACTGCGGCTCCTGAGGTCCATGTTTCACCAATGGTGCGCCCGACTCTAAACCCCCCAAGGTCGGGGTAATACTCCTGCTTTTTGTTCTACTCGTTCTAGCAAATCTCACCCAGAACAGATGTTGGCCGTTCTAGTGTGTACCAAGGGTAAGCATCATGGGGGAACCTCTCTCCTCTTCGTCTCCTCCGTATTGAGCCCAAACCAACAACCTCCATGATCAATGCAAGTTTCCCTTTGGGCTCAAGGGATGGGGGCGGTACCCGGTCCTTTGCCCTTGGTAACCCCCCCCTTGGGGCACACTAGACTGGGGACAAAGTGTTGGGATGGCACCAAGCCATATCATCCGAGGTTAAGCCAAATTCAACGGCTTAATCTGCCTTGAAAATTGCTTGCTATAGCGGACAGCAAGAGTTGCATAAACCCGGCCGGCTTGGGGGGGGGCACATGTGGACATAGTAGCTACATAACCCTTGCCATATTGGGGCTCCCCAATGTAGGGATAAAATCAGAAATGGCAACATAACCCTTGCCCTGATGGGGTCCCCAAAGCAAGGACAAAAAATCAGAAGTGGCCATATATCCTTTGCTTTTTGGGGGCCCATTTGTGGGTCAAGTGGCTATAACGCCTGCTGTCTTGGGAGTCCCCAATGTGAAGACAAGATCAGAAGTGGCTACGTAGCCCTTGTGGGCCTTGCTGTCTCACAGGCCCACAAGTGGGCAAAATGGCGACTCGTGCCGTCTTGAGGGTCCTCAATGTGGGACAAACTTTGAAGTGGCTACAAAGCCCCTGTTGTCTTGGGGGCCCACCTGTGGGCAAAATGGGTCCCCAAAGTGGGGAGGAATGGCGACATAATCCTTGCCGTCTTGGGGCCACCCATGTGGGGAGAAAATTGAACTGGTTACATTACCTATGCCGTCCAAGTCCCCAACGTGGAGAATATTAAACCAAACATCAAACCAAAGAGTACAAAATGTTTTTGCTGTCAACACGAGTGATTCTTTTTCATTCTAAGCACCGGTAATTTTTTCTGTTGGAAATAAAAATACAAAATGATTGTATTGTGTGTAATTGTTTTTTCCTCTATAACCCCGGGTAGCAACGAAATCACATTTCACGTTTTTTTGTGCGGTAAACGTGTGTGCCCAGTTCTGCAGTACTTGCGAACGTGAATTTCTTTGCAGCCAAAAAAAATTGCACAACTTACAACATACATATTCCAATGTGGCTCCAGAGGCTATCCTCCCGTTAATAATCCAAACTTTTCCCACAACGTTTGCAAAACAACAACAAATTGTTGTTTTAGAGTCCGTACTTGCCATACATGTAAATGTGTTTGTCCATCATCACCTGGTTAGGAACATGCTTTCTGGCACCAGCTGGACTAGGTCTAGCAGGTTTCACTGTCTTGATGGTAGTCTTGGCACTGCTCTCATTGATCCTGTGCACTGATGAGGTTGCAGCTGTCGCTGCAAAAAATGGAGATAGGGGAAATATTGCACACACAATGAACACAATTGAGACCATGTTGCAACATGTGGGTCTTGATCATCAAACTGGGCCTGCTGAGTTGTGGCAAGGCCATTTGTGGAAGCCAATGGTGACCCATTTGCTGCCACAAGCAGAACACCTTTCCATGAGAATTGTCAGTCAACAAAAGGTGAACACAGTTGCACAAGGGTATTTCTCGTCACAACACAGGAACCTTCATTAAATTGTCCGTTTTACTCTGATAGTATTTCACACAAATGTGGTCTATCCCGAAAGGGCTGTACAACTCTGGCCCGGCCTTTGAGGTGCTGGCAGTGCCCCCACCTGACACCACACACACAGAGGCACTCGCCAACACACACCGAAACACACTCAATTCCGCGGAAACAACCTAGAGAATCACTTTCCACTGCCAGGCACTGTTGTTACCAGGTGCCAAGAGGCGCCCCGTCAGGCAGCTTGATGGTGTTGCAGGCTGTCTTCCTTTTGTCCCCCTTTCACGTGCACTCCATGGACCGTTCGAACACACCCCAACACGCCACTCACGCACATTAGCCTCCCCTCCCTGCAAATCCAACTACACAGGCAGAGGGTAGGCCACCAGAGAGAGTTCATCACATGCACACCTGCAAGATCATGACCGCCTGCACAAGGCGAGTCTCTTCCTCAGTCAGACCGGTCTCCACCGCCAATGAGGAGAAATCTGACACCCCTCCATCCACGTCATCGTCCTCGTAAAACCCTGAGTCCCTGGCAACTGGCTCGACTGGCTCCTGAAGGGGCACACACATGAACAACAAAGCATGTCACGCGACCCTGCGTTCGAATTGTACAACAAAAGACACACATGCACGCCGAGGGCCTGCAGATATTACCGCAAGACCTAACAACATGTCACACCATATGAGTGCAAATGGCAATGAAGTTGGGAGAGGACCCCACTGCGGGCATTGCCTTTGGGGAGGAGGCTGGACTGCTGTTCTCAACCAACAACCCCTAGCTCACTGACAGACAAAGGAGCAGGACAGGGGTCCGGCATGGGGTAGCAAGGCACGCCAATTTAACCAATGGTAGGAGCAGCACCAGCACAGTATGGTCTGGTACAAGCAGTACAGGCCACCTTGCACCTTACAGCGCCTGAAAGACGAAGGTGGGCAATGGAAAACGTCGGCATCACCACCCAGCGCAAGATACCACCCCCCGCTGATGTGGCGATGCCATTCCATTGCCGAATACATGAGGCCCTCAGTGCCTGGCTTTGGAACGCTCCACATGATGGGCCACCCACCCTTGCACGGGTGAGGGCATGGGCCTAGGGGCAGAAGCAACGAAGGGGCGGGGGGAGGGGGGGGGGTTGTGTCAAATGCAATGAGATAGGATGCGGGGGCAAAAAAAATACCAACCTTGTTGTGCAACATACGCTTGAACATGCTGCCATATTTGGAGAGTGGATCTGGTTTCAGTGTGATATAAATTCCATTTCGATGATGAATCAAAAGTATTTAACTTGCCCCATTCCGTAAATTGCAAAGCACATGTGGCAGCGAAGCCTGAGGGTGTGATGTATGCCTGTGTTTCGCTTGCTTGCTCCTACTTGTTTGCTGATGTGACAGTGCACATGTTACGAACCCACCTTCAGATTTAGCAGCCATAACATGACACTAGGAAGCAAATGGCTCAAAAGATTAGGGCAATCAAGAACAACAAACAATTGTGAACCAGCAGACAGAGTCAAACACACAGGCCGGGGGATATTTTTCGACAGGGATTTTTTCACGGGGGAGAATTCCGCAAGGGGAAAATTCCGTACTCATCCCCAATAATCCAGCGGAAAATGGCGCACTAGTTAAAATCCTCTATGCAATGGTCCATTGTAACGACATGTAGCGACAGCAGGAATCCTGGGGTTGCAATCGCTAGGCACACAGACAAATTGGACAGCAAAGTAGTCTGGAAGCATTTGTGGACCGGAATTGTCACCAGTAGAATGCCGGTGCATGTCTTTGGGTCATGTCAGTCTTTGCTTTGCGTCTAATGTATTAATTTTTGCAATTAAAATTAACCATATTGGTGTTAATATAGGTTTCTAGGGTAGGGAGGTGCGTGTGATATGCTTTGGTGAGGTTGGTTCCACTGTTTTGGATATGGGTACCAAACAATGCTTGGAAACACGCTCGGAAGTTCTGGCGGCCAGGTTGGGTCCCAAAACGCAACCGATATGGCTAGGAATGTTGCATTGCAAATTGCTTTGAGGTTTGGAAAATCGCTCGAAAAAATGCTGGGAAGTTTTGGCCGCCAAGTGGGGCCCCAAAACGCAACCGATCTCGCTAGGAATGCTCCACGAGTTGTCCACCCAAAACAGAATATTACGCCGGACAATGCTACGCCACAGCTTGCGGAACTGCAATGCCCCCTGGTCGGCAATAGACATCCAAGATGGCTTGGTGAGACCTGTGTGCACCAGCTTGCGGTTGTCTGCCTGCATGACAGCAATCGTGCTCTCACCACTAGGGATGGCACCTTGTGGCAATGCCATGAGACGCATACCCAGCCATACAAAATAAGCCTCCTTGGAAAAATTACTTAGCCAACACGGCCATTGTTTTTGCTACCGCCTTGCGAATGTAGATGAGCATAACGCGCGACTTCTTGTTAACGCGCAGAGCCGCATAAAGGTGTACGAACTTCTCCGCCACAGCATGTGGAACACCTGACAACACCATTTGGCCACCAATGTGCTCGTCCTTCTTACAAAGGGACCGCATGTAGGTGACAGGCAACACCATAGAATCCATTGCCATGGTGAAAAGACAATGTGGGTGGTAGAACAAAAAAAGGAGGTAACCAGAACAGTGACCGTGAACTTCAAGGAACGGGCCATTAGCAATAGGGTGTGGACTAGCACGTACCGTGCGCAGTGGAGGCTAAATTCAAAAGTGAGATAAAAGAAGAACGGAGTGGCACTGTGAACACTGGGCACAGAAGACATGAAAGTAGGCTTTTTAATAAGGTTGGGCTCTGCAGAGCCCAACATACAGAACTTGGTAATGGCGGGGCGTGTAATAGACATAGTGGACATAGGGAACTACAAACAAGGAACTGAGAAGGAATGAAAGTAGCATTTGGCGTAGGCTGGGCTCTGCAGAGCATAGAGTCCCGAAATGTGAGAATTGTGGGGTGCATAACATACATATGTGAGTTAGGCCATACTTCATGGTTGCAAAGTCACATAGTTTTCCGATATTTTGCCGCTTGCATATCATGTAGTAATGACCACCTCGACCGATACTGAGCATCTCTCTTTACTAGGATAGTAGATGGTAGCGGGCACACAGATCAAGCGACACCCGGCAACTATGCGACATGCGCGTGTGGCAACACCGAGCACGTCGGGGTGTGTTGATTGTCCGCAATAGCGGCAGTGGGCAGCAGGAAAGTGCGCCGAGGGGGTGGCAGGAGCGAAGTCCTTGGCGGTATCACATTATGAGGCACGGGCACTGGGGCACTAAGTGAACGCCTACCAATGTAGTTGATTGCCGTGCGACTAAAGGGAGGGGGGGTGCTTCTATGTCGTACAAGCACTGGTGGCAACAGTCTGTATGTTGACTGCCCTCCCGTTTTGTCTCCTTCCCCAAAGGGTTCCATGCGACCATATGTGCTGGAAATCGGAGTGATGCGGATCAATTTGTGTGATTGTGGGTTGGTCGGCATCCGGGGGAGGAAGTGACCGAGGAGGTGGGATATGGGGATGGGAAGAAGAATCAACATGGGGACGTGATCCAGGATCAATGCAGCCCGCTCCTTGCTGCGTGGCGGAAAATTGGACCGGCATATTCCAACCCCTTGCTGCCACGTGACATGGGGTTTGCGCAGTGGGTTCCACAATGCGAAACGGAACCGCGTGTGAAGCCCCCATATGTATTGCATAAACCATCGTGCCTGGCCACGACTGTTGTGCCTCGGCTACTCCATTGTCTTCGGAGTCAATGGGTCATGGAGGGGTTCGCTGGTCCTTTGAGACAAAATGTGGTGGCCGCGGTGGGGATGGGGGTGCGGACCCCGTGAACATAATCGCCTGTTGCACATCGAGCGTAGTTGCAGCACGTGCTGCCGTTTCCCCAGTCAATGGGACTAGTGAGGGTACATTTCCTATGACCTCATCTCCTTCGGTAATCTGGCCGGCACCCGGCATATCCACCTCCGTATGTCTAGCATGTGGAAAAGCAGCCATGGCTATTGTAATAAGAAAATAGCAAGTCACGTGTATTGAATACATGGGACATAGAACCACACAATAATTTTAACATCACCGCACAATATGCACCAAAGTCCATTGCAATCGACTAAGGTATGATGCAGACAATGTGTCTTGAAACTCCAATTGACCCAAACACGCCAAAACAATAGGAACATCGCATCACTAGACTGCAAATATACCAATGTGCAGCTAGCAGGGACTGTACCCGACTCAAGGACGCTGGCGGGCTTCGCAACTTGTCTCCCTACATGCCTCATGTACCTGTACGACAGAAAGGTGCCTAGCCTTCACGACGATGTCCACATGGTTTTGAACAACAGAGGAGAAATTGAGGTGCCTAGTGCCCCGTTTGCCTTGTTTTGCATTGCGAGCTTTTTGCATAGTGTGTGCGCACCCTGTGTGTGCAGCCATTGCCACCCCATCCCCCCAAAAAAAAACATGCTATGAGATGTTGTGTCGATCCTGTTTGTTGGTGGGTGGGTCGGTTGGTTCGTTGGTTGACTAGTTGGTTGGTTGAATGGTCAGCCGTTGCTTGGGCCTGTTGCTAGGTTGGGATGTTTGGCACATTTGATTAGCTGATGGGTGGGTGCACCACACCGCTAGGTGTGTGGTGTGGTGCGGTGTTGCATGGTGTGAGATGCGGTGTCTGTGGGTACACATGTACGTGCAGCCATAGGAAGGTTGTTGGATGCTTTGTACACGGCTAATGTTTTTGTTCTAGCGGCGTTCTAGTGAAGTGTACCAGCAACACTCTAGTGACCCATGAGCAATCCTAGAACGTCGCTAGAGGGTCACTGGAACACTTCGCTACAATGCCGTTGAACAAAATTATCAAATGTGTGCCACGCCCCAATGATCCTTGCAATGGCTGCACGTACATGGGCACCAAGAGGCACAACATCTCACATCATGGAAAAACACAATCCAACCCACTAACCACCTATGGACAATCGTCATTCAACTGTCAACCTCCTGTCAACCACCTGTTCACCACCTGTCAACCAACTGTCACCGACTTGTAAACTAGTGCCAACCACCTGTGAACCGGTGCCAACCACTTGTCCACCGGTGTCGACCACCTATGAACCACGGGCAACCATGTGAACCGGTGTCAACCAACTGTCCACAAGGGTCGACCAGCTGTAGACCCCCCAAACTGACCGACTAACGAAACCCACCCAACCAACCAACACCTCACGAACCAAGGACCAATCAAACAACCAACAATGGACCACTGCAACAACTGCCCACCCCCACAACCAACCGGCCAGCCAACGCAACCAACCAAGCAAATCAAATAGCCGACCAAGCAAAGAAACAAAGCAACCAAGTAACCGGCCAACAAACCAACCAACCCAGTTATTTTGTTGGTTTCTATGTGCCTATGTCTGCTTGAACCCCACCACCACCAACCAAATACACTCACTTGGGTCTTATTTACCAAACATGGGTGAGCTTTTTCGGTATAGTTTCGTTCTGGGCTAGATGTTCTAGCGACGCTCCTGCAAGCTCGCTACAATGTCGCTCTAAGGTTGCTAGAACAGTTTTTTTCTCTTCAATTTTGGGGCAGAAACCTGAAATTTGCTAAAATAACATTTGGACGCCCAGGTATGGTACCGGGGGTCCAAGTTCCAGTGTTCACATCACCGACCCCCGAAACCCACGGGTCGAGGCAACCCCACTTTTTTGGTTCTAGCCGTTCTAGGCAATTCTACGCTAGGAGGAAATGCGGGATGGTGGCACGTACTTGGGGCTGGCTCCGGGTTATTTCAATGGCCCCTTCCGCTTTTCTAGTCCGTTTCGTGTGATTCTGTCGCTTTCGATGTCCGAGCCGCGTTGGAAGTGTCCCTAGTGTCCTGTGTGTGTTGCGTAACCCGATGTGCCCCTCAAAGCTCAATGCATGTGTTACGCGTGTTCTAGGTGTTTCATGTGTTTTCCTACATGGGCTCCGAGGTTATCCTTGGAAACCCTTCTCTATCCGCGTGTCTTGCGTGTTGTGACGTGTCATATTCTAAGGTCAAGATCGGCGACCACAAAGGGGGATTGGCTCCCCTAAGACTTGAGGGCTATTGCGACACATTGCAGGCCCGTAGTCCTGGTGGTGTCTTATGCTCCTTGCCACTCTTTCAACATATTCTGCCTCTTCAACCGGGAAAAATCATGTGGGTGCCATAGGATTGTAATGTCCAATTTTTTTGCCCGTTTCCACGAGTCAAACTTATTGCATGTGCTCCGCAGTGCTGCTTACACACATTGTGAATCAAAAGGTTTGTGTTGCACCGCCGTGAACGCATGTGAGTCATCAAAGATCAAGCAGGCGCACATGTGGGTGCCTTTTGTATGTATGTTTTTTGTGTGCTACATCTTCTACATATTGTCTTTTGTATAATCCCCGGGGACCGGTTGGCGTCATACGTGTTTTGCATGTCGAGCACTGCCGCGGTGTGTACCACGCTTGCTACTCGTTTTGTTCTCTTCTTACCACTAGCAGGAACGGTGCCGCTGTTGTTCGCATTCGCGCATCCATTGGACAAGTACCGCTTGGAGCACTGCAACGTGACGTCCGCTACTGATGTGGAGCCGGGGACATCGTGCGTCAATTTCCGAAAGGAACAAGAAACAAGTATGTTCAAATACTCCACGTGCCTGTGAATTGCTATGTCACCATTTCCTGGACCCCCCACACCACCTCTGCACTACACGACCATGACACCTACGGCTTTTTGTATTCATGAGACCAATCCTTAGGAGGCCAATAGTGCCCCCTATCGTTTCAACGAAAAAAGGGGTGATAGGTGGTTTTTTGCATATGCTAAAATAGGGGTTGAAATTTGCATTTTTGCATCAAGTTGGGCTCTGCACAGCCAAGACCAGTTGCGTACGTCATTTTAGGCCCCGACATTACACATTTTAGATTTTTCAGCTCCGCAAAGCCCAAGCTACAAGTTATTCCATGTGTGCCAACCCCCATTGCAACAATTGGCCCATGTATACAGTGGTCAACTGGCCGCGCAACATGGCGCTGGGTGATATGGTATACCTTTCCCGCCGTTGTGTCATAGTCAACCTAAACGTCGTCCCGATCCGTTCTGCAGGAACAGGCAAAAAAAAACAACGCTTGCATACATGACTGTTGGGCAATGATTAAAGACACGTGCTACACCAAGCACGACATCATCTAGATGAAAATGCCAAAATAACGCCCATTTTAAGACTTTCCAACAATCTCTGCTCTGCATAGCCCAAGATTCATATACCCGGTACTTACGGGGTGCATAACCGTATGGCACTTTGAAACTTATTCTACAAGTCGTGCGTTGTTATATGTTTTGTATTGTCTTTGTGCTGTGTTGCTATTGCATCTTGTTGTAAAATGGTGCCAATGTGGTATGATGTAAGTATCATAGTTAGCGGCTGTTTAGGTGTACTGTACAACAAGCCTTAGACTGCAGCCCTGCCGGACGAGGAGCCTATGCAGCAAGCTGACAAATTTGTGCACCTAACCCCCTGTGTAATGTAATGGTAAGGCTCAAACACCCAGAACCCCAGGTTGTACCCGCACTTCATAAACGGAGGACAAGCGATCATTACAGATCAATCTTCGTGTGTACTAGGTTTCATCCAGCGACCACCCGGAAACGGGGGGTTATACACACACAGGCATGCCAACGGGCATCGTACAGGGGATGGGTGAGGAGTTGCGAGCATGATGTTCAAAAAGCACAGCCGTTTACGGTGATGACCCTCCGTAGCTCAACAAGGATAGCAAGATCGTCGCACCATGCCCCACTAATACCATTTGGGGAATACTTTTGTGGCAAGTGCCAAGACGAGTAGTGGCGGCGTTTTCCGTTCGCGTGCCTGGGTAGCCATCGCAGTACTGCGTCAACGTAACAACACCAGGGCCGGTAAAAATGTCTGATGTTCTGATGGACGAACCCCATTAGTGTTGACACATGTGTAGGCTGGCTACATAGGCCTTTGGAGGGCTGCATGTGCACAGCCAGCAACCTTCTTGCTATCACACCTTGACAACACAGCGGCACTGATGCTCAGCAGTTGCCCCCCCCACCCCCCGTGTCGCACCACAGGCTACTGACTGCCAGCGCTCCTGCAAAAATGGCCCCCCCACCATGGGACGCCGCGCGCCGCCTTTGGGTGCTCGGCTATGGCCAACCTGAGCGGTCCGTGGCAATCTACGTGCCTCAAACCTAGTCCCTGGTCGCTGACCATGTACGCCTCCGGGACTTTTTCTTCCAAGCCCTGCACCTGGCGGCTTGCCCCAATCCACGCACACTGATCTATGGATAAAACTACGACAAGCACAATAGCCGGTGTCAATCGCCACCGACCATGTTGCTGTGCCCTGTTTGCTCGCCTTGCAATGTACAGCTAGGATCAGCCACAACCGGACCCGTGAAGGGAACGCACGAAATGTGCTGTGGGCGTCTAGTGATGCAAGTCGCCTTGGCAGCGCCGTGGTGGGCGGGGGGCTCCATGCGTCCGCTTGACTTGGGTTCCAGCCCCGGGTCGGGTCTGTCGCCGAGGTATCCCGGGTCAGCGCCTGTCCAATTCGCCCCCCCGCCCAGGGTGAACGAGGCATTGCTGGTCTGGTAACTGCATCCCAATCTGTGTGGTGGAGATTCGGGGAGTGTGTACCCTTTCCCGGCTAACCGCTGGCTCGGGACCCGCGCCGATCGCCGGCAGCTCCTCCTTCTCCTCCCCCCACTCTTTCAGATAACAAGTGTTCCAGTTTGGGGGTGACATATCTTGACAGGAATCACTCGAACTTGGAGGCTTGAAACATTTTAATTGTGGGGGGGCGGCTCCCACCTCAGATCCTTACATGGGGAGAGGGGTACCCTCTCATGCAGGTTTCAATGAGCTGAGATTTAATGTCCGCACCATCCCTTTCCCACAGCCCTGGACATGCGACTGGGATGGGCATGGCGCGATCGCGTGATGTGATGAGCATTGGGGCTGCAGGACACAGCATGCGCGCCAACACGAACAGGCACAACAGCCTTTCCCGCCAATCAGTGCTTCGATGGGGTCCACGGGGGCTGCCCGCAGTCCGTTCGGCCTTGGGACCAGACACTCAGGTTGTCCAAACAATTATTAGGTGGGGGCCATGACCTGGGAAGCTGCTCCTGCATGAGGCCCCATCCCAAACCAACCCACACCACTGCCCAAATCACTGCCCATACCACTGCTACTGTCACGACTGCCTCTTATGATCACTTGTTGCCCTCTTGAACCTCGATAAAGCCCTTTACGCTATATAAATATCGCTACGTCTAGGGTATGAGGAGGGGAGGGGGCGTTTCAGGTTTGGAGGATTCTGGGGGTGATTCAGCAATGGGCGTTCTGGGATGCCACTGAGATCAGACACTCACCTGTAGCTCGGAGACACTCTCCTGAGGAAAAAAGGAGGAGGTCGAGGCCCCCAAGAGCGAGGACACAGTTTTGCCCGGGGGCAGATGCAGCAACTGTTTGGCAGCCTCAGGCTCGCGCTCCATGTGCCGGCGATTATACAGGCGGACCTCCTGCAGCGCAAAGCGCGCAGCGAAGATGGTGCCCACCACCAGAGTGAACCACGCGGGAAAGAACCTGCAATGCAGTCAGAAGTGCATGGGACAAATGACTGCACAGACTTCCCCACGATGCTAGTATGCCAACACAACCCCAAAATATGTGGTACCCCTTCCCCAACACGCACATCACTGCATGCAGCCCCGCACACCTGCTCAAACTATCCCTCCTCCCTGGCAACCTTCATGCAACTACCCTACACAATAAATACAGCATCCCTGTGCCCTGACCAAGAACAGGTAGGACCAACTGAAGGGGTAGGGAATTCGCACACCACAACAATACAATCGGTACAGTGCGTATTGTACAGTACCATGATGCGTTGCACGTTGTTGCACAATGCACATCACCATGTTGCAGACTATGTGCTCTGCACACTACACCCCTTTGTAGTGCCATGAAATGGGCCAGAAGTTTAAAATTGTTGTACCCTTCAACCTGGCCACAGACAAAGCAACTCCATTCAACACAGTGGTATTTGCAGTGGGCGAGGGTCCCGGCCCCTTCCCAGCAACCTCCCACCTTCCGTCGAAGGATATGCTTGCTGGCACCCCTCATGGCTCCTAGTGTGTCACAGGCAACCAAATAGCCGCCACATTACCCGCTGCAAGGTGGATGTGTTTCATTTGCATGTTGGCATCCAATTTTGCGCCCATGCAGATTGCGCACAGCTCTGCTGTTTGTTGTGATCGGACCCACTCCAGGGCAGCTCAATGTAGCACACCTTCTCCGACTTCCATGTTAGGCTACATATGGCCAAGGCCTCACAAAAATGACCATACTTCATTACCCGGAGTGTAGGGGACACAAGGACGCCCCCCACACTGTCCACGAAATTGGGCCGTGCACGAATGGGAGGACTGCCCTTGGGGCTGCAACCCACGGGACCAGCCGCTTCGCCCTTTTTTCATCATGCCTGTGACAGGCCAACCGGATCCACATCACCAACATCTAAGCTATGTAAACTGGTGTTTGTTGTATGGTGTACCTTTCACCGCCAATCTCTTTACCCATCCACATCAGGGTAGTAGAAGGGGTCGTGGTTGACTTAGTTGGACTGGCCACCCAACCCCCCTCTAGGTGGTTAGTAACTAGCGACGCGGCATTCCCCCCTAGCACACCAAAGACGGTGGACAACAAGACAATGTCGTGCAAATAATGAATGAGTATCACCCGTCATCGATGCTACAACACCAAAATTTGGGCATGTTCTCAATCGCAAGCAATGAGTTTTCCAACCAGCCAAAAGGCAGTGAGGGGACCATATAACTATATACTCCGTACACTCTAAATACAATATTTGTATATACTATATACCCCGTATACTCTGAACTTAATGAGGCCTACGTACTCAAGGGGTAGCTCATACGCCCAGTACATGATTGAAATATCAAATTTTTGTGAACGGCAATTTGTGTCTCAATGACTTGCACACGGAGAAAAGGGAATCTAGCTACCCGAGGGAGCGCAGTATAAAAGGGATGGGGTTGTATAGGTGGGAGGGCAGCTCTCTCAAGCCTACAATCAGAGCCCCTTTAGCGGCGCTCTTTCAATTGGCGAACGTGTTGAATTGGGAGGGGGTTTGCGGGGGGGCCTCCCACAGGAGTCCATCACCGACCATTGTTTCCGCCATAACTTGCGTGGCTACGTCCTTAGACTGACCCTGGTTAGGCAGCAATCGCAATGCCCACGGCAAGGACAAGGGTACATTTCCCTCCCAATTCTCTCTAGGAAGTAGCACACACCCCGCTGGCCCCAGGCGTTTGGCTCCCACTTCTAGGTCCAAGGGCCTGTATGGTCTGTCTTCCCCATCATAGGGGTTGTACTCTTCCTCATGAAGGTCCATCCGAGTGAGCGTGACGGGGATCTCCGGCGCCATCCCAACTGTTTCCACCATCGTCCCCGCCTCCCACGCCCGGTTTAGGGTGAGTAGGACCCAAGCCCACAACAACGTGGCAGTTGTTGTTTGTGCCTAGGAGGGAAGCTAAGGCTCTTGGCTACTTGTTTCACTTTCTTTGGCAAGTTTTGCATGAGGGGCTTGTGCTTGGCCCACATTTTTTGGCGGTGGCAATTTTGCTCGTTTCCAATGTGCGGATTGTCCTTTGTGCACATGCGCACAGAGGTCATAGCTAGTGTATGGTGCCCTATCTCCGCGCCTTGCCCATTCTTGTACTTGAGGTGGAAACACTTTGGATTTATCTCTAGGGTGTGGGGTTTCACCCGACGTCTCGTGTGGGCAGTTGTGTGTTCGGAACTAATTCTTTTTGGCTTGTTGCACTGGTCCACTTTATGTCTAGGGGGCAGCCGTCATGGTACCACCGACCTCACCGTCACTCGGTCGTACGTGTTCCGGTTGACACATTGTGCCACAACGGTGGGGTGGGGGTGGGGGCCTTTGCTCTTGACTGCGCCCCGACCCCATCGTTGGCACGTTCTTGTTCTCTCTCGCAGTTAATAGTGTGCTCTCTGCCCATGGACCCATCACCCTATCTTCGGAGTCGGGGGTGCGCATGACCCACACTACAGACAAGATTTCGTTGCAGGTATTGGAGTCCGACTTGCTTAATCTGGAGGATGATGACAATTCGTCTCTCGCCCTTGCACTCTTGAGACTGGCACTACTTTTCTAGGACCTAACGTCTTTTTCGAGGCCGGTGCACGCCATAATTCCTTCGTTCGTACCTTGACCCCTACCATGTCTCTCGCAAAGAATCCTAAAATTTCTCAAGGGCGCGCATAACCTTGGGGACGTCAATGTGGGTAGCAAAGCTCAAAAAATGCCATTTCCGTGTTCGAGGGTTGATTTCTCATTTTGCCGGAAGTTTTGCCGGAACGTTGATTTAAAAGTGGCTCGAAAAAGGATATTGAGGTATGTTTCAGACTAGGGTGATGTTGAGTTCTTTTAAAATTTATGATGTATCCAGTGGGCCGAGGAAACATTCAAATTCCTTATATATCACACTTTGGCCACATCCGGCCAAAGTGTACATCGTGATAAATTGGGAGTAATACTTAGGAGGCCTTATTTGCCCCGGGGGTGGGGGGGGTCTGCGAAATGAAGGCCATTAATGGGGTGAAAAAAAATGGTGAATTACTACCCCCCAATTGCACACAGCGCACAACGTGTGAAGTTTTTGACTGAAATCATGCCCCATATTGTCCACTTGGACCTTTTTGCCAGCAAATGACGACACTTGTAAACCATCCAACACGGGCATCCAAATTCAAAGAAATAGCACTGAAGGACCAATTACATTGTCCACTGAAGGGTTTCTGTTGTGTACAGGTGACACTGTGTGAAACAGTACACCGATGCATGGTGAAAAAAACCCCCCTTTTCAGGGAATTTCAATGAGACGCGAAATTTCGCCACATTTGGCAAAATGCAGTATAATGACGTATAAAATACTGTCAGTGCATTGCCTGCTTGCCATAGTACAAGATTGAGACAGAATATCACAGACATACGATTCGAACCATAAGGAACTCTTTATAATCAATCAATACGCAAACATACATATCGGAAACTACCAAATGTTGCCTACAAAAGGCAATACCATGTGCCAACACCCACAAAGGGTGAGTCAGTATAACAAATCAAATAAAGTCGGACACAAATTAAAATTCAAGTCAACTGCGCAGAGGATGGTGGTTCTGCAGACACCAATGTCTCATCACAGCAGGCAACACTAAATCACTATCGTTGTTTGTTCCCCGAACACGTTCCTTTTTGAGGTTGCTGATGTGGCTGGGCTGCTAGTGCAGTCCCACCAATCACCAAATTCGCGAAGTTCTCCAATCCGTCTGGTGACGGTGTCTGTCCTTTCGGCTCAACCAGTGGATGCGTATTGCCTTTGTGTGGCGTGACCAACTGCTGACTCTGCTGGTGTGTCTGCTCCTCATCATCCTGCGCCGCTGAAGCCTCAACAGAGGGTGATCGAGCCCTTTTTGTAGGCGTTGCTTGCACCTGCATCGACACCGGGGGGATTGCTGGCAGTCCCCTTCTTGGGCTTGGGCTTAGATGCCTTCGGCTTTGGGGTTCCCTTGGGCTTGGCATCCACGTCCGGCATACTGTCGATGCAGTCTTGTTCATCGGGGTCATCAGATACATAAACCATTCCAGTCCTGTCGACAGGCACACCCTTGTCGTGTTGTGGCAACACAAACTCCAAGTAGATTGGGGCCAGAGAGCCAGCCTCTCTTAAAGTACCAGTTGTGAGCTCAATAGTTTCCTTTGGTAGTTCATCAACCACAGCTTTGAGGAAACCAAATACAACGGAAATTTCCGACTTGAGACGAATGTGCAGCTGAACAGCCAGATTTGGGGAGGAGGACCCCACCAGCACCCAATTTGTAAGATTCATAGGGACTTTCAGAACCTCCAGCACCCATTGAATAGCCTCAGAACACAAGATACTGGGTAGTGGGCCTTCATTGAACGTAACGTACATCGGGGGCTAAACAGATGGTGCAAATTGGACAAAATGACGGGAGTGGCGGAATTTCACTCGATTGTGAGATTTTGCTTTTTTGGGGGCACAATTCACAAGGGGCAATGTACCTTTCTTGGAATTGGAGTCAACGTGACAATCGTCATCACTGATTGCATCATAGTGAAATTCGGACTGCGGCTGCCAGTGATGTACACCATGACACTCACCTGATTCACTACCTCCTCAGCCACGTGAGTCTGCAGCTGACTCATGACGATTCGAACGTCCGCCAATTCACCAGCAACCACCAATGGTTTCCCCGTTGAAACATGTCGCACGGCAAGAGGTGGTACACCCATGGACCAGCCTTTTGGAACCTCAACGACAATAGTAGTAGGAGTAGGATTCAGAAGACAAAGCTGAAAGGGGGACTCACCGCCCATAGCATCTGCACAGGACCCAGAAGCAGCCTTCAAGTGAACCACATTCCCTTCGGAGCTAGCAATGTCAAAGGAATTACGAGGTCTGGCCATGTGGCTCTTGAAGTCTACATACTTTGAGGATGTCCAAAATTCGGCCTTGCACACAGAGTCCTAGGGAGGCATAGGCAAGTCATCAGTATACACCCAGTCTGCATAGCGGAACTTCAATGCACCAATCCCCTTGATATGACGCTGTAACGTAGCAATCTCGAATGTATTTCCTGTTATGAAGGAAAATTGGGTGTCCAGACCATGTTTCCACATGAGACGCGAAATTTCGCCACTGTCAGCAGAATTCGATGATTTCATAGTGCGTTTGAGGATGCCTGCACAACATACTGCGGGATGGGAGAACCAAATCCTCTAGACAGTCACAATGCATAACAATCCAGCCCCATCGCATTTCCCTTTGGCATTCACGTGCCACTTTAGCCACTCCTGCAACAGTAGCTCGTGGAGCATGTATCTGGCACATGTCCAAGGTATGGTCCAAGTTCTCTATCAGCAGCACTGCCCTCTCACTCATGCATGCTCCTATGCCTGACAGCTGTGCTGTCTGCTGGTGGCCGGCCAGGCGTCTCCTCTGGCGCAGGGGAGTATCCCACTTCAGAACCATACACTAAAACTCCGGCTGCCATCTCAAAGGGTCCAGATTCTTTTTCTCACGTTCACTGGCTAGTCTCCTTGCCGCACAACAGACATGCTGACCACCAATGATTCAGAAATTGCCCAGTGAAGCAATAGCAGAACAAAATTCATCCCCAGGAGATTACACAAACCACAAAAGTGTAGGTGAAGGTGCGGCAACATACAATTGTCAGGCCACACTACTAATCCGTTGATGATCCCCACGGGAGGTACCCTTGCCAAATCCTCCAGCCGCAGCTTCAGTCTGGTCTCACTGACCTTCCGCATTTGCCCATGCTCGCGGTTGACATTCACCCGCAGGACCTTGTGGGATAACACCACTGTCTTCTGGACGGCATCTGCTAGAGTGCCTGTTTTCGAAGGTCCCTTCTTGTTTCCCCGGCCGTGCTGATTCCGTTGACTGGGGCCCTCGAAGGACCCCCGCGAGGGTTGTGTTAAAGAGGGTGGCTCGGGGGCCACAGGCACATTGGTAGTTGATTTTGGGGGTACAGATGACATGACAGTGGGGGCCAGGAGGAAATCAGGATGCTCTAGGCATGGATCTCAGTAACTGACAGTGGTGATTTGGGTGTTTATGAACCCATTATTCCTAATTTATAGCCTTTGCAAGGGGGAATCCAGGAAAACCGCAGAGAGCACGTGAAATCTCACATAATGATATTCTCAACAAAATGTAGTACATCAAATCATGAGAGTCGGGAGCACACACAAAAATGAATAGCACATTGTTGGTACGAGTGGCACCAGCGTAACAGTACCCTGCAGCACACAAGCTCTAGGGGTATGGCACTGGCAGTCGGAAATGCCGGGGGGGAAGAGGGGACAAGTGGTCCTTGCTTCCGAGAATAGGAGATGTTTGAAATGGCCCAATTCAACGTCTTCAGGTGTGACGTCAAGAAGGGGGGGGGGCACCGCATTTCCGATTCCTTTGTAGTCGTTGGCAGACCATGGGGCATGGGGGTATACAGGTAGCTGGGAGGACATCGGAGTGGCTGGCGACGTGGTCGGAGATCATGGGGGTCGGGGGATTGGACCCGTCGGCGGCCAACCGGGGGGCTTACGCCAGATTGGTGGACGGCATCGCCTCCCGCCCCAAGCCCAAGACCCCTAGCAAGCCCGCAGCCGGAGGACCCCCGCAGCCGCACCCCCCCAACCCCGGAACGCCTTCACCAAGGGCTTGGAGGAAATCCATCCCACCCTCAACCCGCAAGGCACGTTATGATGCGTGCATTCTAGCATTGATCTAAGGAAGTGTTGTAGCGTTGATATATCCAAATAGCCGCCGCTGCCGCTAGAACGTCGCTAGAGTGTCGCTAGAACAGTTGCCTAGAACGTCGCTAGAACACACCTGCTTCTTGTTTCCATTCTCAGAGGTCATTAGAGTGCAGTCATGCGGTGCGGACTCCCGCGGGATGCGGTTGGAATGGCGCCATACAGGGGGCCGGGCGCACCTCGGGGGGGTCACCGAGCTGGGCCGCATGTTGGGCAACGACCCCAACATGGCCCTGTCGGTGATGTACGGGTTGGGTATGTCGGAGGCGGGGAGGAGCGGGGATGGGGGGATGGACCCGCAGCGCAGGGGTTGGGTGAAGGTGGGGAAAGAGGGGGGCAGCAGCAGCAGCAACAACCAGCGGAGCAGCAGTAGCACCAGCAGCACCAGCAGCGATGGGAAGCCCCCCCCCCAAGGCTACCAAAAAGAAGCCCCGCCACTTCGAGGAAGAAGGTGCCCCCCCCCCGAACCCCATCCCAAGCCCAAGGCGTAGGCCAAGCCCCCCCCCCCAAACCTTACGCCCCCCCCCCCCCCTTGGCAAATAGGAGCCGCGACCCCTATGGGAATGTGCCGGGTTGGTTGCTGGTTGCTGGTTGGCCCGCCCGAGGCACCGGCTTTGCCGGAGGGGGGCCCCGGGAAAACGTGGGCCCCCAACCGTCCCGGACGGCTCCCTCGGTCCCGCCGGGGGGGGCCGAAGCGGGCAGCAAGTGGGAGCACCCCGCGCCACCAGGGGCCGCAAAAGGCCGTGTTTCGCGGGTGGGGGGGGTGCTTCGCTTCAGAGTCAGGTGCTCCGTACAGGCGTGACCTTGAGGCCTCTAAGGCACGCCGGGGTCCACGGGAGGCCACTGTCCCGCGCCTTGACCCTTGTTTTGAAAAGATAACCCTGCTGTTGTTTTCAGTGGCTGTGTGTCTGCCCCATGGGCGGTTCCGTGCAGGCTGGCGCGGCGTGTCGGCGCTGGTGGTTCGTCTGGTGCACTCTGGCGTTCCTATTGATGTTAGCCTAGCACGCACGGCTGCGGGGGAATACACGCACGAGTAGGGCACTGTGCGTTGATCCATTCTTTATGCACGGTCAGGCCCGTCGGCTGAGTGCAAAGGGGCCCCAAGGGGGCGGCCTACAATGTGTCCATCAGGCAGGGGGAGGAGGGTCAGAGGTTCGTGGTGGCGGGGCTGTAGGTAGTCCACAACCGTGGCTGATGCCAAGACCACAAGGGGCAAGGCTGCTGGAGCCTGGCGGAGGAGGGACACGGCTTCGGCTTTAGTGCTCTCGAGGGCGCAGAGGATGAGGGCTGGGTGTTTCCCTGGGGAGGACGCTGGAGGTAACGGAATGCTCGGAGGGTGACCGGTGATCAGCTGCCATGCGCGGCAGCGGCGAAGCAACCAGATGAGGAAGACAATGTGGCGGATTGTCAGCGGCGGCGCGCCCGCGGGCGTCTTGACACCCGCCGGTAGTTGGGCTGCAGCTGCGGGCCAGAGATCTGGTGCTGCCGTCAAGACCATGGGAAGGGTGGGAGGTGGCTGGCCCAAGGCTTCAAGGTGGTCTGCAGATACTTCTTGTCGGTGTGAAGCCAGGGGGGGGGGGGTTCTCGCAGATGATCCCCCACTCCCCTGAGACTCGGATATGGAGGCTGGGGAGCGCTGCGGGCGGCGTCCCTGCGGGTCGGTGGAGGCCCGTGAGGAGGCCCACGAGGACGTGTGGGGTGTGGACCTCGGTGCCGTGGTGTAGCGTGGATTGGCGGGGGTCTCGGGATAGTAGCGGGAGAACTCGGGGGTGGCGTAGGAGTCGCCAAGATAGGAGGAGGTGTTGGAGAAAGAAGGGGGGGCATCCTCGGAGGAGGTGATCTGCGACATCACCGAATGCCAGGTGGCAGTATGGGCACAGCACCGCCCCCGTAGCCCGAGGGGTGGCGCTGGTGCATCAGGAGGCGGTGCAGCATGGTGAGGTGCATCGCTCGCGGGCTGATCTCAGCGGCCTCCACGGCCGCGATGAGGAGCGTGGAGCTCCACGCCCGGTCTGGTGACGGGAATGCCTGGGTGTACTGCGCCTCCGCGGCTTGCTCTGCGATGACGTCTGCCGCATTGCGGGGCTGCAGGATGAGGCAGCCCTGGTGTGTGGCCAATACCCTGCCAGTATACATCGGCAACAAGGGGACTGCGCAGGGGAGCGCGGCCTATGCGCCCTTGTCCGCTAGAGCGTCTGCGTCGGCATTCAGCTAGGCGAGTAGGGAGAGGTCCCCGGAGTCGTGTTGGGCAGGCAGCCAGGCCTCCTGGAGTCGAGCGCGTGGCGCTGCCAAGGCTGCGCGGTAGGGGACGACGAGCAGGGACCCCGGACGCGGCGCCCTGGTGAGGCCTGCAGTGAGCGCTGCAGTGGAGTCGGTGAGTGGGAGCACGACGCCCTGCCAGTCGGCTAGCAGTAGGAGTAGAGTGATTTTGGCGAGCGCCGCGCGATGCCAGCGGAAGCGGCGCTAGCCCCAGGCGTCTGCGGACTGCGTGTGGAGGGTGATGGTCACTACGATGACAGCGTGGGAGCTGCGAGAGGGTAGCAGCTGGTATTGGGCGGATGCCACTGGGCCGTGGAGGAAGGAGTGGTCGATGGCTGGGGATCTGGGCCGACCTTGGACCACTGTATGGTTGGTGGTGGTGCCTGGGGGGATGACTCGCAGGTCGCCGTGGAGGGTGCCACCTGGGCGCGAGGCCTCGGCGGGTGGGGTTCCTGGTGCGTCCGTGGAGTTGAAGTCACCTGTGATGTAGCTGAAGTCGGGCCGTAGATCTTTGCGCAGCTGGTCCATGTGGCGCAGTTGACGAATCCATTCTCTGTAGGGGATCTTCGGGTGGAGGTGGATGTTGCAGACCAGCAGGCGGCCTACGTGCCAGAGAGGGAGTAGGGCACCCAGGCAGTGGTCGCCGTCGTACGCTAGGGTAGCTTCCTCCGGTCGACGGCGGAGGGCTCGGCGCCAGGCAATGACGAACCCGGTGCCTGGGCCCGTGGCCGTGCTCCAGATGGACTCGTAGCTGGTGGGGATTGCCAGTCGCGCCACACCTTGGTCCCAGAGCTCGTGCCAGCAGAGCACGTGTGGCTGCAGGTCCTCGACCCACAGACGGGCAAGGGCCGTCTGGAGCGTGATTCCACCCCAGTTGTGGGTCATGATGACCAGGGCGGTGGGTTGAACCAAGGATGAGTCAGGCTTGGCGGGGGGGGGGGAGGTAGCGAAGCTACTGAGGAGGCGGCAAGAGTGTGACTGGGAGGTGCGGGCAGCAGAGGTCCGCCCAGGGTAGGACGTGCACCGGGACAGCACCCTGGAGAGGCTGGCCCTGCTGGTAGAAGTGGGATCTCGGAGCAAGGGAACGGCTGCAGTACGGGGGGTGGCGGCGCGGACGCTCCACTGCGTCAGCAGTAGCGGCGCGACCAGCAAATGGTCCCTGGACGACGGCCCACCGCCCCCCTGCACAGTTCTTGCCTCCCACTGTCCCACGTGCGGCCGCCCGGCGCCCCATGAGGCGGCTGTTGCCTACGCACCTCACCATGTCCCCTGGTTCCTTCGCTGTTCTGCACGGCTGAGGATGCTGGTCCTTGTCATGGGTCCGGTCGGAGGAGTAGTTGAGGGTCCAAAAGCTGGCCCACCGGTCGCCGACGTGCAGCGGTGGAGTGGTGCGGAATGCGCGCGGGGGTAAGGAGGGGGGGGACAGATTCAGCCAGTTGGCTACCGCGGGTATGGCCGAGAGGATAGCTGCAGGTGGCAGGGCTGGGGCGTGGTCCGGGAGGGACGGCAGGAGGCGGAGTATGGTGTCAGGCATGGCAGCCGAGGGGAAGGAATGGATGCTGAGGAAGCCGCTGTTGCCGCATGCGGGGCAGGTGGGTTGCCGCGCTGGGTGTGGCAGGGCGCCGTAGTGGAGGCATGCCAGAGGCGTCTGCTGCATGGGGGAGGTCAGGTCAGGCTGGGGAGCCGAGGTCTCTCTGTCCTAGGCAGCTGGTGTGGGGACCAGGGCAAGCAGGGTGTCGGCGGCTCGGACAGCCTGTGTCGGGGCAAGGTCGTGAGCTAAGGCCTGAGCTAGGGCGAGCATTGCTGCATCTGGACTTGCCGCCGCTGGCAGGTGTGTAGGGAGGAGTAGTCACTTGCGCTCTCGATGGGCGGGCCACATGTCGCCTCGCACGGCGCGGCCCTTGGTCGCGCTGGGATGGACATGCTGGACGCGCCCCTGAAGGTGGGATGAACGACGGAGGGGGGACGCCGTCTGGTCAGTCTTGGCTCGCTTAGCGGGCTGATTGTGCTCGGGGCGACGCGAGGGGAGGTCTGTGAGGGCGCTGGGGCCCACTCTCCAAGGCTCGGCTGTGGTGCTCTTCCCGGTGAGAGTGAGTTCCCAGCCGTCGGGGTGTTGGAGTTGCCGCTGGTGGTGCGCGGAGAACAGTGAGGCATGGACGGCGGCGGACACCAGTGCTATGCCCCAGCCGGACGGCTGTCATGGGGGGTGACATACACGAGGGTGCTCAGGGTGAGGGTGAGCGCCGCCGCCATGGCTTCCTGGTCTTGCTGCGGAGGCCCGTCACTCGGACTGTGGGAGGGCTCTGGGCTGGGATCGTGGCGGCCTGGGATGTGGCCGGGGCCAGGAGCGAGGGGGTGTGGCGGGGCATGGCGATTGGGGCTTGGGGAGGTGGAAGCGGCAGCGCAGCGGGGTGGGCTACTGTGTGTCCCGGCGGTGGGGGGGCGGTCATGCCTGCCAAGAACCAATCGCAGTTGGGGGACTCTGGCGCCAAGGGGAGCAGCTGTTGGACCTTGTCCTGTAACAGGCGGTTCGGCGGCGGTCGTCAGTCAGGTGGGCTGGCACAGCTGGTGAATGCCTCTTCGGAAGGAGGCGGCGTCGGTGACCGACTGGAGCGCCGCATAGGCCGTGAGGGGGAATGCTGGGGTGGCTGCGACCTGCAGCGCCACGGAGGTCCAGCTGACCCCAGGGCGATCTGCATTGGCGGTGATGTGCGGCTAGATGGCCAGCAACGTGGCGTCGCGGGCCGCTGAACTTGTGGCTGTCCCGAACTTGGTGGCCACCGTCGAGCACAGGCGCACCATCTCGGGGCGCATGCGGTGTTTGTTGGCCTCGGGGCATTGTAGCCGGGCGTTCTTGGCGGCAGTCAGTAGCAATGTGGCGTTGGTTGCCAGATTGAGGAGTTGCTGTGCCTTGGAGGGGACGTGAAGGTCCCGCACTATGATGAGGATTGCGCCCGCCTTGTGGGAGGCGGACGTGTCTGGGACGCGAGCCAGGCCGTCCATCAGGGCCAGTATGTCCTGGGCCCCAGACCGAGGTGCCTGGTCCAAGAACTGCTCCCAGGAGGGAAGAGAGCTGCCTGCTGGAGGTGGGTCTGGGGCCCTGGCCGCATTCAGCGCTGCTGGAGGGGCCGCTGAGATGCCCGCAGCCGCGCGGGCCTTGGCCTCGGCTGCCGAGAGGGCTGTGATGGCGGTGGGGAACGTAATAGCCCCTTCGCGTTCTCCAGATCGGAGCTCCTGGTACCATAGCTGGGCACTGATGGGGCAGAGGGCAGGGCAGGTGACTGGGGAACCCCCGGGGCCCGGGGCCGGATCAGTGACCGTCTGGGGTTGTGGGCAACAGAGTGGGTGTCCCGTGTGCTGGGCTGCCCAGGTGGACAACCAATGAAGCAGCGGGACTCGAAGGAAGACCGGCTTGATTTGACGAAACATGGCGAGGGTCTCAATCAAGGACCTGAAATCCATGGCTCTGACGGGGGCGTCTCCAAAGGGGGTGCAGTGTTGCGCCGCTGCCGTGACGACGTCGTGGCGCTCGGCCTCAGTGGCGCCTGCGGCCCATTCAAGCAGTAGCTCCATGCAGGCCCTGTACGAGAGCTGAGACCCGGATAGGTGTTCTTCAAGGCACCTCTGTTCAGCGGGGAGCAGCTGCCGGGTAAGGCTCGACCATCAGAGCATGACGGAGGCGGATAGGACGGACTTCTGTAGGTCAATGTCGAAGACGTCGACACGGCCGGCGTGGTGACGGGCTGCGATGAGGAGGGCGCCCTGCTGGGGGTTGTGGGAGATGGACAGCAGCGGCCAAGCGTCGGCGCATCCGAGCTGGTCGCGTTGTTCGTACTGGGATAGCTGCGTGAATGGGGTAGCCATAATGTGTCGCCTGCAGGGATGCGGAAGTGGAACGATGGCAGCAAGCTCTCAATAAACACTATCCAAAGACCATTTGCTTAGTGACTAGTAACTTGTTTATTTTGGTGAAAATTTGTTGTTTTTTACCTTTTTTTGAACAAATTGTTTGCAAAAATGGTCATTCTGCAGCTGCTTGCCTCCTTATACCAATTCCTTTCATTGCAGGTTCATAGGACACAACTTTGTTCTATGTGGCTGGTACCATGGAGGTCTGTATAATTCTCTACTACATCTTTAGATATGTCTGTATGTCTTCAATTTTGGTACAAAACAAATCCCACTTTGGATGTTCCCAATCCTTGTTTATTTTTGGGACCTTCATTCAAATGTTTATTTTTGGGACCTTCATTCAAATGTTTATTTTTGGGACCTTCATCCAACTGAAATGATTTTTCCTCTGTGCCTTGTTTTTTCCCCCGCTGTTTGTGTTTGCCTGCGTCATGAATTCTGTGCGTCCGGTGCTGTTGTGCAGGGGGACACCATAAAACCGTGTATGGGAGCCCTTGTGAGAAACCAGAGCGGCATTGAATGCTAGCCACTCATCACCTTCCCATCGCGCTACTTTGTCCAACTCAGCAATGCATGCCTCCACACTGCGATCAATCAGAGCAGAGCACCTCTTCGTCACCTGGATTCCCTGGGACATCACGGCCGAAGCCTGCACAATATCCAGCATAAAAAACAGACCACATAGAAACACCTCGTTCGTGAGTGCAAAAAGCAAAGCATCTCTTTGTTCTTTGTGGACTGCCTTGCTCAGGTGTACCTCACGCAAACCAAGCACAACAATCACATAGCACCGCTTCATACGGCGCAAGGCATCCGCTGCAAAAGCACACCAGCGACGAGTGTGCAGAACCCCTAATTCCAAGAATGCGGCATCGAGGGCGAGAGCCAATGCACGCAATGTCTTGAGCCTAGAGGGAGCATTATTCCAAAACAGCGCAGCACATTGCAACGTGTCAGCAAGCAGATCACGAAACGCATGGTCGGCGGCGATGGCGACCTTAAAGGCCAGCTCGCATCTGTGACATGATTCGTGATATGGCACCACCACATCATACCCTGCGATCTCCTGTAAGTCACCGACGATGCGGACAATCCCACCACATTCGCCTTGAACCACACTGGCCCCATCCCCACAGTAGAAAAAGAGCTTACGGATCCAGACATCAAGATCCACGTTTGCATGGGCCATGGCCCGTTTCAATGCAATGACTATTCCTGGAGCGGTGCCGGAGGGGAGGGGTTGGCAAGAGAAATAATTGCTAGCCATCACTCCATCAACCACGGCACGAACATAAAAAAGCTCTTTTTTCTTTGATGCGCGACCGTGCACGAGTCCGATGCGATGGAGAAAAAAGAAGACTCCTTGATTACTCGACCCTGGGAAATGCGAAATGGTTGGGAAATAAAGCGAAGCACCTCCCTACCCGAGGGGGGTGAACGATAACTTGGGATAATTGTGCCTCCATTGAGTGACACGAGCTCGGCATGCCCTTCCAGATGACTGAGGGGACCAGAGCGGTGCACAATCCTGTACACGGTCCTGAATAGGGCTAGGATGCCCTGTAGCACATGAGAGGGCAAGGTTTGAATGACCGACGTCACCCGACCACCTGATTGCCACAAGGCCAAGGACACGGCGTGTGAGCCCGACCGTTGGTGATACTTAAGGGAGCACAACATGAAGTTTGAAGTACCTTGCAGGAAGGGAACGGAGTGGCCAAGTTGAGGGTACCGTTGACATGCAATTAATGCACCACATCTTGTCCGTAGTAGCCTCATACCTTACCCAAGACCGGGTAAGAAGCCACTCCCTTTTGAACTGCCGTTTCTTGGGGGAGGGGGGGTCAGACGGCCGGCACCTCTCAACACAGGAGGTGCAAATACCATCTGTGGTGCACCCTGGACACACGCGGAAATGACACGTGTGGCATTCCACATCAGGCGTGGACACTTCCTGTCAACAGGCATGGCAGGTGCACGAGGAGCAATGCACGGTTGGTCCAACCATGGTCATGCACGCCTCATCAACCACCTTGTGGCACGTCTGACAAGAATACTTGGTGCCACAAATGTTTGAACCACAACATGCACACCTTACCGGAACAAGAAGGAAAAGACTTAGGGGGGGGGTGGCACGTGAGGACGACGGAGGTGGGGCAGCCGATGCGCCTGAACTAGAGGCCGGCTTCTTCAGGGTGAAGGCCCATCCATCAAGCGTGCCATCCGACTTGGCGGCGCGCATGACTTGGGTGTGGGCCAACTTCGTCAATGACCCGTCGTCAGGGGAGTGCAGGTACCGGAGGGCAGCCGCGGCATTGCTGAAATGCATCCAATCGGCACCCTCGGGCGCGACCGGACCGAGGCGGCGCATCCATACATCACCACCCATCGCGAGATGCGAAATAGGAAAAGAGGGTCTGAAGGGTGAACAAACAAGAAGACGAGAGATGATAAGTCTTGTGGCAGAATGGACAAACAAAGGAAACACCGAAGTTCAGGCTTTGCCCATGTATTTATGGTAATGCGCACGGACATGCGGTGAATTAGAAGCGAGAACTTTGCTTATTTTGCGTTGAAGCTTGTTGTTCTAATGTGGACGTACAAATGCAATCCGTCACGAAGTGTCAAGAGGCACCTTTCCCTAACCTCTTTGTTGCAATCGAACGAGTTGGCGCTTATGATTGTTTATATTTGAATGACACCTGCCAAAAATGACAACTTGCAAGCGAATGGGACAACAGAGCAACCCAAAAACTTCCCCAATGCATGCAACAATATGTGAAAACACCAACAAATATCAATAAAAATCGATAAACAGCGATTCTCGCCCAAAAACGGGCGTGTTTTGAAAAATAAACGCATAGACGCGTTTATTTTGAATTTGACTAGCGACTAGAATAGCAGTTAATTATAGTCTGGCTGGCAGGGGGAGCTGGGGTGCGTGGGTGAATTGCTCCCTTGGGATCCCACGGCGCGTCGGCTGTCATGGCGATGTGCTCGTCCCCTTGCGGATGCGCAGCGTCTTGTTGGCAATCTGATAGGAGAGAGCACTGGGCAGGGCACGCACAGGGGGCAGGGAGGGAGCGCACGCACCTCACCCTAGGCTGTTGGTGCTGCCCCAGACCCATGCCCCCCGGGGGGGGGGGGGCGCCTCACCCCGACATGTTGGCGCCTGCCCCCTTGGGTTGCGTGGCTGTTGCGGGGCTTCCTCACCACAGGCTGTTGGAGCCCCTGTCGCCGGCGCGGGTGGGTGTGTGGCCGCCTCACCCCGGGTTGTTGGCGGCCGCGTCGGCTGGGGGGGGGGGGGGGGTGCTCGTATTTCGGGAAGGCGTGTTCCTACTCGTTGGGGGCCATGTCAACTCATGGCCCAGGGCACATGGGGATGCGTCCCAGCTCTTGCCCCCGGTGGTTCTTGCTATGCGTGTGTTTGTGGGGGGGGGGGGGGGGGGGTTGCTAAGCGTGTTGTTTTTTTCCGTGGACCTCGGCTTAGGGGGAGGGGGCGGTCCTTGGAGGGTGAGCTGGCCTCCATGGCAAAACCCAGCGCGCCTTCTCACCGGGGAACCACCGCCGAGGAATGTGCCGGGTGTGGGGACACCCGGTATGTCCCTTGGGCAGAGGGGGGCAATGGGGGGGCTGTCACCCAAGTCACGGTTTTGGGGAATTGGGATGAGAAGCTGGACCCGAGGGACTGGTTGGTGGTGTTGCATGGTCTAATGGGGAGGCGGGGAAAAGGTTGAACAAGGGGAGGAAGACCAGCAGAGAGAAAGAGGGGGCATCTTGCGAGTGCCAAGGAAGCTCCTCTTCCGCACCCAGGAAGAGGCGGAGGACCACCTCCGTGAGGCCTTGGAAGAGGGGGGGGATAATGGGGACGACGGGGACGATGAGGGGTGACGACAAGGGGGAGGGGGTTGACAAGGGGGGCGAAGAGGGGAGTGACGTTGCACCGGTCCTCAAAAGATCCCTGTGTGCCATGCACTCGCTCGGGTAGCACGGAGGCCTAGCTTATTCGTATCAGAATCGGCGGTCCTGAGAAACCTTCGCTGGTGGTCCGGACCTTGGCTCCCAATGAGTGGAACTCCGTTTCTTTGGGGAAGGGTGTGCCTCTCATTTGGACTGTATGTGGGCTGTCCGTAATGATGAAGCTGTCCGACTTTTGGGGGTTTACGTCCTGTCCTATTACTTGTAGCCACGTGTGTGTGCATTCTTGGAGGGGCCGGGCAGAGTGTTGCCCCGATGGCATCCCATACCTATCACCAGCATACCGCAGGAATGTGATGATGAATTGCAGTGCTTCGGCTGCCTCCCCCCCCCCCACCCCGGGGGGGTTGGAGGACTGTGGCTGAGATTCGCGTTGCTTGGTTTTGCGCATCCAGCACCTTCTTCCAGATGCTGGTGAGAAGGTTTATGAGGATTACGCTAAGCGGGTAGCCTGGCAAAATTCCATTTCTTGCCGCGAAGAAGGAGCAGGGGCAGCCCGATATTTTTAAACATCTCCTGAGGTGTGCATACATGCTAGATAGTGCCCGATGGGTTCCCTCATGCACGCCCTGCAGGACGGCTCCTCTGAGTACCACCTGTTGGGGTATCAAATCCAAACACTTGAAGTAGTCAAGTCCGAAGCCTCTAAGGGGCGAGCGGGTGACGGGGGTACAGTGCGCCAGTGCGTGAGTGAGTGAGCGAGTGATTGTGTGTGTGTGTGTGTGTGTGTGTGTGTGTGTGTGTGGTAGAACAATATTAAAGAGGGAGGCCCGCATGGGTCCAGGGCCCCCAGCGGTCGCCTGAGGCGCCAGCTTGCAAAAGACAAAAAACTACAGCCCTAATGGGCTGTGGACCTGCCTCTGGTGCCTGCTCGGGTCGCGGTAGGGGGCCTCACCTGAGCCAGAACCTCTGGGGCTTGGGGGTTATGTCACCTCGGTCCCTGCTCTCCCGTGCTTGGCAGCGCCGAGCGGCGTACAGTGCCTCCTCTTGGCAGGGGGGGGGGGGTCGCATCCACCCTTCCTCGCTTGTGTGTCTGCACCCGGCCCGGTCCCGTGTCCAGTCCCCTCTGCCGTCTGCGTCTCTTCGCCCACGGTGTGCCCCCCGCCCCAGGGGGGTGGGCCTCCGCTCTTCATGTCCCCCGCTGGCGGCCCCGCGTTGTCGGTCGCGGGTGCCCGGCATGTCCCCTGGCGCAGCAGTGCCGCATCCCCCGACCCACAGCTGCACAGGATGCAGATTGTCTGTGTTGGTGTGCCACGCAGACCCAAAGGCGTGGCAGCCGTTGCCCCTGCTCAGGGCGTCTCGCCACTGCGCACTTTTGCGGCGGAGTGAAAACCGCCGTTCTGCCACAGCGCGCCGCTCGTGCTGGAGAGTCCGGCTCCTCGGTGACACAGCACTGTGGGCCTCGCCTCGTCCCTGGTGGGAGCACCGGGCCCGCGTAGAAGTCGCTGGCGTATGCCCCCGCCGAGCGTTTCGCTCCTGCCTTGCCCGGGCACTTCACTTCCTGGGGCTGCTGCGCCGATGCGGACTTCACCTTCACGCCCTGTGCTCGTCGGCGTTTGCTCTGCTGTCGTGCCACCTTTGCCTGCTGCTTTTGGGCCCATCTCTTCGCGCTGTACTGCTGCATAAGGCGCAGGTGGTGCCGGACCGCCGCTGGGCGTGTGAATATAGGCCTACCTTTCACCCCCGCCGTGGTGCCCGCCCGCAGCGGGACCAGAGAACGGCACCTGTTGGTGAAGCCCGCCGGGAGAATGGACTCCCTGCCCGCCGCCTTCCCCAGCAGACGGACCGCCAGCCGTAGGACTCTTCCCTTCTCTTGCAGCGACATCCCCCCTCCCTTAAATCGTGTCTGAGGGGTAGGGGGGAGAGGTCTCCCTGTGCACGATTCGAAGTCCAGCGCCAAATCTAGGAAAGACACTTGCCGGTGTGCCTCGGGCAGGCTGTCGTCTCGTGGCAGCCATTGCAGCTCTGAGAGCCACCGCAGTACGGCCGATTGGAAGTCCGGCCCCCACTTCCAATCTCTGGGCAGCTGCCCCATTGCTGGCAGGCCTGTTTTGGTCGGCCGCGGGAAAGGGGGCTGAAGCTGGTGCCAAGGGTATTGTTCCTGGAGTGCTTTGCGCTGCTCCACGGGAAATAGAAGGGATTCTTCCTCATCCCTTTGCTTTCGGGCCCGCATTACCGCCAGGAACATGCAGTGCAGCTGGTACACAAACTGTTCCAGCGGGTTCTGGTCGTCGTGTGCCCACTGGTGGCCTGCCAGGGCCAACTCCTCTCGCTGTCTTGACGCCTCGTCTGGGTCTTTGTCCGGCCCCGGCACCCAGTGTCTCGAGACCCTATTCAGCTCCTTGCAGCGCTTCCTCCAGCCCGGCCCCCTCGCCAGGCCACTTCGCTTCACCACCTCTTCTGACAGCAGTCCACACAGGCGCAGGCAAGGCGGCAAGTCAGACAGCGCCCCCAGCTTGAGGGCCCGTGCCAGCAGCATGAGCTCCGGCAAGAAGGGTTCCGTGCCGACTTCCAGACTGCACACCACCATAGCAGGTGGTCTTCGTCCTCTCGTGTTCCCTTACTACAGTAGGGGCAATTGCCATCCTGACGCAGACCTCTCCGATGCGCTCTGTCCGCGGTCCACAGCGCCCCCGCCATCACGCCTCGCAGCATCGACCTGTCCAGCTCCGTGGCGCAGCGCGCCAGTTCGCTCAGTGTGAGTCTCCGTTTCTCCAGTGCCTGCAGGTGATGCTCCCTCAAGGACTAAATGTTCCACATACTCCTTGGGTGCGTGCACCAGGTGCGCTGAGATCCCTGTTCGCGGCATGGTCCAACTCCACCACCCCCGCTGGTTGCGCCAGCCGAGGCGTCGGAATTCTCGCAGTGCCCGACCGAGTGGGCCCGTGCCTTTGGGCTCCTCCGTATGCTCCCAGACTGCCTGTGTGACAATTTGAACAGTGCCCGGGACGCGTGCGATGTGTGCAAGCCAGCACATCCGCTTGTACGGGACCACCATTGATGGTGCCACCCTGTGCCCCGGCAGCAGTAGGGCAAACACCACCTCCTTTGCCCTACACGGTCTGCTGGGCCCCCAGATCGCCGTCATGATCGCCGACTCCAAGCTGCTCACGTCCCTTGGGGCCACATCCGCCAGTTCGACCCCAAACAGCGTCGCTGCCACAATCATTACCGCCGCCACCGTGGCCTTTCTATCAAAGCCTCCTGGGATCGTTCTGGTTTTCCGGAGGGCTGCCTTCCCTTCCTTGATGCGCTTGTGCAGCACCGGGCCTGTGCCACGTCGCGGCACGGTGCGCACCCCCACTCCCAGCTGCCTAAACTCTTGCTAGGTGGGTATGCGTACTCCATCCATTGTCGCCTCCAGCGCAGTCGGAGGTCCTCGCGCTGAGTGCGTTGCTGCGAAGGCTAGCGATTTTGAGGCGTTCACCTCTTGCCCTGTCACCGTCAGCCATTTGCTGGTCGCCACGAGCATCGCCAGCAGGGACAAGAGGTACGCTGTAAGCATATACGTGTTGTCCGTGTAGCCTTCTGCTGAGATCGTGGCCCGTGATCCTGGTGCCGCGTCCACTTCATCCACTGATCCTTCCTCCGACATATGCGTACTTTCGCTTGCCCCGTCCAGCGAGTCTGTGCCAAAAAGGTTCCTGGGCAGGATCGGGGAGCCCGGTTCCTCGCTGGACACCTCAAATTCGTCCTCCCGCAGGTGTGTGTGTGTTTGTGTGACGCCCAATTCTTTCAAATCATGCGCAAATTGCGAGGTTCAACAATGATGCGACCAAACCATGAGTTCTTGGGTTCCGTTGCCCTGTCGCAGGGCTTCAGGAACTGGGTTGAGATGACACACAACATGCAACAAGAGGCAGTGGGGCTCGTGTTCCTACCGTGTCCCGCATCCCTAGTCCGTGCTCCCGTGCTTCCTTGCGCGGAGGCCCAACTAGGCGAGTCCTCTGTGCTGTTGGCGGACGCGGGGGTGAAAACCCCACGGGTGCCGCTGGAGCTAATGTGCTAGGAGGAGTGAAATGGGTTGGGGTGGCGACTGGATCTCCGTGACCTATATGCCTCTGCTTAACTCGTGACCATACGAAGACAATGGCTTGCTGAGAGCTAGCGGCTCATAAGAATGGTTTTTGGCCGCGCACTGCAGCGGCGGTGCGGCCGGCTGCTGCCCTGAAGACGCTAGTTCAAATCCCCCAAGGGGAATACGAGGAGGAGATGCGGCTCCCGTCGGCCGGCGGTACCGGTGACGGGGGGCACTGCTGCAGGTGTGCTGTGCCTAGTGCCTTGTTTTTGCTGCTTGCTATGATCTCCGGACTGGGCATAAAAACTATGAGGACGAGGCACGCCACCCATCTGCCGGCGGTACCGATGGTGGAGGGGGATGTTGAAGGGGGCGGTGGCGGGGACCTCGCCAAGGGGCCCCTGGACGGACGGACGAACCGGGGCTCGAACTTCCGACGACGACGAGCGCCACCCATGGCGCATACCACCAGACCGTCCATGCCTCTTATGCTATTTGGTACAAAAATGGTTCAAACCTGACATGCCATCACCGCAAGGGGGGGGGGGGGGGGCTGCAGAATTCACAAGTCCGTATCCGTCACCGGTGTGGCGGTTGCCTTGCCGCCCATCTTGATGCGGTCCCGCCTAGTGGAAGAGTTGGCGGGCCAATCTTGGCTGTTTTCGTGCTCTTTTTAGCATGCGCTGCACCTCCGCACTGCTTGGGGGGGGGTGTACGGGAGGGTGCTAATGTCTGGCGTAACCGGCTCGTCCCCCGCCCCGACGTCCGCCTACGACCTTCTAAGCATCCTTTCCACCTGTGTGTGTGTGTGTGTGTGTGCAAGGGGCCGGATGGCGGAGAGAGAACCATAGTAAGGAGGTGCACCAGCATGGGTCAGCAGGGTCAGCTGTCATACACTCGGCAGGGCCACCACAGGGCCTAGATCCCCGGATCTGGCCCCTCACCATGGTGAGACCCTGGTGGGGGGTGATGTGACCTCCGTCCCGGCCTCCAAACCTGATGCTCGCCTGCATTCGATGGGCGCTCCGTGTGCCGCAGCCCTGCCGGAGCCAGCGACGGCTTCCTGTTCAGTGCACTAGGGTCTGGGTGGAGGGGATGTGCGTGTGCTCAAGCAGTTTGGGAAGGGTGTGTGCTCTAGTAAAATGGTTGGGTTCACACATGCATCGGATCCATAGCACATCAGTCAAGGCAATACGTTGCCAAACACATCACAATGCAACCAAAGCTTTGTGCCCTTCAGTTAGCACAAATACCCAGAAGCAGTTTCCCGATTACTACCTGTGCTCATCCCCCCGCCCCACACACACATCCTATTTAGCTGAAGTAGGACCAGCAGATTGTCTGCCCTCTCTCCCCCTTCAGAAGGCCCGCCTTCTCCCAAGCCCGTGAACATAAGCCAGGGCTATGGTCTTCAGAAGGTGAGGGCATGGGTGGACCAAAGGCACAAGGTCAGAGGCAAAAGGGGGTAATACCATCTGGAACGCATGCTTGGCTCTGCAAAGATGTAAGCTAAGAGGGGCATGGCCAGCAGCAGCCCGAGCAGGAGCAGGATGAGGGCAAAGCGGCTCGTAGTCTTGTCCCATTGCTTAATGCGGTCGATCTCTTTGGAAGCTCCACTCCGCAGCTTTCGAGCCAGCCTTTGAGCTTGTTGCACCCGTGCCACGGTTCCTGCAAAGCAGGTAGGTGTGAGGGCTGGGTTGTGGGAGTAAAGGCAAAGGACACACCATGGGGCATCGGGATCAAGGACAGTCAGAATTGCTGTTGGTGCAATCCAGGCGTGCACAAGCAGGCCAGAGGCTACTCTTCTCGATTTGGCGAAGTTTGGACCCTGCGCCCAGGCCACTGTGCCCCCCCCCCCCCCCCCACCTTGCGCAAGCATGCTGAAAATCACGAAACGACAGTCAGATGGGTCCCGTGCTTAGACAAGCCCATGCTTGCACGCAACGCGCAGTACCAAAACAATGCATGTCGCAAACACCCGCCCATACCTCACCCTAACCATGATTGTCACAACAGCGCACCAGAACACAATGTGCGGGCAAATTTCAGCATGTTCTGGACATCCTCACTGCCCATCAGGGGCCGCCTCATCTTAAACAATTGCACATGCTTGCCCTTTGGAGCAGGCTGCAGGTTTTGGAATGGGTTTAGGCTTCTTATTCCTTGGGACAAAACTTTCATCAACAACAGTTGCAAGGTTGGTATCAGCAGGAGGACCGACCACAAGCATGATCCAGCCCCCTTTTCGCTCTACAATCGGAGCACAACCGCGTCACATTGCATTTCTGATTACAAGAACCGCGGTCAGAAAAAACCAGGAAAACGATGGTCAGACGGGGTCCCGTGCTTGGACAAACTGGTGCTTGCGCAAGGGGGGGCTGTGAAGCAACGGATACTTAGCTACCATATGACCCCCGCGACACAGGCCATAGGTCATCGCTCATCATTGTCCAATCCAGTGCTGAATTTTGCCTTGAGTTCGCCCACATGGGCTATCGAATGTTTGTGCAGGGGGGGGGGGATGTTATGACAGGCCCCACATAATGATTCAAACTGTGACAGTCATTAAAGTGTAGATGTATGGTGCACTCAATAATGGAATGGTGCAATGGTAGGCCCTATCCCAGGCCTTTGCATGTTATAGTCGGCCTTGGCACTTGCTCACGCACATTTTGTGTATTGCTAGGCCCGTGTTCACACACGTTTTCTGTGTCCCTAGGCCCTGTCTAACACACACAGTCTGCATTGTTGGGGCCTTGCTCATACACATAGTCCATTTTGCTAAGCCTTTGCCCACAGACATTGCGTGCCAGCAAGATCCAGGTCCTTGCTCGTACCCATTGTGTGTATTGCTAGGTCCTTGCTCATCATGATGTGTATTGCTGGGCCCATTGCTCCCAAAGGAAAACATGGGGTTCAAGGGTGGGGGTGCATGTATCTTACAGGACCAACAGCATGACAGAAAACAGGGCAAATCATGTGATGGGACAGGCAACACCATGGCAACTACTTTGATATTCGGCTCCACACACATTGTGCGATCCCGTCTTCACACGGCGCTGTAAAACAACGGCTACTCTTAGGTTGGTGGGCGCCTGCATTTTGTTGCTGCTCACGGGGGGGCCGTCTCCTCGCTTTTGTACGCGACCCCCCCCCCCCCCCAATAGAAGTGGGCTGAAGGCCCCGGGGGGGGGGGGGGGGGGGGTTGGAGGGGCGATGGGGGGGGGGGAGTCGGGAGGGTCGGTTTTGGGGGGGGGTCCAGGTGGGCATTTTGGGGTGGTGGGGGGGGGGGGTTGGCACAAGGCCTTGGTGGTTACGGGGGGGGGGGGCACATGCTCCGCTTACCTCCCCTTGCCCTCCCTCTGACCATACCATCACCATAAACTTAACTGTAACCTTGGCAGCAACCTGGAATGGCCATGCCAGCCATATTGATTGGGCTGAACATCATACACCCAATTTCATTCATGGCCGCTTTTGCCACATCATTGCTCTCCATTTTGGACCGCAATACTCACTCTAACCCTAGCCTAGGGTGAGAGCTAGGGCTAGGGTTAGGGCTAGGGTTAGGGTCACCGAGCTGGTGGAACCAGTCTTGGTTTTATAACCCTTTTTAGTGTCTAGGGTGGACGTACTAGGTTTAGCAGCAAGCAAGCAAGCAGCAAGCAAGCAAGCAGCAAGCAAGCAAGCAGCACGCGCGAAATGGGTAAAAATCAGAACTCCGTTGTGGTGCTTCGGATTCGGGTGTAATTTTGGTGGATGATACCTATGGGTGTGAAGTACAATCACACAAAGTTTGAGCCAGAAACTCAGCAGTGGCGGCCGGGAACGGCATTCGCAAGTGGCAGACCTTGGTTTCAAAAACTGCAGTTTAGGGCCAAAAACAGCCATTTTTGGGCCAAAAATGCCCTGGAACACATTCAAAACGGCCAAACGAAGGGAAACGGTGGGTACACTCCACGTGCCGCTTGACTTCCCCGTGTCAACGAGCTCTTTGCGGCCCTCTAACTCCATGATATGCCGCGGAAGCGGCCCAAAAAGGCCCCCAAAAGCACCAACTTGCCGACAGCCACAAACCAAGAATAGGCCATATCTTTGGCTACATGGCTCAAAATGCGATTCCGAGGGCACCTACTCCACCCGCAACCCCCCACGTTTTGTGGTTTCCACCCCTCAGAATTGCCCAAACGGACGCCTAGACCCCAATAACTAGGCCCACTAGGCTGTGGCAAGCTGCAAGCTCAAGCCCAAACAGGTGGGTACCCAAATGGGTCAACAGGGTCCGAAAGGGGTAAAAATATGACTTTCCGCAAAAATGATCCTAGACCATGTGCGACGCTAAAACAAGTGTTTTTGGACTGTTTTGAGCTTGTGGTGGCCCATTTGGGTCCTCCAAAAATCCCAAAATGCCTTGAAAATGGGCTGTTTTGGGACCAAAAATGGGTCAAAAATGGGTCAAAAACACATTTTTCCAAAACTCATCCTAGACCATTTGGGGTGCACAAAAGGGTGAAATGAGCCCATTTTGAGCCCATTTTGGGGCATTTTGGCCCCTGAGAAGTCCAAAAAGCCTTGAAAGTGGGCCTCGTGGTGATGGGGTTCAGGTGCATTTCACTTTGTCAAGAGCCATCAATGTGTGAATCATTCTTGATGTCACTCACCATTCATATCTAATGTTCCCTCCCCCACCGGCTCGGTCCCAATATTCAGTCTTGATTAGGGTTAGGGTTAGTGTCACCAAGCTGGTGGAACCAGTCTTGGTTTTATAACCCTTTTTAGTGTCTAGGGTGGACCCACCAGGTTTAGGAGCAGTAGCAGCAAGCAAGCAGCAAGCAAGCAAGCAGCACGCGCGAAATAGGTAAAACTTAGAACTCCGTCGTGGTGCTTCAGATTCGGGTGAAATTTTGGTGGATGATACCTATGGGTGTGAAGTACAATCACACAAAGTTTGAGCATGAAACTCAGCAGTGGCGGCCGGGAACGGCATTCGCAAGTGGCGGACCTCAGTTTCAAAAACTGCAGTTTAGGGCCAAAAACAGCCATTTTGGGGCCAAAAAAGCCCTGGAGCACATTCAAAACGGCCAAAAGAAGGGAAACGGTGGGTACACTCCACGTGCGGCTTGACTTCCCCGTGTCAACGAGCTCTTTGCGGCCCTCTAACTCCATGATATGTCCCAGACACGGCCCAAAAAGGCCCCCAAAAGCTCCAAATGCCGACAGCCACAAACCAAGAATAGGCCATATCTTTGGCTACATGGCTCAAAGTGCGATTCCAAGGGCACCTACTCCACCCGCAGCCACACACTTTTTGTGGTTTCCACCCCTCAGAATTGCCCAAACGGACGCCTGGACCCCAATACCTAGGCCCACTAGGCTGCGGCAAGCTGCAAGCTGGAGCCCAAACAGGTGGGTGCCCAAATGGGTCAACAGGGTCCAGTAGGGGTAAAAAGATGACTTTTCTGAAAAATGATCCTAGACCATGTGCAACGCTAAAACAAGTGTTTTTGGGCCGTTCTAAGCTTGTGGTGGCCCATTTTGTTCCTCCAAAAAATCCCAAAATGCCTTGAAAATGGGCTGTTTTGGGACCAAAAATGGGTCAAAAATGGGTCAAAAACGCATTTTTCCAAACCTCATCCAAGACCATTTGGGGTGCGCAAACGGGTGAAATGAGCCCATTTTGAGCCCATTTTGGGGCATTTTGGCCCCTCACAAGTCCAAAAAGCCTTGAAAGTGGGCCTTGTGGTGATGGGGTTCACTTGCAAGCTGATTTCACTTTGTCAAGAGCCATGAATGTGTGAATCATTCTTGATGTCCCTCACCATTCATAGCTGATGTTCCCTCCCCCACCAGCTCGGTCCCAATATTCAGTCTTGATTAGGGTTAGGTGTGGGGTTAGGAGCAGGCTGAGGGTTGGGATGGCGTTAGAGTCAAGATTGGGTTCAAGGATAGTGTTGGAGTGCTCCACCGCCTGGGCGGGAAGGGGTGCTACGTGGGCAAGGGAAAAAATTTTCCGGCTCCTTCAGCGCCACCATATGTATAGCCGGCAGCTATTGACCCTTGGTAACTAAGTGGGCCTGGAGGGCAGGAAGGGGGGGGGGGGGGGGCAGGGGGAGTCGCGTACCCGAAATGAGGAGACGCCACCCCCCCCTGTTGCTGCTACTCTCTGCCAGAGAGGTCCAGTCCCTCTGCCCTGCCTGAGACTGTGGCTGTACCTCGCTGGTCGTGCGTTTCTGTCTGTGCCAGAGCCCCTCGAACTGTGATTCTCCAACTGTACCCCTTTTGCTGTGCCTTTGTGGTTGTGCCCTCCTCTGGGTGTGCTGCGCTGGCGGGGCGTCTTCACATATGCCTGTTGACCTGCATCTCCGAATGTGGGGCCTGTCTGGCTGTGTCTCGCTGCAATCCCCCGACTGTGCCGCCCTCGCGGTGCCTGTCTGCTGAATGGGCCTGTCTCCTTGTGCCCATCTGACCGTACCACATTCCAGTGGAGGCTGTTCCACTTGAACCATGCGAGATGTGCAGAATCCTAAATGCCAAGCCACCTTGAGCCTGAGCAACCCTCCCCTTTGGTTGCCGTGCACTTTGGGAGAGAGACCCAGGTTGGGAAGGCAGATCACCTCTCCTGACAGCACGCACACGCCTCTGCTGCCCTGCTCCTGCGGACCTGAATGCCTCCAGTGAGCGTGTGAGGCTGTGGGTGCGGTTCATGGGGATGAGCACTCCAAAAGAGAACAGAAACGGACTGTGCAAATGCAGTCAGTTAGTGTGAAGGGAGACTGGGTGAGAGGGTGCGGATCTTGACCAACCATTACGTGCCCCATCAGTGGTGGTTCCTGTAGCACAATGACGTGCTGTGCCACTGTGACTCTTGGGCTTGACAGAAGGAGTAGGCACACAGGGGGGGCTCCAGCTTGCCCACAACAGACCAACCGCATCTCTTGCTCATTTTTTGCCCCCTCGTCACTGACTGATGGTTGTAATACCTCCGCTGAATCAACAACAATGCCTAGCTTCAGAAGCCAGACCATACTGTGGATACAAATCTTTTCAGCACCACGTTGGCAACAAGAAAAGGCACGGGACCAAACCTAAGGGTTGGCATGAAGCACCCCTGTACCATATCTCTTGGCCTCATTCAATTTGTGCCAACTTTGTGCGTTTGGCCACTTTTGGGGCTTTTGCCCCGATGTGCAAACATGTCATCAGGTTGGGGGGGGGTATGTGTATACTTTTTGAAATCTGTGAGAGAAGGTTGTATGGGGTTTGGGGGGGGGGGGTGCTCCCATTTTTCAGATCTGAGCTGCCCATTTGACGGTTCATGCAAACATTTATCGTGCAGTTCCATCATATTTATTCTGAATCATGGCTGTCATTTGAGTTGCCTTTTGCAGGGGCCCCATTGGGGCAAACATGGCCCTGTTTGTGGAGAGGGACATGTTTCTTCAACCTTCCCCAATCCTGCAGCGTGTGTCTTTCGATCCCAAAACTGTGCTGCAAAGTAGTGGCCTCAGCGCTCGTCAGAATGTTGCGCTCCTTGTGGGTGCATGCAGGTGGCTGGGAGCGGGAAGTACGAGGCTTTTCGCCCACGTGCCACACTCAGCGTGACTCAGCTGCACCCATTTTACACCCCAAGAGTGAGCTCTTTTACGCACCAAAGGCTTTTGTGGTGCATCAGGGGAAGCAACAGCATGTGTGGTGAATTTGTATGCAGACATGGTAGCTGCTTGTTGACAAAAAAAGGCAGCAAGTAACACCGGCACCCTCCAAAACGGACGAAAATCTCAACCATATTGTCAGTACCGCATGCAGACCCAGAGTGTTCCAAATAGCCCTTTTCGAGGGTTTCCTGAATATACGCCATATACCCCCCCCCCCCCGGGACATTCAGAAGACACAAATGAGGCAACTCACGACCCCCTAAAACACACAAAGTTGGCACAAATGTTACCCATGCTGAGAGATATGCATAAACCTACACAAGACGAGCTACATGCAGCCACACATCCACATCCAAACATATCCACATCCACATATCCACATATCTACCCTATCTAGCCAGATGTCGTGATGATGAGAAATGAGGTGGCAAAATAGGGCAGAAGCAACACATGGCGAGGAATCAAAGTGGCTACATGACCCCTGTTGCATTGGGTTTTGGCAAACTGGCTAGAGAATCAAAGTTGATACAAGACTGATTTCTGCTGTTTCGTCCCCAGTAGTGAGGAAGAACAAGGTGGCAACATAACCCTTGCTGCATCCGGGTCCGCAAAATGGTGAAAAGAATGAAAATGGCTACATAACCCCTGCCATCTTGGGGTCTGTAAAGGTGGGAAGTCATCAAAGTGGAGGGGTGAAAAGAAAAGGCCCGGGCACTTTTATATTTGCCCAACAGTAGGGTGCTGAGCTTGCACCACGCAATGGTTGAGGAGGATGAGCGATGCACAGAACCCCCTATAGAGGATTTGTATGCACTCCCGGTGGTTATCGAACCACTGTGCTCGTGGAGCACTATGTGTGCACTGACATGGACATGGAATCCTGCAAGATATTTTGCTACCCCTCCCGCTAGAGCCAATGCTTTCAGAGGCAGTGCAGTGTGTTGGGTCAAACGGGAGACCAAGTCATGCAGATCCTGACACCAGGACAATTTGCCACGGAGTATAGTATGAGCTCAGCTTGAACCAATGCACGGGCTGCCAGCCAGATGGATGGCCACTGCCAAGCATCCCGTGAGCAAACCTGATCGGTGAGAGGGGGAGCCTCTTCCCCTGCCAGCGGGATGGCAGTCCGTAACCCTTGGTAATTCATTGGGAGCCTGTAGGGGGCACACACCACCAAGCCCATGGGCTACACTCCTTCATAAGCCTTCCTTCCTTCCTTCTAGCGTTGTGCGATGCACCCTATGTGCAGATATCAAGATACCCCTTGGGTGCATCGGCCATGTGCCTGCAACACCAAGTGGTGGATCTCCTTTGGTTCTGGGGCCATGCAACTGTCGGGAGGTTCTGACCACTATGTTTTTCAGAACAGTGATTAGGGTTCGCCCAATACTAGCTCCCTTTTTAACTTGCATGGGCCTCTTTTGAGGATTGGTGGACCGGTTGTGGGCACCACTGAAAGTCCATGCTTGTCTCTTGTATTGGAGCACCAGCACGAAAGTTATGCCCCAACTAGAGTGCAACCATGGGGGAGGGGAGACCACTAGTACCCATTCATCACTTAACATATGCTATATCTACATGCGAGTTGTTCCTCCCTTGATGTCCTTGGGAAGGGCTAGGGCAAACAAAAACCCTAGGCACCCCTGGAGGGTGTCACTAGCTTCAGGCACCCCCAACATGGCAGGAGTTATGTAGGCATTATTTACCTCCACGCTTTGAGGCCCCCAAGTTGGCAAAGGGCTATGTAGCAATTTGTCACCTTCCCACTTTGGCGATGCCCGCAACGGCACACAACAGCCCAAAAGCACACCACAAATCCAAAGAAAAACGGGAAAACGGGCAATAAACCTGGGAATACAGGGAAAACAGGGGGGGGGGGGGGGCAACGTGGGGGAAGGGGGGGGGGGAAGGGGGGAAACCCAGGGAAAAGTGGGGAAACCCCGGAGAAACAGTGGGAAAACGGGGGAAATGGGGGCTGAATGGGGAAATTGGGGGGAAATTGGTGGGAGGGGTGGTGGGGGGGAAGAGGTGGTAGTCACAGATGAGCACTCTCAGGAACTTCCCCTTGTGCCTGGCAAGAGCCCCACCGGTGATCCAAGGCTTGGAGTCACGTTGGTAGGCAGTGACAAAAGATATTTGGACGTACCAAACATTTTGATACTGCAAAAAATTAGCCATTCCCTACACAAGGTGACAAAGGACCAAGGAGCAGACAACAAAAAGCAAACAGGCAAACAAGCACTCAAATTCCCCATTGCCCCGTTTTGCCTCGTTTTTCCCTGTCTGTTATTTCCCTTTTCCCGTTTTCCCCCGTTTTCCCATGCCAATGCCGAAAAATTATCACTCACCTTGGGTTTCCAAGGATCTGGAACCCATTGAACGCCGTGTTTTGTGTGCTGGTGATATTTTGCATGGCTAGCATTCACGTGCTTTCTTAGTTTGATCCAAGATGATGCATGATAAATGCATTGCTCCATATGGTTTGTATACTGTAAAGCCGGCAGTAATACACTTCTGGTACGGTTTACTGCTGAAACCCAGGTCCAAAAAATCCTGATCGGTTGCTGCTTTAAAAAAAAAAACTGCCTAGCCCCTACAACCCCTTGCCTGGTCCCCCACCCCTAAGCTCACATCCTCTCAGCCCATTGCCCGGCTCCTCACACCGCCACAACCCAAGAGCACTGACACAAGCCCTTTTCCTTTGACACACAGCTGAAGCAGGTATGGGCAATGACCTTTGGGGAGAAATTGTACTTGAGACATCCCTCAAGAAAAATGGATCACTAAGGAGCTATTTGCAACAGCAATGCCAAAACTTGCACCCAAAAGTGGAAAACAGCCCAAATTGAAGCCCCTTGCAGCCAGATCATCCATTCCCGATGGCCTAAACAACAACAAGCCCATGAATATCACGCCCGGGCTGCTCCTCAAGTTCCCCCTTAGGTTCCCAAAGAAAATTGGAAAACCAGGCCTAATGGGGAGAAATGGGGAAATGGTCACAATTACTATTCGTGTCCATAGGCCTAGCCACAGCGGATCCCCCTGTGGGGGAGGGGGGGCATCAAGCCCATTGCAAAAAGGGTTGCCTATTGTCCTGCGCTGAAGAACACGGGTCTGCCGGACTGCCGCGACGCTGCAAGGGGCCGATGTGTGCCTTCTTGACCCCCTTGAAGCGGGGAGCGGGCAGGGCGGGGGGGGGGGGGGGGGCTATCGCACCCCTGGGCCCTGTCCTGCTCTGATCTCCTCAGGGTTAGCCCCGTGGTAGGCGGTGCATGTGCATGGTGCTGGATATCCGAAAAACTTTCGGGGGCGATGGGGAATCACTCGGTGCCAAGGAGGGCTCCCGGGCCCCCTTGGGGGCAGTACAGTGGGCCGCTGCATGGAGGGTAGGGCGGAGCAGCTAGGGGCTGGTCCCATCCTTCGGGGCACTCAATGCCCCTCCCCCCCCAAGGAGTGTCTTGATGGTAGCATGGGAGGGCAAACATGGCAGAGACATAGTCCTGACCACCTCGTCCCTCTGTGCTGCCATACTCCATAGGCGGGGGGCACTCATGGGAGGGCGAGCGCCTCAACTCTGATCGGCCCGCCCGCCCAGCACTTCGGCGTCCGTACTGCCACCTCCAATGGGGGTAGCAAGAGGTGGAGGGGGGAGTGTCCTTCTGTGGGTTGTCCCCCTCGCACTGGGCATTGCGCGCTCAAGCGACACGCAAAGCTCAACGCCATGCACGACGCATGGCGCGCGACGTGCGCACTGTTACACCGACCGCTCAACCAGTGCCGGAGGGCTAGGCGGCTGTGGGCCCAACTGTCGTGGTGCCAAGTGCCAAGTGGCATGCGGCGGTCTCGCTTAGCCAGGCAAGGCTGACAGCGCCGCTGCCCCCGCCTTGCGCGCCTATGGAAGCAGCATTTGGTACCATGGGGTGCGGCACGCCGGGGCAAGCAGTTATCCCTACCGTGCATGCCCCTCATGGCCCGCCCTGCAGCAACGGCTGAGGGGGAATCTTTGCACTGCGCGCTACTTTTAGACTATGTTCCCCCCGAAGAGCCCCCAAGCAAACCCCTTGGAAACGCCCTTAGAATTAGGTGACCCAAACTGCCCCAGCTCAAGAAAGTTGCAAACTACCTTCCCTTCACATAACACACATCATGCACAACTGGAAAAGCCATGAACAGTGCATTGGTCGCCACCCTCAAGAACACACAATTGTCTTTCTATTCCATTGTCAACTAAGTACACATGGACTCCATCTTGCATTGGCAATTCACCACCCGTAGTGCATCTTGGTAGTACCCCAAGTGGATGAGCCCATCTCCCGCCATCCCAACCACCGTGACAGGAACTCGCACGCCGTCGGAGCGGTTGTAGAACACCCGATCGCCAAGACTCAAATCCATGAAGAAAGTGTGTCTAAGAAAGGAGGAGGGGGGTATGAAGTCCTGTAGCATATGTGCAAGCACGATAGATCAATGTGTGCACATGAGTATTGCGCCTTGCCATGCCTTGACACAACCATGCTACGCCTTGCCATGCCTTGACCCAAACGTGCTACGCCTTGCATAACCTCCGCTAGGGGTCACCATGATGCCCCTAGGGGCCCCTGGTATCTCAAAATATGGGTCTCTAGTACAGCCACACGCCCAAATAGTTGCACTGCGCGCACATTGTGCTTAAGGCTCCACCTGAGGCCGCATCCTAGTTGCCGGCAGTGGCTATGGGTGCGTGTGTTGTGCTCCAAGCATAGTGCCCCGTACGTGCCGCCGCTGCAGACCTTGGGGTATGTGCGCGGGCATTTGGTGAAACCTAGTATGCACATAGCAAAACCTAGTAAAATGTAGCAAAACTTAGTAAAATGTAGCAAAACCTAGGTAAAAAAAGCAAAATTTTTAAAAAAAATTTTAAAAAAGTTTTTTTTTACTAGGTAAAAAAAGCAAAAATTTTAAAAAATTTTCCCTTACTAGGTTACTAGGTAGTGACAAATTTGGACTTGAATTTGAACAAAAAAACCCAAGTTTAGGGGGGGGGGTCAACGGTAGGTGGTATTTATGTTTAAGGGCATGGTGCCCCCTGGTCTATTCCAGGCCACTTGTGTAAGTGGCGCCCCACCCGGGCCAAACCGTGTATTGCAAGGTCAGCAAAAATAAAATGAGGCTCAAGAAAAGAAGGAGCTTTTATATGATAAATATATATATACATATATGAGGTGCACACACGCGTGCTTTATATGAAGTCGCAAAACACGCGCTTGTAGATGAGGTCCGACTTCTTGTCTTTGTAGGTGGGTTGTGCAGAGGGAGGGTTGTGCATGCACATGTTGCGAATCACGCCCGTGGTCTTTTCTTCCAACTCTTTGATTAGATTTTTGTCATACTCCAATCTCCCAGAGGCATCTTTGGGGTAATGCTCTGGAACTTTTTTTTTTACTAGGTTCCGAAACCCCAACCGCTGCAGAGCGGGGAGCAAAATCAGAAGTGGCCCACAAGTGGGCAAAGTGGCTACCTCACCCCTGCCATATCGGGGAGCCCCACCGCTGCAGAGCGGGGGGCAAAATCAGAAGTGGCCCACAAGTGGGCAAAGTGGCTACCTCACCCCTGCCGTATCGGGGAGCCCCACCGCTGCAGAGCGGGGGGCAAAATCAGAAGTGGCCCACAAGTGGGCAAGGTGGCTACCCAGTAACCTAGTAATAAAAAAAAATTTGTTTTTACTAGGTTTCACTACAGACCCTATGTGCGCACCGCGGCCAACGGGCGGCGGGGGGGGGGGGGGCAAACACAATATAGAGCGGGTCTGCAGCAGGGCAATAGCGTTCTCGAACCGTAGATGCTCAGTCCCGTTAGAGTCTTTGCTCCCGAACCATTGCTATGTATAGCGAGCTCATCTATACGTACAAGCCTCTCTGTTAGATCCGGTATTGCTTCCTCCCTCTCATGTTAGCACCGTGTTGCTCCCATTTTTGCATTTTGTCCACCCTGGGGCGTGCATGGACTTACTGGGGAGTAGGCACATGGACATGTCTTGTGGTCGTGTGAGTCGCCAGCACCCATTTGGCCAAACCTCAAGCCTGTGTCACCGGTGTGATCACTACCTTCTATTCCTATCCGTCCTTCCCTGGGTTAGGTCATTACAGTGACATATCAAACTCCGTGCTCCCCATGGAGACGGTTTCATCAGCAGATGTGACGAACTCATTGTCGTCCATAAAACAAAGTTCACAAGCGAGTGATTGTTCGGCGGTGGACGAAGCGTTCCGCGAGGGTGACTCAATTAGCTGTAACCCTAGCAACCTGAGTGCCCCTGAGGCTCCTGCTGGTGTGTAGAAATCGAGCTCCGCATCAAACTTGAGCTGTCGTGATGGGGAGGGAAGTTACCCCCCTTGGGCCGCTGGTGTGACTTGTGAGAAGGTCAAGTCTGCATCACACGTTACAGGTGTCATTTCAACACTAAACCGTGGGGTGAGGGGGGTCCGCCGGTTGCGGGAAGTAGTCCATGTGGAAGCATTTCGCCTCCCATGGGTGTAGGCGTGCCGGTGCCCAAGAAAATGGGGGGGGGTGGGAGAATCTAGGGGGGTGGGTGGGGGAAATGGGGGGGGGGATAGGGGAAATTGGGGGGAAATGCGGGTACAATGGGGGGGGGGGGGCAATGGAAGAAGATGGGGGAAAGATGAGGTGTGTGTGTATTATCTCCTACCAGGGACTCATTGCCGCCGGCCGTTGAGAAGCGGAACATACAGCAATACAACCACTGCTTTGCATCCACATTGGGAATCCTTGCAATGTAACATCTCCAAGTGAACATGGCAAAATGCTCTCAAAAAAGCTTCCTTGATCCGCTTGCTTTCCACTAGGATGCAGCCGACGGCCTGGTCTAGTTGCATGTAGTTGCCACCTCGACTGCCCAAACGAACAATAATTGAGAGCCCAATTTCTGTGGCCCTCTTCTTCTTATAACAAGAATAGGACATCTGCTTCGAGAGCCAACGGGCAGAAACCCATTTGCACTCTTTGTCCCGAGTGACCTCAATGGGGATGTAAGGGTGAGGGAGGCGACCACGCGACCACATAACCATGGCAGTTTGCTTTTGTTTCTCATCAACCCATCTCCAGTGTTCCACATTACCCAAAGAATGTCTCTTCATTTGCCTGGTTGTCCCCCATTTACCCTGTGTTTCCAGCCCTCTGAGGCCCATTGGTGAACCCCATTCCCCAAGCTGCCAGCCAAAAGTGACATTTTGGGGTGTTTCACACCGAGTTTTCCCCATTTTTTACAAAAAGCAAAAAACAATCTCAGCAGTCTGCCCATTTTCACAGATTTTCCCCTCAGTTGGCACATTTCTGCAATATTGTCCTCGTAAAGTCCCGGGATTGGGATATTCATGGCCCTGCAGCAGTCAGAGCTCCCACAAACCATGCACTAGTACAGGACCGGGGCAGCATTGCACAAGGAAGCAAAACCCCAGCAGCGGATAGCATTCACATGTATCTAACATTCACACTGTGGTCAACGGGAAGCAGGGAAGGACGCGGCGTGCCCAAGAGGCACGGTGGTGCCTCAGGAGTCAATATCGCTGAGACATATGTGAATGGGATCAATCCCAGCGCTAGATTGCATTGGGACACCAAAGCCATTCCAGTCTGTGATGACTCAACAATTACGTGTGGTGCACAGAGATAACACGCAGTCGGAAACGGAGGCCAATTGCTTGCAGGGGGCAGGAGCTGCCACACCACAAAAGGAGGCTCCCAAAGTACGATGAAGCGTAAGCCTTGCAAAGCACATTTGACCCCACAAAATGATGGAGGCCTTGGTGTTTGACATCTCAAGCCTTGGGGCTGAAGAGGTGCTGTCGTGTGGGTGGTGCACAAGGGCATGAGGAGAAGCTGGTGTGCAATTACCAGTGCCATTTTCCTGTCATGTTAGACATATGAAAGGGGGGGGGGGGGGTTGGCATGATAGGTGGACACAAGAATTCCGCAAACATGTGCAACAGACAGAGACAAACCTGAAGAACATGGCTAAATGGCTAAAAGCACATTCGGTGGCTCCTTTATGGCCTTCCTGTCGTGCAGGAGGGCAGGCCGCATGCCCACATCGCGGCAGCACTCCTTGCAGGTCAATGCGCCCCAGAGTACAGTACAGTATGGTACGGTACTGTACAGTGCAGTACAGTGCAGTACAGTGCAGTACAAAGCAGGGGTGGATATTATGGGGGGGCTGGTCCCCCCCCAGCCCCCCCCCCCCCTAATGACGAAATGACGATTACAAAATTCAGTCTCGCAGAAACACCAATATGGGCTCCTCCTCCACAAGACACAAGACAATGCACTGCACAGGGGATGATTGCATCGCTGAAATACACCGTCCACAGGTTGTTATTGGCCTGGCAGAGCTGTCAGAGCTGCAGGCTGAACTGGAGCTGTGACCGGATGAACCTGATGGGCCTGAGGATGAATCTGCAGCAGAGCACGGCTCAGACATGAACATTTCTTCCAAAGCGTTGTCTTCACAAGTCAATATATTAGGAATCTTGCACTTTTTCCCCTTGTCAGAGCGCGTCTTGCGCTTGTGATCGCCCCTGAAACGCCGGCAATCACCACAACAACAGGATACTCTTTGCATCTGGGGTATCCTGTTTCCCAATAAGATGCACGTGAATGCTGTCCCAGCTCATAAAGGAGTGCAGTGCTTGGCAATGCTATTGAGCGCAGAAATGGTGCAGGGCCACTATGCGCTGTATTTTTTTGAAAAAAAATTTTACTGGGTAAAAAAAAAAGCAAAAATTGTAAAATGTTTTTAGAAAAAATGTTTTTAAAAAATTTTTTTACTAAGTTTTACCTCGGTCCACTAAGCCCCCCCCCCCCCCCCGGCTGCCGTTTTAAACAAGGTAGTCAACACTTAGATGGTTGGTGGTACTTTTGTTTAAGGGCACAAGGCCCCCGAGTCGATTCTCGGCCACTTGTGTGAGTGGCGCCCCACCCAGGCTAAACCATCATGCACACCAATTAGTTGGCACTCGGCCAACATAACAAAATATAATTGGGGTTGGGCAGTAGAAACAAAATCTGTGGGAACTAATTACAAGTAGTTACAAAAGACACGCTTGAAAATCGAGTCGGCCTTGGTATCTGCATGGCGCGGTTTGCCTTGCACTGTGGGATTATTGGTGCACATCCCAACGAGAGCCGTTTTCAACTCCCCTTGCAGCTCGGTGCAAAATGCTTGGTCATTTCTCAGTTGACCATCGGCATTCTGGGGATATTGAGGAGGCACTTGCATACCACTTGCGACAGATCCACACACCACGACGGGTGTTAACAGCAAAAGCGGTAACAACAGTAGGCACATCAGGACGGGTGTCAACTACAGCAGCAGCAACAAAAACAGCAGCAACAGCAGAAGCAACAGCAACAACAGCAAGATTGGCCGTCCAGAATTGGCGCAACCCAACACAAATGTCCAATTAACACAAGATGGACACATGCAAGGCACAATGAAGAACCTTGCATTCGTGGCACGCCATGTGGGGTGTGCCATCGCAAGAAAAGCATGTGTCAACGGATTCCACATATTTGGGTTGGGGGTACATCCGAGCCACCTCCCGATGTACTGCTGGGGTCCTTGGGGTGGAGGCCAACTTAGAACCACTGAAGTACAGAGTAGCCTCAGCCATTTCACGCGACAACGACGTTCGATCTTGTGGCACTTGCAATACGCCTTTGACGACGCGCCGAGACAAGGCACAATACAACGTCAAGAGACATGCCGGATGACAACTGACACCATCAAGCTGCTGGATGAAGGTGGAATGCAGGGGTGCAATTGCAAATGCAAGGGCACCAAAAGCATCCAAAATCTTACACTACCTCTTCCGCTGCCATGGTTCAACGCCTTCTCGCTCGGCAATCAAATCCACAACAGCCAACTCCTCTTGGTCTGCCCCAACAATGTGTGACCGGTCACACATTGGGTCAAACTTATAGCAAAAGGTATTCACGAGTTGGGGCAATCAACAACAAGCGGAGCACCCAATGGGAATTGCTCAAATTATATACCTGCGCCACAATCAGGGGTGGGGCGAAAGCCATATCTATAGACGACGCTTGCAAAGTGCGCCCTACCCACAGTATAACCAGCTGTTTGCGGCGTTGGGCAGGGTGGCTACGTAACCCCTGCCACCCAGGGGGTCCCCACCGCTTCATAGTGGGGGGCAGAATCAGAGGTGGCCCACAAGTGGGCAAGGTGGCTACATAACCCCGACCGCCTGGGGGGGTCCCCACCGCTTCACAGCGGGTGGCAGAATCAGAAGTGGCCCACAAGTGGGCAAGGTAGCTACACAACCCCTGCAGCCTGGGGGGTCCCCACCGCTTCAGGACGGGGGCAGAATCAGAAGTGGCCCACAAGTGGGCAAGGTGGCTACATAACCCCTGCCACCTGAACAGTCCCCACCGCTTTAGAGCGGGGGGCACAATCAGAGGTGGCCCACAAGTGGGCAAGGTGGCTACAAAACCCCTGCCGCCCGGGGGGTCCCTACCGCTTCAGAGCGGGGGGCAAAATCAGAAGTGGCCAACAAGTGGGCAAGGTGGCTACATAACCCCTGCCGCCTGAATGGTCGCCACCGCTTCGCAGCGGGGGGCAGAATCAGAGGTGGCCCACAAGTGGGCAAGGTGGCTACATAACCCCTGCCACCTGGGGGGTCCCCACCGCTTCAGAGCGGGGGGCATAATGAGAAGTGGCCCACAAGTGGGCAAGGTGGCTACATAATCCCCTGCCGCTTGGGGGGTCCCCACCGCTTCACAGCGGGGGGCAGAATCAGAGGTGGCCCACAAGTGGGCAAGGTCGCTACATAATTGTACCGCTCGGGGGGTCCTTACCGCTTCAGAGCGGGGGGCAGAATCACAAGTCGGCAAGGTGGCTACATAACCCCTGCCACCTGGGAGGTCCCCACCGCTTCAGAGCGGGGGGCAGAATCAGAGGTGGCCCACAAGTGGGCAAGGTGGCGACATAACCCCAGCCGCCTGGGGGGTCCCTACCGCTTCAGATCGCGGGGCAAAAGCAGAGGTGGCCCACAAGTGGGCAAGGTGGCTACATAACCCCTGCCATCTTGGGTGTCCTCACCGCTTCAGAGCGGGCGGCAGAATCAGAGGTGCCCCACAAGTGAGCAAGGTGGCTATGTAACCCCTGCCGCCTAAGGGGTCCCCACCGCTTCAGGACGGGGGGCAGAATCAGAGGTGGCCCACAAGTGGGCAAGGTGGCTACATAACCCCTGCCGCCTGGGGAGTCCCCACCGCTTCAGAGCGGGGGGCAGAATCAGAGGTGGCCCACAAGTGGGCAAGGTGGCTACAAAACCCCTGCCACCCGGGGGGTCCCCACCGCTTCAGAGCGGAGGGCAGAATCAAAGGTGGCCCACAAGTGGGCAAGGTGGCTACATAACCCCTACCGCTCGGGGGGTCCCCACCGCTTCAGAGTGGGGGGCAGAATCAGAGGTGGCCCACAAGTGGGCAAGGTGGCTACATAACCCCTACCGCCTTGGGGGTCCCCACCGCTACAGAGTGGAGGGCGCATTCAGAAGTGGCCCACAAGTGGGCAAGGTGGCTACATAATCCCTGCAGCCTGGGGGATCCCCACCGCTTCACAGTGGGGGTCATAATCAGAAGTGGCCCAAAAGTGGGCAAGGTGGCTACATAACCCCTGCCGCCCAGGGGGTCCCCGCCGCTTCAGAGTGGGGGGCAGAATCAGAGGTGGCCCACAAGTGGGCAAGGTGGCTACATAACCCCTGCCGCCCAGAAGGTCCCCATCGCTTCAGGGCGGGGGGCAGAATCATAGGTGGTCCGCAAGTGGCTAAGGTGGCTACCCGCTAACCTAGAAAAAAAAACCTTTTTTTCACCAGGTTTTGAAACCTAGTAAAAACAAAAAAATTTACTAGGTTCTGAAACCTCGTAAAAACTAGTGAACCTAGTAAACTAATACCAAGTAAGAAAATTTTCTTAAATTTTTTTTTACTAGGTTTCACTACAGACCCAATGGCGCACTCAGCATCAGCACTAGAGGGAAAGCAACAAGGGTATACAGATTGCCATGTGACGTCCTGTGGCCGTGAGAAAAAGCGCAAGGAACCCTGAGTTATGACTTGTGAAGACAATGCAGTGGAAGCTGGCTCAGCTGCAGATTCATTGACAAGGCCATCAGTGGCTCAACAAGCACTGTAACACGGCAGCCATTGCACATACCTGCACAGCAAATACCAACGGGCAATTTCGTAATCGTCATTTCGTCATCGCCAGCTCAAACACCCCCCCCCCTCCCCCCCACCCCCACCAAAATAGTTCCGTCACTATTATATCCACCCCTGGTACAAAGGCTGTACAGTCTGACGACTGCTTAGAATACATCGGAGCCCCAAATGGGGGGCGGGGGGGGGGGGGGGGCAAAAGTGCTTTTTGGGGGGGGGGGGGTCAGGCATACCCTTGAGACTCGGCAACGGATCGTCGCCCTATTGCAGGAGGTCAAAGGCGGCATCGTATGGTGGCCTCCAAAATGAAGAGTGCCCCAGGACTCAAACCCCTGGGCACAGGGCTACTTTTTGTGCAGAGGTTCCCTAGAACTGTCTTCTTCTGTGTGGGCCACGCGCACTGGGAGGCTTAGGGCCTCGCTTCCCTGGCACCCGATTTTCAACGAAAACAAAACATTATAGCCCTGTCAAGGGCTGCATGCACCAAAGCCCCCCCCCCCCCCTGGGAGATGCTCCCATTTCGTGCCCTTGAGAGACGGCACATGTGAAGCCTGCATGAAATTTGGAAAGCCCTTTACTCGGAAACTGTGGGGGTGTCCATTGGTGCAGCAGGTGTAAAGAGGTCAGACTCTATCCGTGAGTCGGCAGTCATTCTGATTTTGGTTGGAATCTCAAGGACTAAAAGAACGGTTTGCATTGTACACTGAGCACAGATGTTGCAGGGGACAAGCCCAGACAAACAAATCACCAGCGCAATTCATCGTGAATACGCTCATCAAAAGGGATTTACAACGAAGTAATATAAATTCTCGGATTACAACATTGCACGCCTTGGGGAAGACAAAGCAATTTCTCTTCTGCACATGGGGATAAAATTCTGAAAAAATCATTTTGCTGTTACCACATATTACTGTAGAGACCTGTGTGCAACCAAGCAGTCACGTTGCCTGCAGAGACAACTGAAGCGACACGTTGCAAAAAGATTGTGCGCACGAAACTTGTATCACCTGTGTTCTTTGTTCCATATGCACAACTTTTCAACGTCTCCATTACATCTGTGCCTGGCTCGGAGCATGGGCAAACAATTCGTGTGTGATTATGGCATGCACAGCACTTGTGTGTGCATCATGCATATGGCGTGTTTGTCTCATGGGTGTGCACCTGGCGTGTGTGTCTCATGGGTGTGCACCATGCATGTGACATGTGTGCTCCCAAAACCCATTCTTGTTGGCGAGACTCGCCTTAAACGGCCTTAAAATCCCAATCTTGCCGGCAAGACTGGCCCCAACAGCCTCTCCTGTCTAGAGAAGGCCCTGAAATCCCACTCTCGGTGGCGAGATTGGCCTCGAAGAGCCTCTGTTACACAACATAGGCCCTAAAATCCTAGTCTCGGCTTTAAGATGGGCCTCAAATAGCTTCTCCTATATTGGGAAGGCCCAGAACTCCAACCTCGCTAAGCAACCTCTCCTTTTTGGAGAAGGCCTCACAATCCCATTCTCGATGGCGAGACAGGCCTCAATGAACCTCAAAGTCCCAATTTCGCCGGCGAGACTGGCCTCAAACAACCTCTCACATATAGGGAAAGCCCCAAAATCCCCTTCTCGCTGGTGAGACGGGCCTTAAACAACCTCAGAATCCCAGCCTTGCTGGCGAGAGTCGCCTCAAACAGCCTCTCCTATCTAGAGAAGGCCTCTAAATAGCACTGTCGGAGGCGAGACTGTCCTCAAACGGCCTCTCTTACATAGGGAAGGCCCCAAAATCCTAGTCTCGATGTTGAGACTAGCGTAAAATAGCCTCTCCAATAAAGGAAGCGCCCCAAAATCCCAAGCATGCCGGTGGGACGGGCCTCACGCAGCCTCTCACATGTAGGGAAGGCCCCGAAATCCCAATCTCGCCATCGAGACTAGCCCCAAACCCCTCTGCTATATCGGGAAGCCCCCAACCCCAAGCTCGCTAGCGAGACTGACCTCAAGCAACCTCCAAATCCCATTTTGGCTAATGAGGCTATCCTTAGATAACCTTGAAATCGCAGTCTTGCCGGCGAGACGGGCCTCAAATAGGCTTTCCTATCTCGGGAAGGTCCCAAAATACCTGTGTCGGTGGCGAGATAGGCCTCGGACCGCCTCTCTTATGTAGGTAAGGCCCCAAAATCCTAGTCTCGCCATTGACACTTGCCTCTAACAGCCTCTCCTATATCTCTCGGGGACATTCATAACATGCCAACGCGGAGCAAATTCGTGTATTCTCAGGGTTTTCTCCATTTTTCGTCCAGAGCACCAAAATTTCGTTCCGTAGGGGGGGGTATGTGTATACTTTTTGAAATCTGTGAGAAAAGGCCATTTCAGAAATGCATGGGTTAGGGGGGGGTAGCTGACGATATTTTTGAGCATCGAGGCCAAACTTTTCGGTGTTTGCACGATTTTCGACCCCAGGTTGCTGCAAAGTCGGCACGCAAACATGCACTGAACGTTTCACACTTGCTTATTCCGAATCGTCATTTGCGCTGTCTTTTTCAGGCAGGGCTGGGACCCCATTTGGGCAGACATCACCATGCTTATTATTAGGAACATATTTTTTCAGCTTTTGCCAATCCTGCAACCTGCGGCTCTTTACCGGTACCCACCCTGAATTCAGAGGCATTGCCCAGAGAGCAGGTGGGGCTGTCCGGATTTGAAGGTTGTACAGCTCACACTCGGCACACGTATCCTTCAGCGGTGCTTGGTATCCCAACTTAAACGTTTTCATTGTTCGCTGTGCCGTTTTCAGTGAAATCTGAGGCTGGAAAAAGGGGGGTGGCAACGGCCGCGGCTGCTTTGGCTTTGGCCACAGACTCCACAACGATGCGACTGATTTTGAAATAGTGGAGGAACTGGGACTTACAAATTTGTCGCCGCGACCCACGGTACGGTACAAAATACGTTGTCTGGTGCCCCCTCTTCCTGGTGTACTTCTGGCGACCTGCATGTTTCACATTTTGCTCCAAATTGACGTCGATGCAGGTAGCCAGAAATTCTTGTTGCGAAGCCTTGGTGGGGTGAGTCTTTTTATCCCAAAACTGGGCTGCAAAAGCGGTGGCCTCAGAAGCGGATAGAATCTGGTGTTCCTCGTGGTCGCATGCAGGTTGCTGTGAACCGGCCGTACGAGGCTTTTTTGCGGTGCTAGGGGTCTTCAGGCGACTAACCCGCACCCAGGTAGCACCCCCAGAGCGTGCTCTTTTGCGAACCAAAGGTTGTTGCGGTGCATCTGGGGATGCAACGGCACGTGGCGTGAACTTGTATCCGGACATGGTGGCTGTCTGTTGACAAAAACAGCCAGCAAGCAACACAGGCACTGTCCAAAAAAGACAAAAATCTCAAACATACTGTCAGTACAACATGCAGACCCAGGGTGTTCCGAATAGCCCTTTTCAAGGGCTTTCCGAATATACCCCACATACCCCCCCCTTTGGGACACTCAGCGGGCACAAACGAGGCAACAATCACGGCGATCCCTGAAAACGCTCCGTGTTGGCATATTCCTGTCCGTCCCCGAGAGATATAGGGAGGCCCCCAAAATTCCACCCTGTTGGACTTACGTTGCAAGTTGATTACAAGGTACAGAATCTATGCAAAGCCAAGCTATGTGCCCGTTATGGCGGGGGGAGGGGCAGAAGGGGTTTCCACGGGAGACTTTCAACCCCGTTCCGTTTCAATTCCAGTGGGCACCTCACATCTTGCAAGCGGAGAGAGGCCTGCTGGGCATTATCCATGTTTCCAAGCATATCGGCATGTGAACCTACAATTGATGTGGCAATGTCTGCTTTTTTGCGGAACAAAGCTCTCACTTGTGGGTAGCCAGTGCAAACATCAGCTTCTTGTTGCAATGGCCAAATCACAGAAACAAAACGGTTCAAGGATGCATCAGCACCAAAGGAAGTAGATGGCCAACGTTTGCTGAAAAGGTTGTCGAACCACATTGCAAAAGGGTCAGTTGAACCCTCGTCCAACATCTGGGCAGCAACATCCGATGCCTGTTGTGACACGGTAGGGGCATCCTACAAACAAAGCCTGTGTACAAAAGCTTGCGTCGCGATGCACGAGACATTGGAACATGTGCTTGGTTGAAAGTCCGTTGGAACCCGATTTCCATTGCTTATACGAGAAACAATACGGAATGTGTGACACCTCACACAAGTGGGTAAACCATGGTTGTCCTGGACCTTGTCCTTGACGTTATTTTAATCATTGTTAGCATGTGTTGGACATGCCCCCCGGTCCGGTAATGCAGTTGGTCTGCCCTTAATGCAATGGAAAATTCGACAAATTGGAGATCACTGCCCCCCTCTGAACAAGCATGTCACATTATATCTAGACCTGAACGATACTCGAAGGCATGCAAGAAGGTCCAGAACACCAAAGCATTCATAGCATGTGAACAACGTGGAAGGGTATAGAGACCAACAATGCACAAAGGGCTACCCAGAGCGCAGGACAAACTTTGACGAACAAGTGACAAACAAGAACAAATGTGCCCTCCACATGGAAAGAATTGGGCACTTTGGGCTTTGCATATAATAAATCACTCAACACGTCCAATTATACACGTATTATTCTTCAGAATTCATCAAATGCGTTCGGTAGAGCGCATCAGTAATGAAATGTTATTAAGAAGGGCTGTTTTCCTATGAATTTGAGCCCATGCGCTCTGCAGAGCGCAAAAGATGAAAAACGACGTACGGGGGCCCAACAGACGGTCACCAAATGCTAAACCCACACCCCAAGAAGAAAATGAATGCGGTAAAATGGAATCAAGGCACACCTCATGTTGTAGTACCACCAAAGCACCCACGTCTTTCTTTACATTGCCAAGCTGTCCAAACATGTCATCAAGTCACATGTGCTGCTAATACAGGTTGGTTTGATCAGCGGTGCACTCTGCGGAGCGCATTGACATGAATCCACTTGAAATTAGAATGATATTAGGACCAGTGTGCTGTGGAGCGCTCTTCGGAACGCAATACGGCGGAAGCCAATAAAAAAAATTCCAAATGTTGCTGTTATACCAAAGGGTAGGACACAACGGCTATGACTGCTGTATCATGGTGTGTTTTTTCACGGATTTGGGACACGAGCAATCTACGTTACAATTCTGAGCTTTCCACAAGTATCTCATGCTATCAAGAACCGCCAATTTTAAGGTCACGGAGTTTGTTGCACTCTGAAGCTTGCAACCAAGCCAAACTGTAAGATGCAACAGGACTCACGTTTCCATGGTAAAACGGGGCATTTCATGACCAGCACTTTTGGGTTGCATCCGACGCCCACAGGCTGACCTAAGAAGCCGGCTTAGCACGATGCCTCATGCAAAGAAAAGGACACTAACCCCCCCCCCCCCCCCAATTTTCGTTAACACCCAATTTCGTTAACGCCCCAAGGATTTGTTAACGGTTCACTTTGCAGACCATGTTCCCCACAATTGGTTTACGGTGACAGTTTTGACTCACTACATCCTGCATCAAACATATTGTTGGAGAAACACATAAGACCACATTAGTTTGGGATGTTTGGTTTGAAAAGGACATCAAAGAAAGTTGCTTGGAAGTGTGTTGTTGCTTCACCAAAGGCTTCGCAGGGTCAGGCTGAGGGTCATCCTCAGCCCTGTGACGCTTCTCAACATACATACGTACATTCTGACACACATCAAGACAAAGACAAAGGGACAAATTCTGCAATGTGATGAAATTCGTTAACGCCCCCACTTTTTGTTAACGGTTCAACCTCTCCACCAACTGCCCCACCATTCGTTAACATTAACAAAAAGTGGGGGGGGGGGGGTTATGCTTGAGGGACCGACTTGCCCTGTCACAACGTGTCTTGGGCATTGATTTACCCGCTCACAGTACGCCTCAAGAAATACTTTGCCCTATCAGGCTTTGCCTCGTGCAATATTGTGTGCTTGAGGCAGTGATTAGCTCCATCCAACTGTGCCACAACCACTGCTTTGACAGGTCACACTACGCCCTAGGCACTAATTAGCCCTACCACACTCTCCGTCAAGCATTGATTTACCCCGTCATACTTTGCCGCAAGCTCTAACTTGCCTTATCACACTGTGGTGTAGGCACTTTTTTTGCGTCGTCAAATTGTGTGTTAGGCATTAAATTGTCGTGTCACACCCTTGCCCTATCATACTGTTCCTACAACACTGATCCGCCGTCTCATATTGTGTGTTGGGGACTGACTTGCCCTCACATGTGGTATCTACAGCAAGGATTTGACCGGTCGCACTATACCTGAGGCTGTCACTTGCCCTATCGCAGTATGACACCGCCGTGTTGAATCCTGCAATAGGCACTCACTTGCTGTGTCACATGGTGTCTCTAGTAGTGATTTGCCTGACACGTTGTGAGTGAGGCACACTGTTGGGTTGTCATACTATGCTTTCCGCACGGATTTGCCGTATCACACTATGCCTAAAGCACTGATTTGCCCTGTCCCAACGTGTATCACGCACTAAAATGCTTTGTCCCGATGTACCTCAAGCACTCACGGGCCCCATGGCACGTTGCTTGTGGCACTCACTTGCCACTCTCACATTGCGGCAGGTGCTAACTTGCGATAGCACACTATGTCTCCGGCACTAGTTTTGCCTTACCACACGGTGTCTTAAGCACGAAGGTGCATTGTCAAGGCTGTGGCTCCGGCAAAGAGTCGCTGTATCACGATGTGCCTCAAGCATTAAATTGCCCTATCACAATTTCCCCGAAGCACTCATTTGCCCTATCACACCAAGGCTCCGACACCCATTTACCTTGCCACACTGTGCCGTAGGACCTGATTAGACCCGCCACACTCATGCCTCATGCCTCATGCATTGATTTGCCTTGTCACACCGTGTCTTTTGCATTGGCTTGCCTTGTCAAATAGTGCCTCTGGCTGTCATTTGCGTAGTTGCAATGTGCCTCTAGCAATGGGTTACCCTATCACACTCTTCGTCCGGCATGATCTCACCCCTTACACTGTGCCTAGGGCACTAATTTGCCTTGTCACACTACGCCTTTGCCTCAAGCACACTGTAGCATGGCATAAACAGTGCCTGAGATACGGTGGGAGAGAGCTAATGAGTGCCTCAAGGGCAGTGTTACAAGGCAAATCGGTTCTTGGGGCACAGTGTACCACGGCAAATGAGCGCCACAGGCACATTGCTACAAGGCAAATTAGTCCATGAGGCATGATAAGGCGAGATTGTGCCTCCCATACTCATTTGTCCCATCACATTTTGCGTGAGGCATTGATGTCTGTTGCGACAAACCTACAGCACGGATTTTGCCGTGTCACATTGTGCCTTAGGCAAGAATCCCCCCGATCACACCCATGCCCAAAGCACCCGCGCACTGTCACAATGTGCATTTGGCACTAATTTGCCTTGTCAAATTGTGTGATAGGCATTGGATTGGGCATCGAAATGTGCTTGGCACTACTGTACTCTCTCATCCGGTGTTTCCGCAAATTGTTTCTATCATATTGTGCCTCCTGTTGCAATATGCCTTCGGCATTCATTTGCCCCATCACATTTTGCCTTTGGCACTGCTGACCCCCTAGTGCAATAAACTTGAGGGGACACGGCACCATGGAGTCTCCCACTTTGGTGCCATGTAACTTGGCCTATTTCGACAATACTTAGGAAGACCCACAGAAGCACACCTAGATGGTTCAAGGAAGGAAGCGAAAGAGGCAAGACCACAGGGCACAAAACCACGTCTGTGGTTCTGTGACACAATGCCTCAAACGGTGTTTTGATTTGTCACGCTGTGCGTCAAGCAGTGACTTGCCCCATCATATTGTGCCTCCGCCACTAATGTGCCCCATGACATTATGCATCAAGCATTATTAGCCCTATCACACTATGCCTCAGTCATTATTCTGCCATGTTGCACCGTGCCTCAAGCAGTAACTTGCTCCGTCCAATTGTGCCACTGGGAATGATTTGCTATGTTGGATTATGCCTCGGGCATCAATGGACCCCGTTACACTGCGTTTCAAGCACTCCTTGGCGCGTACATTGTGCCTGAAGCACTCACTTGCCCTATCATACTATGCACCCGGTCCTAATTTGTCCTGTCCCATTGTGCGTGCGATGCTGAATTGCCGTGTCAAACCACGCGCCTACCACTTATTTGCCTTGTCACATTGGTGTACCTTAGGCAAGGGTCGGCTATATCGCATTGTGTCTCCAGCACTAATCTGCGCCGTTGTAGCGTGCCACGCGCACCAATTTACCTCGTTACATTGCACCTTAAGCACTAATTTGCCCTATCACTCCATGCCTCAGGCCCCAAAGAGCTGTGGCACACCGTGCCTCTTGAACTGATTCCCCCTGTTGAATTGTGCCTCGGGCATTGATTTACCTTGTCACAGAGTACCTCAGGCCCTAATGGGCCGCATCACACTTTACCTCAGCCACTCACTTGCCAACTAATTGCTTCAGGCATACCCTACCAAAACCAATGAGTGCCTAAGACACAGTGTGATAGGCCCAAAGGACTGCCAAAGACATAGTGTGCTATGGCAAATTAGCACCAAACGCCCATTGGCACATTACAAATCAGCATCACAGGTGAGTGAGTGCACGAGGCACTATGGGACGGAGTAAATTGTTATGGGAGGCATAGTGTGAGAGGCCCTATCACAATGTGCCTTAGGTACTAATTTGCCTTGCCCCAAGCACTCACTTGCCCTATCACACCATGCCTCTGAAACTCATTGACCCTGTCAGATTGTGCCTCAAGCAATGATTAGCCCGCCACACTTTGCCTAAGGTATTGGCTTGCTCTACCACACTATGGTTGTGGCACGAACTTACCTTGTCACATAGGCCCTCCATCTATGATTTGCGTTGTTGCAATGTGCCTCAAGAAGTCACTTGCCCCATCGCATTGCACCTCTGGTAGTGATTTTCCTTGTCACTCCGTACCTTGGGCACTGATTTGCCTTGTTACACTACGACGCAAGCACTCATTTGCCTCAGCCACATTGTAACATGGCAAAAAGTGTACCGGAGAGACAATCTGACGGAGCTAATGAGTGCCTCAAGCACAGTGTGACAAGGCGAATTGGTTCTTGGGGCACAGCATGACATGTAAAATGAGATCCGGAGGCACATCGTTACAAGGCAATGTAGTCCATTAGGCAAAGTGTGGCACAGGTGATGATGGCTTGAGGCACAAGATGAAGAGGCAAATCAATGCCTAAGGCATAATACGATAGGGCAAATCAATGCCCAATGCACATTTTGACGCGCTAACGAATGCCGGAGGCACATTGTGACATACGTTATCATTGCTTGACCCGTGGGCAAATCAGTGCCTAAGGCAAAAAGTGATACGGCAAACCAAGGCCAAGGGCGCATAGTGGCGGCACAAATCAGTGCTGTGAGCACAGTGTTATAAGGCGAATTGTTGCATGCGGCATGATGTTCCAAAGCTCATCGGTGACCGCGGCTCGATGTGACAGAGCTAATTTTGCTTCAGGCACTGCCTAATAGGACAAATCAGTGCTTGAGCAACAATATGACAGGGCCAATGTGTACCGGATGCACAATAGGATGGGGCAATGCAGTGCTTGCGGCACAGTGTGGCAAAGCTATTCGGTGCCTAATAGGGCAAAGCACTGCCCGAGGCGGAGTGTGGTGGGGCACATAAATGCCGGAGGCACATTGCGACAGAGCAAATCAATGCCGGAGGCCCAATGCGATAGGGCTAATTTGCTAGAGGCCCTGGGTGAGACGGCAAATCAGTGCTAGGCACATTTTGATAGGGGAAATAAGTGCCTAACACACAATTTGACAAGGCAAATTAGTGCCAAATGCACATTGTGACACGGTTAGTGTGCTTTGGGCACCGGTGTGATCGGGGAAGTTTTCGCCCAAGGCGCAATGTGACAGGCGAAAATTAGTGCTGTACGTGTGTGAGAGCGCAAACCAAAGCCCCACTCAGGTCTGGTATGGCAAATGAGTGTAGGAGGCACTATCTAATAGGGCGACCCCCTAGTGCACAAAGCTCAAGCGGACACAACACCATGGTGTCTCCCACTTTGGTGCCATGTAAGGCCTAATTGGACAAGAAGAAGACCAAAAGAAGCACACCTTGGTGGTTCATGCACGGTAGCGAAAAAGGCAAGACCACAGGGCACAAAACCAGATGTGTGGTTCTGTGACCCTCATACATTGTCTGAATTTGTCATGTTGTGTGTCAAGCAGTGATTTGCACCGTCATATTGTGCCTCCGGCACTAATCTACCTTGTAACATTATGCCTCAAGCACGATTTGCCCTATCACACTATGCCTCAGTAACTGTTCTACCACGTTGCACCGTGCCTCAAGCACTCACTTGCTCCGTCCAATTGTGCCACACCCACTGATTTGCCATATCAGATTATGCCTCAGGCACTATTGGACCTTGTTAGACTATGCTCCAGGCACTCCTTGGCGCGGTTACACGGTGCCTCAAGCATTGACTTGCCCTATCATACTATGCCGCTGGCACTAATGAGTCTTGTCCCACTGTGCCTACGACGCTGATTTCCCCAATCAAACTATGCACTAGGCACTTGTTTGCCTTGTCACATTATTGTGCCTTGGGCAAGGGTCAGCTATGTCACATTGTGCCTCCGGCACTAATCTGCGCCCTCACAACGTGCCATAGGCACTAATTTGCCTGGTCACATTGCGTCTTTAGCACTAATTTGCCCTATCACTCTATGCCTCGGGCACGGAACAGCTCTAGCACGGCGTGACTCAGGCACTGATTGCCCGCGCTGATTTGTGCCTCGGGCAGTGATTTTCCTTGTCACGGTGTGCCTCAGGCACTAATGGGCCCCATCACACTTTGTCTCAGCCACTCACTTGCCGTCACACACTATCACTTCCGTAATAATTTGCTCCCTGACATAGTGCGTCATGGAGTCATTTGCCTACGATGGTGAGTGACTATGTGCATTAGGGGCTAACTTGCTATAGCACAAAATATGTGCCGCACTAATCGTGCCCTATCACATTATGTCTTGGGCATTGATTTGCCTTGTCATAGTACGCCTCAGGCACTCATTTGCCTCAAGCACACTTTTGCATGGCAAAAACATGGTCTGAGACTTATTGTCACAGAGGTAATGAGTGCCTCAAGCACAGTATGACAACGCAAATCGGTTGCTGCGGCAACATTGTGACATGGCAAACAAGATCCGGAGGCAAACTGCTACAAAGCACATCGGTGCATGCGGCGTAGCGTGGCATAGCTAATTATTGCTTGACGCCCGATGTGACAGGGCAATTAAATACCTATGGCATAATACGACAAGGCAAATCAATGCCCAACACACATCTTGACCCACAAACCAACACTAGAGGCATGGTGTGGCATATCCAATCATCGCTTGAGGCGTGGCCGAATAAGGGCCTAAAGAACAACGCGTTAGGGCACAACAGGGCCAAGAGCATATTGGGACGGCGCAAATTAGTGCCACAGGCACATCGTGACAAGGGGAAAGGTTGCATGGGGCATGATGTTACAAAGCTCGTCCCTAAGTGAGGCACGGTTGACAAAGCCAAACCTGCCAATCCTGAGGCACAATGTGACGGGCCAAATCAGTGCTTGAGCAACAATATGACAAAGCCAATGTGTACCGGACGCACATTGTGATAGGCCAACTTCCGGCTTGAGGCAAACTGTGATAAAGGTAATTGTCGCCTCGGGCAGTGCCGAATAGGCCAAAGCACTGCCAAAGGTAAAGTGCAAATAAATGCCGGAGGCACATGGTGACAGGGCAGATCAATGCCGGCGGCACAATGCGATAGGGTTAGTTTGCTAGAGGCGGCGGGTGAGAGGGCAAATCAGTGCCAGACACAGTCTAATAGGGCAAATGAGTGCCTAAAACACAATTTGACAAGGCAAAATTCGTGCCGTAGGTATGTGACAACGCAAACCAATCCCTCACGCAAAGTGTGGTGGGGCAAATGAGTGCGGGAGGCACTATTTCTTAGGGTGACGTCCTAGTGCTAGTCCTAGGGAACACAGCACCATGGTGTGTCCCAATTCGGGGCCCTGTAACTTGGACTAATTCCACAAAACTTAAGAGACCCACAAAAGCACACCTTGACCGTTCAAGTGAGGTAGCAAAAAAGGCGAGATCACAAGGCACAAAACCATTCATGAGGTTCCGTCACGCAGTGCCTCATGTGGTGCTCGTATCTGTCACATTGTGCGTCAAGCAGTGACTTGCCCCGTCATATTGGCATTCATTTGCCCTATAACATTGTGCCGCAAGCTCTATTTGCCTTATCACACTGTGCCTCAGTCACTGTGCGGCTAGGTTGCACCGTGCCTCAAGCACTCATTTGCTCCCTTCAATTGTGCCACAGGCACTCGTTTGCCACGCCATACTATGCCTGGGGCTCTACTTGACCCTCTTACGATGTGTTTCAAGCACTAATTTGCCTAGTTACACTGTGCCTCAAGCATTGACCTGCCCTGTCATACTATGCCCCCGGCACTAATTTGCCCTTTCCCATCGTGCCTACAACGCCAATTGCCCCGTCAAACTATGCGCCAGGCACTTATTTGCTTTGTCATAGTATTGTGCCTTACGCAAGGCTCAACTATGTGACATGTTGCCTCCGGCACTAATCCGCGCCGTTACAATGTGCCATACACACCAATTTACCTCGTCACATTGCACCTTAAGCACTAATTTGCCCTATCGCTCTATGCCTCGGGCACCGAAGAGCTCTGGCACACCGTGCCTGAGACCCTGATTGCCCCCTGTTAAATTGTGCCTCGGGCACTGATTTGCCTCGTGACAGTGCGCCTGAGGCACTAATGGGGTCCCTCACACTATGCCTCTGCCACTCACCTGCCCTCTCACACTATGCCTGCCGTAACAATTTGCTCCGTCACACTGCGCCTCATGCACTGACTTGCCTGCGATGCTAATTTGCAATGTGACGATGTGGGTTTGGCGCTAACTTGCGATAGCACAGTATGTCTCCGGCACTAATTTTGCCCTTTCCCTTGGTACATGTTTGAACATAAAGGTTGTTCCCGCGAGAACATTCCCAATGGGAACTGCTTTGGTCCGTAAAACTTCCCACCGGAACACCACCGGAACAAGTTGTAGGGACCAGATAACTAGGTCCGTTGCCATGAGTTCCGAGGTTTGCAAATGACAGTATTGGTCCTTTTCTTGCTTCTTGAGTGTGTCTACGGCCTACGCTTGTCAATAGGGGCCTAAAGCTATGTTTTGTGGCATTGTTCCCCTTCTCCCCTAGTCGTACACATTTCGACATTATGTTGTCCTTCATCAACAGAACTGTTATTTCATGTTCGGCGCAATGATTCGATGCCTTCCAACGGTGGGGCATGGCCTTACGCGTTATGTTTGTGCCTTGTTGCGGTGTCTACTGCTGGTATTTAGTGATGTTCCTTCGTGCAAATGCTACATACGCCCATAGATGCCTTCCACTAGGGTCATGCATTTGGACGTTTTGGTCATCCATGCTCATTTTTCTGAGATTACCATGCCTGCGAAAAATACGCGGGTTACGGAAGTAACCACCCACCTTGTACATATGGCGTGGATCTTGTAGGGAAGCTTTTGGCGGAATGGGCCCTCTCGTCCCTACTCGCTCGGCGCCAATTTGCTGTGGCCGTTCGGTTAGCCCAACCTAGTTGTGTTCGGGAGGTGCAACAGGAGGCAATCACTAAGTATGCCACTGAGGTCCTTCCTGTGATGAGTGTTGCGAACTCATGTTAAAATTACGTGCGCCCCAATCCGCATGGCGCACCCTTTCCGAGGTGTATACCCTCCGGGGGTTGAAGTACACGGCGGCTACTAGGTTGCCGTTTGCTCGCCCCATTTGCCCCGAGAGGGCTTTCCAGCAGCGCCGGCGGGAGCTGTTGGCCCCGCTTGAGTTGGAACGCATGGTGAGTACATCCACCTGAAGGCCACATGTGTCAAATGGCCGTCGGGATTGTGGCTTCGAGCCAGCCCCCGTTGTGCCCTTGCAAGGTGTTTGTGTGCTGCGTGATTGTGGGATGTATGTTAGGGACAGGCTGCAAGGCAAGCTTGCCATTTGGTCCTGGCGGCGTACTGTTGCTTCACAGGGAATGGGATAGGGGAACCCAACACCAACCGCTCCATACAGGGCCCAGGGCGATCTTGTGCAGGCCAGTGTGGGCCGAAGTAGTGCCCTCGATTATTAGCGCAACAGGGGGGGGGGGTTCTGGATGGGTCGCCGTCGGAGGTCTTTCCTCTATGTGAGATGCTGTTTGAGGCCAGTCTCACCGGCGAGCTTGGGGTTTTTTCTCTACAGAGGAGAGGTTGTTTGAGGCCAGTCTTGATAGTGAGACAAGGATTTTGGGGCTTGGCTGTAAACGAAAGGCTGTTTGAGGCCAGTCTCGCCTCCGAGAGTACGATTTTGGGGCCTTCGTTATATGGGAGAGGCCATTTGAGGCCAGTCTCGTCGACGAGAGTGCAAAGTTTGCACCTTTCCTACGTAGGAGAGGCTGTCTAAGGCCTGCCTCGCCTGCGACACTGGGATTCTGGGGCCTTCCCTATACGACAGAGGTTGTGTGAGCCTAGTCTCGCCGGTGAGATGGGTATCCTTGCTTTCCCTATATAGGAGAGTCCGATTGAGGTCGGTGTCGCCGGTGAGACTAGGAATTTGGTGCCTTCCGGATACAGAAGAGGCCGTGTGAGTCCAATCTCGTCTTCGAGACTGGGGATTTGGGACTTTCTCTGTAGAGGTGAGGCTATTTCAGGCGAGTTTGGTAGGCGAGACTAGGATTTTTTGGTCCTCCCTGTTCATCGAGTAGCACAATGAAGAATAGAAGCACAATGAAAAATCTGCCCTGGTGTCTGCTCTGCGAAGGGTTGGCTAGATCCGCGGAAAAGAAAACGCGCTAAGCTGTTTTCTACCCCCTTAAATGAAATGGGATCGACAGACTCCCCCAACAACTCACGTGCCCGCCTCCACTGGCCATCCCTATCCCCACACCATTGAGGTCGCCCTGGCACACGGAGGGGTCCACGTAGCTGGGAAGGACCGGTCATACAATACCCCCAGCGACACTGGGTTGTGCCCCCAGGGGCAGCAGAACCCATTTGTGCCCCCTAGTGAGGGGAGGGGCCGCCCCAACCATCACCTGTGATGTGACTCCGCCGGCCATACCAACAAGCGGCTATCGGGGTGCCCCTAGGCTGGGGGCTGCCCCTGTTGTTAACCGTTGCAGCTGCCCCCTTCGTGGGGCAGGGAACATCCATACCTGTCCATACATAGAGCGAGCAGGGTGTTTAGGGGAGGGCAGGGGAGGGGAAGGGGGGAAAGACTATAGCGATTACCCTATGCGCCAAATTAACCCCGCAGGTTACGCCACGAAAGGCACCTCAACTACGGGTACCTCAACTAGGGCGCTGGAATTCCATCCTCACTGCCCCTCGGACCTCCCTTAGCCAAAGATAGAACCGGTGGTGCCGCATGATCGATTGGTCTTTCACCTTGATATTCATTGACAGAGGGGATGGGCAGCGAGGCGCTGGAGGGGTGTGGTCCCAGTTGAGCCTCGCCATCGTCAATATGAGCCTCTGGGAACGCATCCCCGCATGTGTATGGGTCCTCGGACTGGCCACGTGTGGCAACAGGCAAATTGCCACCTTGGCAACCCTTTGGAGAGCCAAAATCGGGGTGCGTTTTGTGCATCAACAATTGTCCCGCAACGTTCCGGTAACTTATTCCGGCGATCTTTTGGCGGTGTTCCGGCCATTTGTTTGAACGCCCATTGGAGCATTTTGCTTCTAACAATTTGCCTTCGTTGTTTCACGCAATCCAGCTCGTTGTGGACACCAAACACGTGGTCTACGATAGCCGTGATCACACAGCCGATATTTGGTTGGGTAGCGATGCCCCTTGGGTGCGTCCCATCAGTGGGATTTCACCGGCCACACAAGTTGGGTCCCTATACAATGAGGCCCTCTGGGACTCTGATGCCCGCGTTTGGATAAGCAAAGATATATGTGGTCCGGATGACCAAGTCAGATCATGAGCAGCGGACCGCCCCCCCCCCAACCCCGGGGTTGTGGTGCACGCTATGCACAATGGGCGCGTGAAAAGTGCTATTCATTTTCGTTGCCCCGGAGACGTTCCAGTGACTTGTTCCGGCAACCTTCCAGCGGTGTTCCAACGGCCCCTGGAACAACGCTGGAACGTCGCCGGAAGATGTTACTGGAAGGTCGCCGGAAAAAGGAAGTTAGGACTAGCTGACAGCAAGCAGTCTCCTTCGTCTGCACAGGAGGGGATGTCGCAGGGGGATGCGCTACAGCAAGCTCCGGCCACACCCGCCCCGGACCTTACCCCCGCAACCAGGCCCTCACGACCACTCTCCAGCTTTGTGCCGGCTGCCACAGCCCCACCTCACCCCCAAATCAACCCCCCAATAAAACTGCTCGGCCCGCTTGAGCCGCCCCAGCTAAGTGGGCACCTGTGGCCGCCCCACCACTGCCCCAGCCCATCAACACCAACCCCAACACCAACACCAACGACGACAACAACAAGGACAAGAACAACAAAAGCAAAGTGAAGGGGGGCCGCCCCCCGTTGCCCGTGCCCTCACATGGGACGATGAAGAGTGAAGGGAAGGCAGTAGATCGGGGTGTGGTGATGGGGGAGGTCGAGGAGGCAAGGGGGAACCTGCAAAGCCTCCAAGGGAAGGTTAAGAGGTGGGAGGCCAAGTTGGGTCGTTGTCGGGAGCTTGAGGATGTTGGTGTGTGCTCGGCGCTCGCAACAGGCCGGAGGCGGGGCTGGCGCCTCTTGTCTCTCCGCCCCCCCTTGTTGCCGTCTGTCCCTCGCGGCCCTCGCGGTGTGTGTGGCGGTTTGTTCCATCCGGGTGTCCGGTGCCCTCACCACCTGGTAGGCCATTACATGTGGTCTGCGCTAAACCCGGTGTAGCGTGATGGTGCAAACACCTTACATCGAAAAGGAAGGAGGTACTGTCGTGGATGTTGTATGTGGTGCCAGATATGACAAATAAACTTGTGGGCATACGTGAAAAGATTGCTCGGGACTCAAATGCGCCAAATTGCTCCTTGGTAGGCTTGGAGTTACACCAAGTTGGGATTGCAATGTGAAAAGAAAACCACTAGCGGACGCACAGTGTGATAGGGCAAATGATTGCTGGTGGCACATTGGAACAAAACAAATTACAGCCGGAGGCACTATGTGACAGGGTAAGTTCGTACCAAAAACACAGTGTGACGGGGCAAATCAATACCTGAGCAAGAGCGCTGCCAAAGGTAGAGTGTGGCGGGGCAAATAAATGCCGGAGGCACATTGCGACACAATAAATCAATGCCGGAGGCACAATGCGATAGGGCTAGTTTGCTAGAGGCACTGGGTGAGAGGGGAAATCAGTGCCAAGCAAAGTTTGATAGGGCAAATGAGTGCCTAACGTACAATTTGACAAGGCAAAAAAGTGCGAGATGCACATTGTGCCAAGGTTGCTGTGCTTTGGGCACCGGTGTGATCGGGGAAAGTTTTGCCAAGGCGCAATGTGAGACACGAAAATTAGTGCCGTAGGTGTGTAACACGCAAACCAATGCCTCACTTAGATGTGATAGGGCAAACAAGTGCCAGAGGCACTATCTGATAGGGCAACCCCCTAGTGCACAAAGCTCAAGCGCACACAGCACCATGGTGTCTCCCACTCCAGTGCCATGTAACCTGGCCTAATTCCACAATACTTAGGAAGCAAAGTGTGATAGGGCAAATGATTGCTGGTGGCATATTGCAACAAAACAAATTACAGCCGGAGGCACTATGTGACAGGGTAAGTTCGTACCAAAGACACAGTGTGACGGGGCAAATCAATACCTTAGCAAGAGCGCTGCCAAAAGTAGAGTGTGGCGGGGCAAATAAATGCCGGAGGCACATTGCGACACAATAAATCAATGCCAGAGGCACAATGCGATAGGGCTAGTTTGCTAGAGGCACTGGGTGAGAGGGCAAACCAGTGCCAGCCAAAGTTTGATAGGGCCAATGAGTGCCTAACGTACAATTTGACAAGGCAAAATAGTGCGAGATGCACATTGTGCCAGGGTTGCTGTGCTTTGGGCACGGGTGTGATCGGGGAAAGTTTTGCCAAGGCGCAATGTGAGACACGAAAATTAGTGCCGTAGGGGTGTAACACGCAAACCAATGCCTCACTTAGGTGTGATAGGGCAAACAAGTGCGGGAGGCACTATCTGGTAGCGCAACCCCCTAGTGCACAAAGCTCAAGCGCACACAGCACCATGGTGTCTCCCACTTCCGTGCCAGGTAACCTGGCCTAATTCCACAATACTTAGGAAGACCAACGGAAGCACACCTTGACGGTTCAAGCAGGATAGCAAAAAAGGCGAGACCACAAGGCACAAAACCATTTGTGAGATTCCGTCACGCGGTGCCTCATATGGTGTTTGCATCTGCCACATTGTGCGGCAAGCATTGACTTGCCCCGTCATATTGTGCCTACGGCACTGCTTGGCCCTATAACATTGTGCCGCAAGCTCTATTTGCCTTATCACACTATGCCTCAGTCACTGTGCGGCTAGGATGCACCGTGCCTCAGACACTCATTTGGTCCGTTCAATTGTGCCACAGTCACTGATTTGCCAAGTCAGATTATGCCTGAGGCACTACTTGACCCTGTTACGGTGTGCTTCAAGCACTAATTTGCCTAGTTACATTGTGCCTCAAGCAGTGACTTGCCCTATGATACTATGCCCCTGGCACTAATTTGCCCTTTCCCATCGTGCCTACAACGCTGCTTCGCCCCGTCAAACTATGCGCCAGGCACTCATTTGCCTTGTCACATTGGTGGACCTTAGGGAAGGGTCGGCTATGTCACATTGTGCCTCCGGCACTAATTTGCGCCGTTACAACGTGCCATGCGCACCGATTTGCCTCGTCACACTGCGCCTTGACCACTGATTTGCCCTATCACTCTATGCATCGGGTACCGAAGAGCTCTGGCACACCGTGCCTCAGGCACTGCTTGCTCCTGTTGAATTGTGTGCACTGATTTGCCTTGTCACAGTGTGCCTCAGGCACTAATGGGCCGCATCACACTTTGTCTCAGCCACTCACTTGGGTCACAAACTATGCCTCCCGTAATAATTTGCTCCGTCACACTGTGCCTCATGCACTCACTTGCCTGCGATGCTAATTTGCAATGTGACAATGTGGGTTAGGCGCTAACTTGCTATAGCACAGTATGTCTCCGGGACTAATTTTGCCCTATCCCACTGCGTCGTAGTCATCATTTGCCTTGTCAGGCCGTGCCTCCGGCATTGAGTTGCCCCATCACAATATGCCTTCGGCACTGTTTTGCCCAGTCACATTGTGCCCCCCACACTCATTGCCCTATCACGCTGTGCCCCTGACAGTTATTTGGCCTGTCACATTGCTTTCTAAGGAATCGATTTACCTAGGCACACTGCGTGTTTGGCACGAACTTACCCTGTCACGTAGTGCCTCCAGCTGTGATTTGTTTTGGTGCAATTTGCCTTAGGCAATCATTTGCCTTATCACACTCTGCCTCTGGTAGTGATTTTCCCTATCACGCCGTGCCTTGGGCACTAATTTGCCTTGTCATACTACGCTTCAGGCAGTCCTTTGCCTCAAGCAAATTGTAATATGTCAAAAAAGGAGACACAATGTGACAGAGCTAATGGCTGCCTCAAGCAGAATATGACAAGGCAAATCGGTTCCTACGACACATTGCGACCTGGCAAATGAGTGCCGGGGGCACAACAACAAGCTACAAGGCAAATTAGTCAATGAGGCAGTGTGGCATAGCTGTTGATGCTTGAGGCACGATGTGACAGGGCAAACTAGTGCCTAAGGCACAATACAACAAAGCAAATCAATGCCCAAGGCACATTGTGGCACGCAAATGACCGCCGGAGGCATAGTGTGACATATTTGATCATTGCTTGAGGCGTGGGCAAATCAAGACCTATGGCACAATGTGATTGGACAAACAAGTGCCAAGGTTATATTGTGATGGTGCAAAGTAGGTGCCAGAGGCACAGTGTGATAAGGCAAAGCAGTGCATGGGGCATGATGTGACAGGGCTTGTTGATAACCGAGACACGGTGTGACAGAGCTAATTTTCCTGGCAAATCAGTGCTGAAGGCACAATGTGATGGGGCAAATAGGGTAACTCAGTACTTGAGGCACAATGTGACGGGCCAGATCAGTGCTTGAGGCCCAATATGACACAGCGAACGTGCACCGGATGCAGCGTGTGATAGGGCAATTTAGTGCTTGAGGCACATTGTGACAAAGCTAATCGCTGCCTCGAGCAGTGCATAATAGGGCAAAGCGATAGGGCAAGGCAGTGCAGAATGGGGCAAAGCGATAGGGCCACTTACTGCTTGAAGCACATTGTGACAGAGCTAATCACTGCCTCAAGAGTGCCTAATAGGGCAAAGCATTGCCTGAGGCAGAATGTGATGTGGCAAATAAATGACGGAGGCACGTTGGGGACAAGGGAAATCAATCCTGGAGGCACAATGTGATAGAGCTAATTTGCTTGCACCGGGTGAGATGGCAAATCAGTGCTAGGCACTATTTGATAGGGCAAATCGGTTTCTAACACACAATTTCACAAGGCAAATAAATTACTGCCAATCGCACCCATGGCGAAAGTACACCAACCTTGATTTGCCCGGTTGCACTGTGCCTCAAGCACTAACTTGCCCTATCATACTATGCCCCCGGCACTAATGTGCCCTTTTCCATCATGCCTACAACGCTGATTCACCCCATCAAACTATGCGCCGAGCACTTATTTGCCTTGTCACATTGCTGCGCTTTAGGCAAGGCTCACCTATGCCACATTGTGCCTCCGGCACTAATCTGCGCCGTGACAACGTGCCATGGGCATAATTTGCCTTGTCACATTGTACCTTAAGCACTAATTTGCCCTATCACTCTATGCCTCGGGCGCCAAGGAGCTCTGGCACACCGTGCCTCCAGCACTGATTGCCCCTGTTGAATTGTGCCTCGGGCATTGGTTTGCGCTTTCACAGTGTGCTCGAGCAATGATGAGCTCCATCACCTTGTGCCTTCGCCATTGCACACACTGATTAGCTTCATCACACTACGCATTAGGCACTAATTTGACCAGTCACGCTATTCCTCGGACACTAATTAGCTGTGCCACATTGTGCCTCCAGGATTGAATTGCCATGTCGCATTGTGTCTTAGGCAATGATTTGCCCCACCACACTGTGCCTCACACATCGTTTAGCCTTCTCACACTGTGTCTTAGGCACTGATTTGTGCTTTGGCCCTGTGCCTTAGGTAGTGATTTGCCTTGTCAGAGAGTGCCTAAAGCAATGATTAGCTCTATCACACTGTGCGTCCACCATGGATTTGCCTTGTCATAGTGTGCCTCATGCACTCGTTTACCCTTTCCCTCTATGCCTTCGGCACTGATTTACCCTGTCACATTGTGCCTCAAGCACTAATTTGCGCAATCACGGAGTGCCTCAAGCACTCACTTGGCCTATCACGTTGTGTCTCAGGCACTGAATAGCCCTATCATGTAGTGCCTCCAGCACTAACTTGCCCTGTCACACTGTACGTAAAGCAATGATCAGCTATAACACACTATGTGTCCCGCACTGCTTTGCAGTGTCATAGTGTGCCTCGGGCACTGATTTGCCCTATTACGCTGTGCCTCCGGCACTAATTTGCCGTGTCAGAATGTGCCTCACCCTGTCACCCTCACTGCAATCACCAAACCAATTATCCGCTTTTGGAAGGCTCGATGGGCGGGCCCTCCATGCAATCACCCACCATGGTTTCTAGTCCCGAGGGGGGTTTACCGCAAAGGTATCCACGGTTCGGTGTGCGCATGGGTTTCGAGGCCAGCAGGAGGCCCACCTGCCCTGTGCTTGGGCCGGGCATGGTAGCCTCTAGCTTGCGTTGTGCTCAGAATCCGTGTGGTGGAGACACAGGGAGTGGGCACTCTTCCTTGGTGACCCGCATGGGGCCCACGCCGATCAACGGCAACTCCTCCTCCTCCTCCCCCCCACCACCCCAAACTGAATGCAGATATGGTGTGGTGCCCTCGGCCGGGGTAGGGTAGGGATAGCTCTGTACCCCCAAACTCCAACAGCCTCTTGGGCCTCCGCCGGACTCGGATTCCAAAGGCGCCCATGAAGGGGTAGGTGGGGTTAGGTTCTTAGGGGTGGGTTGTGCTCACCCATTGGTGCCCCGCAGTCTAGGAGGGGCCCAACCCAAGGCTTATGGGGGCCAAGCACCAGGATGGGGTTTGGGAGGACAAGGGTGGAGTACCCACCAGGTGGCAACACAGGCCATCGAGCGCCGTGGACTAAGCTCCGCAGTCCTCTCCAGATTCCAGCCGTGCACAGTGCTCCTCCGTCCAGGACCGCCGTAGTCTGTGTGGGCCTCAATGTGGTGCTTTTCAGCATATCTCCCACTGGATATTGGAGACGTCCAGTGGCCTAAGCAGGAGACTATAGGGGAAGAGACACTGCCAAGATCCTGAGACAGGGGAGGCCCACAGGGTCACCTCACAAGCACGCAGTATCCTGCTAGTGGGGGCTGTCGGCACAATTGGGCGGTGGCAGTCATCAGAGCTGTGTCCGAAGGTGACACCGTCTGAGTGAACCAAAGCCCAGCGGATGCGGAGCCTTTGGGACCGAAGGTGAGGAAAAGGGCTGTGAGTAAAGGGTCCAGGGGTCAGATTGTGCTGGCCCCCATGGACGACGCTCGGCCCAAAAGCAAGATTTAAGAATGCAGAGCGGCCCAGTGCTGGATATCATCAGAGCAACATGTGGACACGTATGCCAAGAAACACGCCTGCAGTCACAGTCCTCCATTGCATGCTGTACACTGCACTAAATTGCATGTGGACGATTGTGTCCTGGACACTGCTGAAACTGGGGCTAGGGCGAAGCAAAGGCGGTGAGGGTGGCCGAATGGGCACAGAGTTTAAGCCCCATCTTGATGGGGCACAGACTGCCGGGCCTTGGACCCATGGAGACAAGGAATGCACAGCGTACCGCTTGTAGACAGCCCAGTCGGCTTATGGACAGGCACATGACGCTGACACATCATACATGCTCAATGAAGAAACTCACTGACGCCCCTGAGCGCACTGGGGTCATGTCTTTAATGCTGTGGACGCGGGCATTCTGCTGCAGATTGTACAGTGAGCCCCTGTGGAAAGATTGTGCCCGGTCAAAGATCACAAAGCTGCAGAACTGGCAGAGCGTGGAAGAGGGTTTTGGGTTGGAACAGTGTTTCCCCTCAGACTTGAAGTGTATGGACGGGGTTCTGGAGCACAGGGTTGGTTTGTGGTCCGGCTGCTGCTATGCAACAGGGCCTGCAACGCTTGGCAGGGCGTGAGTTGTGTGCTAGTGGGGAAAGCACTTGCAAAGCACTGAGGAGAACCTTCGTGGTATGTGGTGGTGCGCTGCTCGAAGGGTTTGTGGGGTGTGAAATGTGTGCCCCCCTCTCCCTCATGAACACACCGACCAGCGGCATTTCCGAGAGCCCCATCATACGTTGAGCATTATGAGTTTGAACAAGTGGGGTAGACGGGGATGGGGACCAAATCTCTGGGAAGGTCCTGGCATTCTGAAGGACTTTCAGAAGGAGGGTGGCTTGCACTCCCCCAGGGCAGCAATCAGCCCCCTCCGAAGCAGGACGCTCACGCCTTGCCACTGATGCGCTGCTTATCACAGCCCACGAGATTTCCATGGCACGTAGACGCTGGTTTCCAAGCACAGTGGACAAGCTGGTCGGGCCCCGGGATCCGAAGAAATGTGGGTCGGGCGGTTGGGGGTGGGGGGGGGCAAGGGCGGAGATGCGGGCATTTGTGCCAAGAGACACTACCAGGTACCTCCATTTAGGGCTTTTTGGGGTGTGGGTGAAACAAAGCTCAGAGAGTCGACAGTACAGACAAGGGTGCACACATTGCACTGCAGTGTTCCAGAATCGGATAAACATGATACAACTAGCTGTTACAGCCGAATATTGGATGTCGTCGGAAGATGTGTAATGGCATTTGTACAGAAGCAGCACAATGTGGCAGTCGGGGCGCTTCTTGGCGCCTGTTGTGGCAAAGCAGCCCCCTGTTATGTGACAGCATACGTCCCACAACACACCACGAGCCGTACTACAGACCAGAAAAGCCATAGGACAACACTCTCCGTCATTGAATGACCGCTGTCGCTCGGCCACTAATAACACTTGGGTCCTTGTTGCCGGTGGACAGGCTGATAGCTATCCAGTGAACACTGGCACTGCAAGCACCACCAGACACTAGAACCAGTGATAAAGACACCATGGGCGAGGACCCACAATCAACACTGACCGCTACCATAGTCACCACAGACGACACAACATGGCACCGAGCCTGCCACACGACGCAAAGCTGCCGCATGAAGCCGCACAATCAAGCCCTACTGGACACCGTGAACCCTGCCACACGCCACAAGCCCCGTGTTGGGTTCACCCGCAGTGCCTTGTTGTACAGTAGGGCCTGTTGCGTGTTGCGTGACCTGGGTTAGATCTGGGCTACAATTGCTGGCACACGCTTCCCTTTCCTTCATGACAGGTCCGTGCATCACACAGCCCTACAACGACGACGACAACGGGCGCAGGGCTTCGGAGGCTCATATGGGGCACAGGGATGTACCTTCGGTAGGGACCCTCGGAGTAGATCAGGGGATCTGAGCTCTTTGCCAAGTGGGCATTCGTGGAGTGCAGCCCGTGTAGTACCAGGGCCATCATCTCTTCTTTGGGCGGGACCACACGGAATGGAGCCTCGGGGCTTGGTTCGAGATCAGCCTTGCCATGCGCGAGCTGCATCACACCAAACTGTAACGGAGAGAACTTCTCCTTTCTTTTAAAGCGTTCATGTTTCATCCGAATCTCCAACAACTGCACATCGATCAAAGGCACAGTGTGGCTACACCACACACAATCAGAGGGCAGTACATAGAGGGCTGATACATGAGGGATTGGCAGAGGGGCGATCTGGCTAACGAACAGGTGCAGTGATGGGCAGGAGGAGAGGGAGGAGAAGATGCAGCCATGCCGGGCTGCCGGACAGCCCCGCAGAGCTGGCGGCTCCAGTGGTGACTTTGGGTGGTGATCTTCTGGGAAATCGCGCTGGGTCTGCCAGGACTCCCCATTCCGTCAAAACATGCCTCGCCCACTTGAGAAGCACAGACAATAGGTGCGGAGGTGACCATGCGCATATCTATGAAGAGAGAACAGCCTCTAGAATGTTGAGCACCCGACCAAGCGGGCCAGACCCGTCCACGGCACCGGTGGCCCTCCCATTCCAGGAGGGGCAAGGCAGGGCACAGGACCTCGTCCAAAAGGCGGCGCTTGATATCTTCTGCGGTGGGCTCCACGACTTTGTAAATGTGGAGTTCGATGAGCGCATCTTTAAACGCCTTCTCCTGATCTGCATCCATCTAAAGGCACAACAGCGGCCTGCAAACACACCACATATCCCCCTCCCCCCTCTGCCGCCGGGCCCTGATTCCAGTGCTCCTTTGAAGAACACCCCTCGGCCCTCGACACACCCCCTGCCTCACACCAACCCAGCCCTGGGGTGCAATCCGCATACCTCCTCCAGCTTCGGGCAGTTTGCCGCCAGCACGCGCAGACTGCAAGGCTTGCTATATGCCAACTCCTTCTTAGCGAGCGCTTGGAGCGAGGGGGTCTTCAGGAAATCCGCCGTGTTCTTCTGCGGCATTAAGGAGGGCATTGAGGAGGCCCGTTTGCGTGGGGGCGGGAGGGGGTGATTGTGTTCAGGAGCGCCGGTGCCCCAAGGCCCACACAACCAGCCCAGACGCCCATGGTGCTATGCTCAGGGGCCAGGTCACTGCGCTACAGGGGCCCACGGATAAACAACTCAAATTGTGACGTTGGTATGCACAGCCCCCTGACATACCACAATGTCTTCAATGATCATATTCGGAAACGGCCATATTTTGTCTTTCAGTTCCTTCGGGGGCACTTCGAACGTGCCTCTCATGAACATGATCTGTTGCTGCACATGATCACGTGTCATCAGCAGCACTTACAAAGAGAAAAAACAGGATGGGGCGCCATGTGCAACACACAATGGGGCTCCCATGGCAAAGCTCTGCAACTGCAGCACAGAACATGGCACGTCGAAGAGGGGCTGTGCCAGAGCTTGTGAGAGCGTGTGGGTGAGTGAGCCATTGGCCAACACAGGTCTGCCCAAGCAGCAGGATCTGGTGCTGTGGGGAAGGAGGGCATGTGGGTGGTGTGTGTGTGTGTGTGTGTGTGTGTGTGTGTGTGGAGGCCACTGGAGGGGGGAGTTGTGGTTGTAGAGGGGGGGGGGGGTGAGTTGGACCCCGGATCCCCTTGGTGGCTCGGGGAGGGGGGGCTTTCGGAGCAAGCAAGATCCCGATTGGGCCTTGTGCCCCCATGGGGCCACACCCCAAAAAAATTCTGGGCCTCCGGCATTCGAGGGCTGTGTGCCCTTGCCGTGCTATGCACAGTGGCACCACGGGGGCCGCTGCCAGCCAATGTGTGACCCCGAGGGGTGTGCGACAGTTTTGGGGGCTGTAGGGGGGGAGCGGACCCCCACGCCGCCCCCAAGGGGGGGGGGGGACCCCTCCCCCCCCCTGGGTTGACCCAAACCTTGGGGGTCGGCGGGTCGGGCGGTCAGCCGCCGGGCTCCGGGGGGGGGGGGGGGGGGTCGGTGGGTACCCCAACATACATACCTCAAAATGATCCCCATGACACGCTGATAATTTTGAATATGCACAAGTGAGGAAAAAAAATTTTTCAAAAAAAATTTGCCCATCAACTCAGGCTCCCATCAGCCAAGGTCCGACCCGGAGGTCAAAATCCTTTTTTGTGCTTTTCAGCCATTTTTGAATTCTCCACAAAATTCTGAGTATTTTGAGTACAGACACGTAGGGTCGAACAAAAAAATTTCCCCCTGCCATATGCCTAAAACAAAATCTCCGGCGCCCACAAAACCCATTGTTCTGTACAACCATTTTGGGGTCTGTAGAGGGGGGGGGGGTACCCCCCCCCCTCTGGGGTCGCGTCCTGACCAGGATCGGCCCCTTTGAGTGGCACACACTTTGGGCGCACCTTGGCAGCAACCATCAGTTTGGTGTCTTTGAGAAATGTCATCTCCCGATTTGTGAGGATCTTGGACTCCAACTCCTGAGGACATGGTAGAAAGCGGGGGGGGGGGGGGCGAATGTGAAGGGTGTGCATGGGGGACATGTGTGCACACTTCCTCAGATGGCAAGGACCTTCCCAGAGATTTGGTCCCCCTTCCTGTCCCTTCGAGCAGCGAGTCCCCACATACCACGAAGGTTCTTTCCAGCGCTTTGTAGTGCACTCTCCACTTGTGGTACCGAATGTTCCAGAACCGCTGGATTTTGATGACCTGCCAAATGGAGTGGGGACTCACCTGTGCCCATGCCCCTCAGCGCTGTGCGGGCATTGGGCTCATGGCATGTGTAACACATATTCCTGCCACTTTGCGCATCCCATCTCAACGCTACCCATGCCTTCTGCAATGTGTTCCCTGAAGCGTGCGGTGCACGTTAGAGGTCCTTCACCCTCACCGATGCATCCATAAGACCCTCTGGAAGGACTCCCTCCTCATTCAACTGCTTTCTGCTCCTTGTCCTTCCTTGAAGACATCAACCAAAATATACGTTGCAACCCTGGCACATGCAGTTGCACAGTACCCACACGTGGGCGCCAAAGGTGTGGCATCAAATTGTTTCAGTTCCCCAGGTTCCAAGTTGCAGCTGCTTTTGAAGTGGGGGGACGAGGTGACAGATGCGCAAGCCTGTGCTGGGTAGCTCACTGGGACACAGACACTCCAGCTTTGACGGCTCCCGGGCCCTACCAGCATTAGACGGACAGCTGACCTCTGAGGCACTTATGCCGTTTCAATTAGCCCATCAGCTGATGCTGGGCGCGATTCAGGCAATTTAAGGCGGCGAGGGCCCCCTGCAGACACCGACATCTGCGAATTCAGGCGGGTTCGCTCCCCCTCACCAGCCGTCTAACTGACATCAATGGGCTGCAGGGGTTGCAGAAGTGGGAAACAAGAGAGGGAGAGAGAAATGTACAAAATGGCATGAATTTGGCGTCTCAGCGCCCCCAGCCCAGGGCTCCTGAGGGAAGGTTTGGATACGATGGAGCCCCCTGGCCCAGCACTCTCCCCATTGGGACAGAGCCCCCCCCTCCCCTCCCAACCAAGGGCGGAGCCCAACCTGGAGCCGGGCAGCAGGATACGGGGGATAAGGGGGATTGTGCAGGGGGAGAGGGGTCGGACCGGGGGGTGGTTTGGTGGACATTTGCTCCCAAAGCTCTGGCATCAGCATAGCTCTGGCCACAGGTCCCGCTACATCTCCACTGAACCTCGAACATGAGCCCTGGCACATAGAATAGCCTCGTCCACAGTGCCTTTCAATAGTGGAGTACTGGATCTGTATGGTACGATGGCCAACATGTGGCTAGTAACGCAACAAGCCGGAGCTCGTGGCTGTGTTAACATTTTGAGGTGGCAAAATGGGTTTGTGCGGCCGCAATTATGTGGTGGCACGCGGGGATTGCGACAGCAGTGTCAACACCATCACTCAGGGCTACCCGTTCTGAGCAATCAAGATATTGCCTGCTATTTGCTGAGACATCACATAGCCCTCCTCGACCGGCATTGCACAGTACACATGTCTTGTGCCCTCAGACACGTGCACCACATGGTACAAGACCCTCTGAGCCATCCAGAGACAGAGAGCACAGCATGTGTCCATGTGCAGTAATGCCAGTTCAACGTGGACGGAGATACCAACCAAAGCACATGACTCCGACATGCAAATACCTCAGTCTTCAGGGCCGAAACAACGGAGAACCAGCGGAACTGCACCGCGTGCTTCTTGAGAAAGCTGGCCACAAAATGGACGTGTCTCCGCCGGGATATCATTACGCACTTCTGGATCCATCGGATCATGGTCCATCGGGCCGCTGACCTCTTGGGAAATGCCTGGTATCAAAAGCAGAAAGGCACTTGGTGTTGTGACGCAACCACTGGACACAGAAACCGGGAAGGGGCCTACAGGCCCTTTAGTGGGAACAAGTAATGTAGGAGAGGCATCACAGGGGCTTGAGATGGTCAGCCTTCAGGGATGAGGCCCAGGAACACCAGGTCGGAGAGGGGGGGGGGGGGGGTGGCGCCACAAAGGCTGAAGGAGTATGGCAAGGGGGGGGGGGGGAGAAAACATCCCATACGGCAGAACGATTGCCAAAGCTCAATATCACCAACCCAACCAGGGGGTTGGTGCAGTGTAGGTAGTAGCAGTGGGACATGGGATCCCCCACCTGTCCACTCACTTACTCACTTGCACAAAAACTAGGAGGGGCGTTTGGGTAGGTGGCCAATCTAGAGGGAGATATACGCACCGCGCGCACCGCGTTGTGCACCGCGCGCGCACCGCGCGTGTGTTTCTACCAACCCTTTCCTGCACTTTTCACATTTTTTCAGGGTGGCAAGGACGCGGTGGCCTAAGGGGTAAGCACACAACAACGGAGGCCTCCACTCCATCCTCCTCACCAATGGTGGTTGTGGCCGCCCACACCCCCTGCCAGGGGAGGGCCGTAGGAAGAGGAAGAAGAGGATGTAGAACTCTCCGGTACGGCCGCTCGACCGAAGAGCCTAGTGCCCCACAGGGTGCCCAAGCCTGTGGGGCCGTTTCGAACGTTTCGCGTTTCGCTGTGCTCAATGCACTCGTTTCGCGTTTCGGAGCGTTACTTCTTGGGGTGCCCAAGCCCAGGAAGTAACCGTATCGGTGCGTTTCGCGTTTCAATGATCACGGTGTCACCTACGAGGAAGCCTCCTCTTCCTCCTCATCAGCAGACGTAAGTGACGAGCCTGAGGATGATGAATCCGAATCCGAGGCACCCGTAGCAATTGTCCGCCATCGCGACAGCCATCGCAACCTGGCTTGGCGCCCTATCCCGCAGCCACGGCACACGGGCTCACCACAAGGGAGGGGCAAATAGTGGTGAGGTGCGGAAAACAGCACAAGGGGAAAGAAAAGGTTGTACGCGCACGTGGAAAACGAATGCACCGCGCGCACCGCGCGTGCGTCTCCCTCCTAGTGTCTTGGGAGGAGGCTTGCTAGCCATGAGTATACTGAGGCCCTCTCTCTAGTGCACACACGAAAGCGCCGGGTCTTTGGGGGCTTGTGAGACCGTTTGGCCACAATCTGGGCATGCGTTTGTGTGTGCCGTGATAGCTTGCACAAAACCAACCCCCCAAACCCGCCCCCCACCACCAGTGCCTCAAAGCGTTGATTCTTTCATCATCTACGTGGGTTTCAGTGTAAATGGACCCCACCACACACCGTAGGCCAAAATAAAGGCATTTTGGCCCTTACTGACAGTCAGGGTTAGGATCCCCTAGCTGATGGAAGCAGTGACCCTTTTTATGACCCTTTTTCTCTGCACCCATTTGAGCAAGCAGCGGCAAGCACGTGAATTGGGAAAAAATCAGAACTCTGTCATGTAGGTTCCATTTCGGCCTGAATGAAGTTGCATCACAGAAAGCTTCAGCAAAAAGCGCAACCGTGGCTGCCGGCTACGGGTGCCATGAGTGCAGACGGTGGATTCCAGTTGAGGGCACATGAGATACCCCCCGCCCCCCTTGCAATCTCCCGCGTTAGCGCACGACGGCCTCCCGGGTGGAGGGGTGGGGAGACGGTCGCCAAGTGACGGTCTCCCAAGGGGGGGGGGTGGATTGCAAGGGTACTGGGTCCTTGTCCGAAGTTTTCTCCAAAATAGGAAGCAGCCATTCACAGAATTGGTCCTCCACAGCTTGGGTCTGAAATAGCAACACAACGCACCCATACAATGCCTTTGCAGAGAGAATATCACACACACACACACACACACAGGTGCTTGATTTGAAATAATGGGAAAGCAATGCAAGGCCATGTGTAAGGCAAATGGGCAACACAAACCAGCGCAATACATGTTAACTAGAAAAACATGGAAGTAACGGTCTCCCCGGGGGGGGGGGGGGGCGTGTGTTGGGGCCACATGCATGCAAACCAACCGAAACAATGTGACGGAACCTGTGGGGCACTCTTTGGTAACCCTTTGACCCGATCAGCGGCCTTAAGGACCCCCGTTTTGCTTCAAAAAAGGCCAACAACAGACCCAGAAGACCTGGTTTTCCACCAATTTCTGGTCGCTAGGGGTTGGAGTCAGGCTGGGGATACCGTGCGGGAGGTGCTGGGCAAACAATGCCAGGGATGCAGGAAACAGGGTGCGTGGTGGTAGGATCAGTAGCAAGGTTGGCCGCCCACAATTGGTGCAATCCAAGACATATCTCTGATTGACACAAGATAGACGCATGCAAGGTACAATGAAGAACCTTATATTGGTGGCAAGCTATGTGAGGTGTGCCATCACAAGAAATGCATGTGTCAGCGGGGTCCGCAGATTTGGGTTCGGTGTACACTCGAGCCACCTCCCAATGTAGTGCTGGGGTCTTAGGTGTGGAGGCTGACAATTGCAAATGCAACGGCACCGAAAGCATCCAAGATCTTTGCCCACTTCTTCCGATGTTGTGGTTGAATGCCTTCTTGCTTGGCAATCAAACCCAAAATAGCCAACTCCTCCTAGTTTGCCGCAACAATGTGTGCCCGGTAACAAAGGGGGTCACGGGTGATGTTGCCAATCACACCAGTTTTCGGCCACTTCTGATTTTGTTCCCCCTTTTCCTTTTGCGCTTCGTGTTTGCAACAAGTCCTCATGCAAAGCTCCGCAGATGGAAGCGAGGCATGCACAAAGGAATCGGCCACAATGAGTGCGGTGGGCATGGATGATACCCTTGGAACACACATACATGTACTGTTGCTTAGTTGTTTCCCGAATCTCTACCCTTGAGCTGATGAAGCAGCTTACTCATCATTCATGGGTACAAAGTCGCAGACACATGCTAAGGTGCGGTGCATGTGGGGGACTAACAATCAAAGTGCATTGCATTGTTAGACCCTGGGTGTGGCGTGGGTTGTCCGTGACTCTGTGTGAAATGCCTCGTCTACCAATCCACAACGCCAACAGCAGTTGTTTGGATTGTGGGCAGACCGCACTTTGGAAGCGTCGTCGATTGATATGCATTCCGCACCACCCTTGATTGTGGCGGAGGTATATAATTGGGGTAATTTCCATTGGGTAAGCCGCTTGTTGTTGATTGCCCCAACTCGCGAGTATTTCTAGCTTAAGTTTGCCATCTAGGGGGTCCGCAACGCCTTAGAGTGGGGGACGAACTCATCAGTGGCCCACAAGTGGGCGGATTGACTACATAACCCCTGCAGGTTGGGGGGGTTCCAAACGCTTCAGGGCGGTCGGAAATGACCTGACATAACTACCACCACCGCTGGCGGGGGGTGAGGGGGCTTAGGTATGGCCCCCGTCACGGGAGCCGTGAAGGGGGGTGGGGGTCTCGGAAAGGGGCTCCAACGACCCCCCCATGCAAACCTTTTTTCTTCCAACCCTTGTGGGCCACTGCTAATTTTGTATCCTGCACATCCCATGGCACGAGGAAAAATGGAGGATGTAGCGCCCCACCTCGGCCTCCGGTTGGCACAAAGTACTCAGATGCAGATGTCAAATCTAAGGAATAGGAAATTGAAGCAGACTCCGCATCCGAATATGAAGCAAAGGTGCAGTTAGAGTTGGAATCGCGTTGGAGCTAGAGTTGGAGCTGGAGCTGGTGGTAGAAGTTTGGGTAGTGGGGGCATAACCCCTGCCATCTCGGGGGCCCACATGTGGGCAAAGTGGGTACATAACACCTGCCGTGTCACGGCCCCGGAATGGGGTAGAAAGGGACCCCAAATAAGGGTACAACACTAGGTCTGTCACGGTAGCCCCTTGCCCAAACCCCCTCCCCGAGCGCAAACCATTTTCCCCCCTCCCAAGTGGGCGGATTGGCTACAAAAAGGCTGCCGTTTGGGGGATCCCCAACGCTTCAGAGCAGGGACAAAATCAACAGCTTCAGAGAGCGAGAAAAAATTAGCAATGGCCCACAAGTGTGTACATTGGCTACATCACCCCTGCCGTCTGGGGGGTCCCTAATGTGTTCAGAGCTGGGGACAAAATTGGCTACAATTGGCTACAGAAACCTGCCAATCGTGGGGGCCCCAACGCTTTAGAGCAGAAGTGGCCCACAAGTGGGCGGATTGGCTACACAACCCCTGCCGTCTGGGGGGTCCCCAACGCTTCAGAGTGGAGTTGAGATCAACAGTGGCCCACAAGTGGGCGGATGGGCTACATAACTGTTGCCGTCTGGGGGGTCCCCAACGCCTCATGGCGGTGGACAAAATCACAAGTGCCGCACAAGTTGGCGGATGGGCTACATAAACTGCCGCCTGTGGAGTCCCCAATGCTTCAAAGCGGGGGACGAACTCAGCATTGGCCCACAAGTGGGCGGATTGGCTACGTTACCCCTGTCGTCGGGGGGGTCCCCGACGCTTCAGAGGGGGGGGACAAATGAGCACTGGCCCACAAGTGTGCAGATGGGCTACATCACCCCTGCCGCGTGGGTGGTCCCGAATGTTTTAGAACAGGGGACAAAATCAACAGTGGCCCACAAGTGGGTGAATTGGCTATACAACCCATGCCGATTGGGGGGTCCCCACAACTTCACACCGGGGAACAACATCAGAAGTGGCCCACAAGTGGGCGGATTTGTGACGTCACCCCTGCCATCTCAGGGGTACCCAACGCTTCAACGCGCGGGAGGAAATCCAAAGTGGCCCACAAGTGGGCGTATTCACGACATAACCCCTACCGTTTGAGGGGTCAACAACGCTTCACAAAGGGGTACAAAATCACAAGTGGCCCACAGGTGGGCAGCTTGGCTACAAAACCCCGACCATCTAGGGTGTGCCCAACGCCTCACAGAGAAGGACACAATTAGACTTCAAGAGCCGCCCACAAGTGGGCGTATTGGCTACATAACCCTTGCTTTCTGAAGGGTACCTAAACTTTTCAGAAGGCGGGACAACATTAGCACTGGCCCACAAGTGTACGCATTGATATATCACCCATTCCGTCTATGGGTCCCCAACACTTCACAGCGGGGGACAAAATTCAACGGTGGCCCAACAATGGGTGGATTTGGGAATACAACCCTTCTGCCGTCAGGGGGTTTCCCCGCTGCTTCACGTTGGGGCACAAATTCAGAAGTGGCCCACAAGTGGGCCGATGGGTTACATAACCCTTGCCGTCCACAAGGTCCCCAACATTTACGAGCAGGGGACAAAACTAGCTTTGGCCCACAAGTGGGTGGATTGGCTATATCAGCCTTGCCATCCGCGGGTCCCCAACATCTGAGAGGTGGGTACGAAATCAATAGTGGACCACAAATGGGTGGATTGGCGACAGAACCCATGCAGTCAAGGGAGTCCCCACACCTTCACATCGGGGGACAAAATCGGAAGTGGCCCACAGGTGGGCGGATTGGCTACGTCACCCCTGCCATCTGGGGGCGGGGGACAAAATCACAAGTCTCCCGCAAGTGGACGGATTCACTATGTAACCCGTGCCCGCTTGGGAGTACCCAACACTCCATAAGGGCGAACACAGTCGGAAGTGGCCCACAAGTGCGCAGATTGGCTACATATCACTTGCTCTCTCGGGGGTCCCCAAGACTTCAGAGCGCAAGACGAACTCAAAAGTGGCCCACATGTGGACGGAGTGGCGATGTCACTCCTGCGGTCTGGAGGCGGCGGGAAAAATCAGAAGTGGCCCGCAAGTGGGCAGATCGGCTACGTAACATGTGCTATCTTGGGGGTACCTAACGCTTCATAGTAGGGGACACAGTCAAAAGTGGCCCACAAGTGTGCGGACTGGCTATATAACAGATGCCATCTCGGGAGTCCCCAATGCTTTAGATCGGGGGACTAAATCGGATATGGCCCACAAGTGGGTGGCTGGAATGGCTACGTAACTGCTGGCGTCCGAGGGGTCTCCACAGCTTCACATCGTGGGACAAAATCACAAGTGACCCACAGGTGGGCGGATTGGCTAAAGAACCCCTACCATCTGCACATTCCCCATCGCTTCACAACGGAGGACCAAATGAGCTGCAGCCCACAATTGGGCAGACTAACTACACAACGCCTGCCGTTTGGAGGGTCCCCAACACCTCAGAGTAGGGGACAAATTCATTGGCTACGCCGACCCTACCCTCTGGAGGGTTCCCCACGCGTGGCAGCATGGAACATGGCCACAAGTGGCACAAAATTGGGCGCATTGGCTAGGTGAATGATGCCGTATGGCTGGTTCCCAACCCCTAAGAGCAGGGGACAAAATCACAAGTGGCCCACAAGTGGGCGGACTGGCGACATAACCGCTGCCGTGTGGGGGGTCCCCACATTGTCACATCGAGGGACAAAATCAAAAGTGGCCGACAAGTGGGCGGATTGGCTACATAGCCCCTATTGTGTGGGGGTCCCCAACGCTTCATAGAGGGGGACAAACTCCGCAATGGCCCAGAAGTAGGCGGATTGGCTACATAAACCCACAGTCTGTGGCGTCCCCAATGCTGAAGCGTAGATGACAAAATCAGCAATGGCCCACAAGTGGGCAGATTGGCCACATACCCAGTGCTGCGTGGGTGGCCCCCAAGCCCTCAAAGCCGGGGACCAAATCTACAGTGGCCCACAAGTGGCACATTGCCTACATCACCCCTATGATTTGAGGGGGTCGCCAACGCTTCACATCGGGAGCAAAATTGGAAGTGGCCCAAAAATGGAACGATTGGCTATGTCACCCCCCTTGTCCTAGGGGTCCGCAACACTTCACACAAGTGGGCGGATTGGTAACATTACCGGTGCCGTCTAGGGGGTCCTCAACACCTCACAGAGAGGGACAAAATGAGACCTCGTCAAAAGTGGGCCACAAGTGGGCGGATCCGCTACGTAACCCCTGCCGTCTAGGGTGACCCCAAATATTCACAGCGGGGGACAAAATGAGAAGTGGCTCACAAGGGGGCGGATTTGCTAATTCGCTTGGGTGGTCCCCAAACCCTCAGAGCGGGGGACAAATCCGGAATGGCCCAATAGTGGGCACATTGCCTACGTCACCCCTACCGTCCGGGGGGTCCCAAACGCTTCACCATGGAGGACAAAATTGGAAGAGAAGGGCAGATTGGCTATGCCACCCCTGCCGTTTCAGTGTTCCCCAGGGCTTCAAAGAGGGAGACAAAATCCGAACTGGCACACAAGTGGGCGGATTGGCTACATCACTCCTGCCGTCTACGAGGTCCCCAACGCCTCATAGAGGGGGACCAAATTGAACTTCCTCAGAAGTGGCCAACAAATGGGTGTTTTGGCTGCATAGCGCTTGCCGTCTCGGGGTCCCCAACGCTTTAGAGCGAGGAGACAAAATCAGAATGGGCCCAACAGTGGGGGAATGGGTTGCATAAACCCACGCCGTCTGGGGGTCCGCACACCTTCACATTGGGGGACAAAATCAACAGTGGCCCACAAAAGGCCATATTGGCTACGTCACCTTGGCCGTTTGAGGAGGCCCCAACGCTTCAAAGAGGGGAACAAAATCAGAATTGGCCCACAAGTGAGCGGATTTGGCTACACCACCCGTTCCCTTTGGAGATCCCCAACGCTTCCCATCAGGGGGGACAAACTCAGCAGTGGCCCACAAGTGGGCGAATTAGCAGGGATATCCGGCGGACTAGGGAGGGCGATGAGGCTCATTCACATGGCCTTCCTCCTTGCGACCTCTTCGTTGCAAGCCGCCGGTTGCAAAATGCAACCAATGTTGCGCTTGCCACGTGCCCCCGTTGTCTGGTTTGCACACTGGCCTCCGTGTGGATAGCGGACCACCTACGCCCCAACAAGTCGTCCACGCCATCCCGTTGAAAGGAGCCCCCTCCCTCCGGTTGTTATGCTCGTTGTGCCCATGCTTTAAAAACAAACGGGTGATGCTTGCTCTCCGCAAAATCCACACAAAACATGGCCAACCCGAATCACCAAATGTTTGGCAACGTGGTATCTACTTCGCACTCAAGGCTCAGTAGCTACCACGTTGCAGTGCAAAGTGGAAATCCTCCGCCAGTGCAGCACAGTTCAAGGGTCTAGGGCTTCGGTGTGTACAATAGAGCGCCTGCAAGAGATCCCACATCTTTGCGGCGGCCTTGTACCTGGCCTAGTCCAGGCTAAAGCCAGGCACCTAGCAATCTCCGGCGACGCCTCATCAAAATATGCCGTTTCTTCCCCATCTAGGCTAGCCGCGCCGTAAACGCTCTACCCGACCCGCCTCGTGGAAAGGAGGACCTGGGGTCCTGGCGGACCGAAGGAAAAACCACACTAGCCTCCCAGTCAGCAAATTCCCCGAGCAAACGGTACATAGCCATGGTGAAATGAACACAGTGCATGACTTGGCTTATCGCATACCTCGTGGTGTCCTAGGTTGTCCCACTTGAGGGCATGTAGACACCCCGATCACCCTCCTTGTCCATTGTTGCCCCCCCCCCCCCCGCCCCCAAGATCACCTTGGACTCCTCCTGGGCGGCCCCCATTTGAAGAGGCCAATGTGGATGATCTCTTGAATCACCAAGGCAAGAGACATTGGTGGCGGTTAGTTTTGTTCTAGTCTACGTTGGCCTACCTTCCAGCGAACGGTGTCCGAGGCTAAGTAGGACAAAAACTAGAATGGGAGACGGGCACTATGTCAAGGAAAGATGTTCCAATTGCTCTACTACAAAGTCCTAAGGGTTTCCATGGCCTTGTCATCACATTTCACCATGCTCAACACCAAGAGGCTCGCGGGCGAGCAGGCCAAGAGGCCAAAATTGGCCAAGGAGATGGTGACGTGGATCCAATTGCCCCCGGCGACGGGGTGGGCTTCCCCCAGAACGATGAATGTCAACGGGGATGAGAGGGCGATTGACCTCACCAAACCTAGCCAGGAGAGGATGTACTTGACCCATGAGGCGAAGGGCCATAGGCTTGGGCAACAACATGGCAACGGGGTAATCCGGATCCATGAGGCAAATCAACTCCTTCCAACAGGCTTGAGAGTACCGCTCCGTACAAAGGAGCTGGGCATGGGGTCCACCACGGGGATGGTGTGGTGGTGCTCCAACTTGCGGAGCGTTTAGAGCTCTGAGAGGGCCCTCCACGAAAACTTGGGGGCACACACGCTGAGCACTAGCTCGCACATGGCTGTGGCAGAGAGTAATGACGCGGTTCATGCTTCAACGGCGGCCTTGCATGTTTGAACCGTAGTGTGGACAGAACTAATGGTGTTGATGTATTGGACGGCATTATTGAATTGCCGCCGTGCTACGAGGCACGATGGGGCCCACAAAGCCAAGTAGTGGCCCACCCGGTCATCCTTGAAGCCACTCAAGTCCCGTAGCGCCTTACACAATAGGGAGGGATCCTCCACGGTTGAGGATGGTGAAAGAGGGATAGTAGAGGAACGTTTCATTGCAATTAATATCGAAAATATAAGCGTGAGAGAGGGGGACATGCAACAATGCACCATAGGCAATAGCAAGCATGCACGGCGGGGCAAAAAACATCATGGCACTTCTTGGTTCATATCATACCGTTCCAATATTGATCTAGTCTAAGCTACAACACCAAGGCGATGTTGTTCTATGCTAGAATGAAATAGGGTCTTCTAGCGTGTAACTACGGTATGGCAATGCGAGGGTGCTTGCCAAAATAAATAGGCGATCGCGGCAGCGTTGAAAGCAAAGCTGCAGAGCATCAGCGGTGCGGTGCGGTTAACGCGAAAGAAGTATCAATTGAGCAGCCAAAGGCGCAAGTAGGGAGGGCAAAGCGAGCCGTGGCCGACAAGTGGACGGATTGGCTACACACAACCCCTGTGTTTTTGGGGGTCCCCAATCCCTCACAGAGGGGCAGAAAATGAAAAGTGACCCACAAGAGAGCACATTGCCACGTCACACCTGCCCTCTTCGGGTTTCCCAACGCTTCGGAGCAGGGAACACGGTCCGATGTGGCCCACAAGAGGGCGGATGGGCTATGTGAACCCTGCTGTCTGCGTGATCCCCAACGTTTCACAGCAGAGGACAAAATCGGAAGTTACGTACATGGAGGATTGGTACCATCACGCCTGTGGTCTAGGGGGGTCGCCAAGCCCTTAGAGGAAAGGAGAAAATTAGGAATGGCCCACATGTAGACGGATTGGCTACGTAGCCCCTGCCGTCTCAAGGTCCCCAACGCTTCACAGAGGGTGGGGAAATCAGAAGTGGCCCACGAGCGGGCAGATTGGGTACATAAACCCGCGGTATGCGGAGTCCAGGACGCTTCGAAGCGGAAGTGGCCCACAAGTGGGCGGATTGGCTACCAAATCCGTGCCGTTTGGGGGGTCCCCAACACTTCAGCGTGGGGCACGAAATCACCAGTGGGCCACAAGTGGGCAATTGGCTGCATCACCCCGGCCATCTCTGGTGTCCCCAACACTTCACGGCGCGGGGCAAAATCAGCCAAGGCCGAAATATGGGCACATTGGGTAGGTCAACCCCGCCGTCCAAAGGGTCTCCAACGCTTTAGATCAGGGGACAAAACCAGCGGTGGCCCACATGTGGCCGGATTGGCTACACCACACCTGCCTTCTGTGGGTCCCCAAAGCTTCACAGAGGGAACATAGTCGGAAGTGTCCCACAAGTGGGCGGCCTGGCTACGACCTCCTTGCCGTCTAGGGCGTGCCCAACGCTCGAGAGCGGTGGACAAAATCAGAAGTGGCCCGCGAGTGAGCTGATTGGTTACATCACCCCTGAAGATTTGGGGGCCGCCAACGCGTCACAGCGGGACAAAATTGGATGTGGCCCACAAATAGGCGAATGGGTTATGTCACCCCTACCGTTCTGCGGGTCCCCAAAACTTTTGAGCTGAAGACGAACTCGGAAGTGACCCACAAGTGGGCCCATTGCCTACCTCACCCCTGCTGTCTAGGGGGTTCCCAACGCTTGAGAGAGGGGGGATCCAACTTGGCACGCAAATTGGCGGATTGGTTACATTGCGCCCGCCGTTGTGGGAGACTCCAACGCTTTCCATCTCGGCAACAGAGGCACAAAGGAATATGCGGGATAAGCCACCGGGTACAGGGGTATTGTCTTGATGCACCTATCGGTGCATCTCTCCAAGAAGTACGCCAGCTCTGCGAATCCACGGATTTCGGAACAATAGGAACCGGGTGCGTAGAGAAGGGCGGGCAAATCATAGGTTAGAAAACGTAACACCAAGCAGCGAACGTCCCCGAAGAAAAAAAGGATTCTGCCAACTTGACGTTTCTGATTTCGGCAACCCCGGCACAAAGGAATATGCGGGATCAGCCAACGGTATATATTGCGAACCCCAGCATCTAGGCGCAACGTGTGCACACTAGTACAAGCCATCGCATCCGCTCGCCCGCACCCTAGCACGCCACCCACGACACGCCGCACATATAGGGTCAAGCCACCCAACGCGTAGGGCGGAACAGCGGTGACGAGAAATCCCAGCAGCTAAAAGACACTTCAATCCCCCCGGAGGGCCATCCATCGCTACGTAAAAAAGAGAAACAGGCGCCGCGGGGGCGTCGCACACTACCACCAAAGATAACAAGGCGACGGTGGAGGAGCCAAACATGCATGGGGACCCAACACTCGGCGGAACGACCACCGTTCTCATTATTTCTCGGGGCCTTTGGCCTCCCCACGCTAATGGCCCGCCTCCAGCTCCAATGCAAGACGGAGGGAAACAAAGATTCAAGGCTACACCCTAGGTCATGTAGCGTCCACGAACCCACAGGCTAAAGAATAGTGCGGCCTCCTATCAGACGGCACCGTAAGTATCACTGTCCACAACCTCTGTTCCCCCATCCTCCACTGCCACGAAGGAAAACCTTCAGCCCCCATTACACGCGGACGCGTGCCGTTCACGTCCCTCCCAAGTAGCAACATGTACCAAACTTGCCAAGCTCTTCCCACCCTCCCCAGTACCAACTCCTCTGCCTCACAAATATCCCTACCTATCCTAAAATCTCCAAGCCGTGAACAAAAAACAAACCCCCCACTATTCAGTCAACACCAACCGCCCCAACTCCGCGAATACGATAACCGCCGGGTATGCCTGCACCAAGACCAAAGGCCAATGCGGCTGCTGATCCCAACCCAGCTTCCGGGTTGCCTTATCGGCCTAGGACCAGCCCCCCTTGCCACAGTGGAGCGAGAAACGAGAGTAACAAATACACATCCGCCCCCTCGCTGCAATGCAGCCGCCAACACCAACCGTCACTCATCTCCCCCGGGGGTGGGGGAATAAGGTTGCGTGGGCGGCGGATCGTTGGAGCCCCTTTCGCGGACCTCCCCCCTCCTTGGTTCCCGTGACGGGGCCTTGAAAAAGGTCATCGATGGTGGCAAATAACGTTGAACTTTCATTGGGGGGGGGGGGCAATGGTGATGTTTTCGTCCAGTGAAACAGAAAGACGCAGTTTGCGTTTTTTGTGAGTGGCAAACTTGGCTTCACGCAGTGGAGAAGACATTTTGCCCCAAAATAAGCTGTGGCCGAATGGTAATGCAGCCGACCGCCGGCTTTTTGGTCCCCGGTTAGTCCCCCATAGTGGCGGTGCCGCCGATAACAAACGACCGGCAAGGATTCGAACCGCCGACCAAAGAGACTGCAGCCGGGTGTGTTATCATTTCACCGTGTTTTGTTGTGACAGTGCTATACATCCCCACTGCTTGGAGCCTTGTGACGACGAGTATCATGCCTTGGGATGATATTTAGGATGATAAGCTTGGGTTATTCTGGGCGAATGACCCCAAAAAGGGGGGGTACACGACGCCCGCGCCTTCGATGATCTAAGAAACTCTGTTCGAGGTGATTGATACTTGACCAAGGGTTCTGTCACACGAGCCCCATTGGCAACCCCCCCCCCCGCCTTCAGGGGTCTCCCACGACCCCCCCCCTCCCCCCCGGGCAAGCCAATTTACCCCTTTGCACGGATATCTCCACCGCAATGCCTCTAAGAGGGCAGGGACCGAAATCCCCAGTCCATGGGAGTATTAAAAATAGGCGCCATGGGCCCCGCTATCCCGGTAGCCACGAACAGCCGAAAGGCTCCCATGAGCATGTACTCAAGGACCAAAACACCGTGGGCCGCTCCCAGCAGCTCCCACAACCAGCACACTCTGACCGCCACCCTCATTAATCTCCGAGCGAGCCGTCGGGCAGCTAACTGTGAACTTGTGTGCCCACGTCCGGACGGCCGGGATGGGGTTCACCCGCTGCCCAAGCTAGAAGACCCGATCTCGTTCTAGCCTAGACGCCGCTAGAGTGGTTGGAACGGGAAAAAAAAGAGGGGTTACCCCCTCCCCATGGACGTGGGGGGGGGGGGGGCTTTGGGGGTTTCAACCTAGACCCCCCTATCCGTACTCGGGGGCCCATGCTTCATTTTTCATAATTTCAGTGTTTTCACCTGACTTCAGAGTGCAAAAAAAATCGTTCTAGCGACGTTCTAGCAACGTTCGCTAGAACTCCGCCTAAACAAAACTAGCCTGGAACACAACTAGCACAAAAACATTCATGCATGTGTCGCATCTAAGGGACACCAAAGTGCAGGTGGGGTTGACGGGTAATACACATACACTAATAAAAACCGCAACACTTGACGCATGCATAGTCATATGTGCCCCCCCCCCCACACATACTTTGGCATAGGCATATGTGTAACACAACACACAGCTCAAGATGTCACGGGGGGGGGGGGACTCCAATACCCTCTTTCCATGTTGTGATCTGGGTTCCGGGGCCCCTGCTTTTTTTGCCTAAGAATAGGGAGGGTATCCATTTCCTCTTTGCAGTTGTGCTCTTTTTTTTTCATTGGAACGTGGATGTGAAGAAGTGGATACACAGTGACACCAAGAGGTAGGTGTGTTACTCCTTCCCTCCTCCCTGCCATGTGTGTCTGTGGTATGGGGTTGCCTACTGTACAGGTCCCCCCTTCCCACCATCCCTCCTCCCTTCCCCCCCCCCCCAGCTCGGTTATGCACTGTTCTGCTGTGCGGGTCAGTGGTATGCTTTGTCCCCCCTCCTCGCAAGTTATGGAATCCCCACCTGCCGTGTGCGCTGGTACCTGGCTTGTTGGTTGGTTGGCTGTTGGTTTTCGGGTTGCTTGGTTGGTTGTTGTGTTGGTTGGTTGGTTGTTGGTTGCTTGGTTCTGGCACAGCTGGGTTTGGCTGGTTGGCTGGTTGGTTGCTTGGTTGGTTGGTTTGTTGGTTGGTTAGTTCGTTGGTTGGTAGGTTGTTGGCTAGTTTCTGGGGTGTATGTGTGTGTAGTGTCTTGACACATGTTGTGTTGCTACACAGTGTCTCTCCGTGTAAGCATGCCCGTGCAGCCATTGCAAGGGTCTTTGGGGGGGTTGTGCACATTTCATTTCGGCGTTCTAGCGGAGTTCTAGCGAGGTGTTCTAGCGGCGTTCTAGGCACCGAAGCGGCGCCGCTAGAACGCTGCTAGAACGCCAAAATGAAATGTGCCACCCCCCCCCCCCATGACCTTTGCAATCGCTGCACATACATGCTTACACACAGATACACTGTGCAACAACACCACACAACACGTGTCCAGGCAAGACACACACATACACCACAGCCAACACCATCTACAAGCCCACAGCACCTATGCACACACCTCAGCAATTAGCCAACAAACAACGAACCATGTAACCAACCCACCAACCAACCAACCAGCCAAACTTAGCTGTCCAAGAACCCATCCACCAACAACCAACCAACGAACCGAACAACCAACCAAGCAACCCGAAAACCACCAGCCAACCAACCATCAAACCACGTAGCAGTGCACACATGGGGGGGGGGGGGGGGTCGGCATAACCTCGAAGGACGGGGGACAAAGCATACCACGGACCAACACAGCACAGCTCCCGACGCTACAGCAGTACACTAGGCAACCCCATACCATAGACACACATGGCAAAGAGGAGGGAAGGAGTAACACACCTACCTCTTGGTGTCACTTTGTACCCACTTCTTCACATCCACATTCCAATCTAAAACAGCAGCACACCTGCAAAGAGGAAATGGATACCGTCCCTAACCTGACGCAAAACAAGCACGAGCCCCACAACCCAGATCACAACATGGAAAGTGGGGGGGGGGGGGGGCTGATAGCTCGACACTCCACGGGGTTTGTGCGGTGCTTGTGTTCGACCGGGGCGGGCTGATAGCTAGACACTCATGGGATGTTTGTGCGGTGCTTGTGTTTGGCCTCTGACCCACCCTCCCCACACTTGACATCGTATGTTGTGTGTTGTGTTGTGCATATGCTTTTGCAAAACTGTGTGTATGTTGCGGGGGGGGGGGGATGTGTATGCATGCGTCAAGTGTGTTGGTTGCTATGAGTGTGTGTGTCATGCACCCCCCAACCCACTGTGACAATTTGTTTTTTTTATTTTTACGTATTCTACCACTCCAAGCTAGAACGTTTTGTGTTCTAGGCTACAACCATTCTAGGCTAGAACATCTAGGCTAGGGTGTTCTAGGCTAGAACAACATTGGGTCTTCTAGTGTGTACCAGGGGTGCTCCATCACATCCATCGCTGTCCTCCACTCCGCCTCCACGAGCTGCCGACCCCGACCATGGCGCTGCAGAAGGCAATGGTAGATAAACGGGCAGCAAAAAAGCAGCCGGCATATAGCTAAAGGGGCAAAGGATCCCGGGGAAAAGCCGGTCACTATGCCACTCCCCCCGTCACCCGACGCCGCGCGCAATCCACAAACCAATGCCACTTGTTCTCCAAGCTTGCGCCCGCCCCGACGCACCGCCTGCATGATTCCGGAGGCGTTTCCAATACCAAAACCCATAGACCCCTGGACCCCAGGAAACGTACAAACCTTCCTTCCGGCTTCACCCATCCTGAGATCCAAGAATGCCCCATCAGGCCAAGTGGTCCACCCCCGGCCCCGTCCACCGCTTGGGGCAAGGGAATGACGGCCCCAACCCCTCACCCACGTATCAAGCCACTGACCCGATATACAAACCATAGGAGGCATTGTTCCAAAACCTCCTCCAAACCTCCATCGCCACCCCCAGCGCAAGCAATCTGAAACCTTCACACAGTGCCTCTAACCTAGACAAAGGGTCAGCTGGTTTAGAAAAACTAGGCATGAAAACGAAGTGCAGTAGCAACAGATTCCTCAACAAAAGCAGGTTACTCCGGCGTAACAATCACCGCTCAACCCACAACCCTATTGAAGCTCTCCCCCGCACCCCTTGATAAATGGCCCCCGCATTGTCAAAAAACACGGTACGCCCCCTCCACCCCACTTGGCTGCCAAGGGTAGCCGCTGTCCATACACCCTAAAGCTCAGCAATTTGCTGATTCAACGGCCTACTGCGGCTCCCCAAAGAAATATCCTTTCCCCATGTGTATACGGTTCGTCTGTCCTTGTGAAGTAAGTTTCTAGTTAAGGACAAAGGCGAAGAACAGGCGAAGTAATGGTTGACACACACTTGTACCACCAAGAGTGTTGCCATCGAGGGTTAGGGTACGTCTTTGGATGCCCCCAAGGTGATCCCCATAACTACTTTGGGGTACCTCGACAAGGCGAGTACTTTTTTGAAAAAGGCGAATTGCTCCGCTTCGCCTTCCAAAATGCTCACTTCACGTTCCGAAATGTTCACTTCACCTTCACTTCATCTTCCGGCTGAAAGTCCATTGCAAGCTCAGTTGCAAGGTCATTGCAAGCCCATTAGAGTTCACCGCAAGCTCACCGCAAGCTCACCAAAGGCTCACGACGTTTGTAGTAGGTTAGAAGTCAAGTAATTTCAGGTTTTGGTGCCCTCTGCCGCGATGCTCTCTACACAATCCTTTCCACCATTGCAGCCCTACCCCTCCGTTCCCGTGTAGATCGTCTCCAATCCCTACAACGCCTCTAGTACCCTCTTTGCTTCGTCACCACCTTGTTCAATGGGTCCCAACCTTCCTTCTACAAACTTCATCCAATGTGTGGTGGTCTACCACACGTTGGAGCCCCAACTTGTATTGCGACAAGCTTACCACCCCCCCCCCCCCCGCTGTTACTCGGCATCGTCGTGAGCCTTACATGGCTTCCAACGAGACGAAAGCAACTAAACCTCACCAATGTCCTCCACTTTGCCACATCAGCATACATGTGGCCAATCAACATGTGGGTCCACAGGGTCTTGCTCCAGTCGAGGGTAATGTGCTTGACGCCCATGGTGCACCGATCGCTGAATAGCGGCAATTGTTCCTACCCGCTAAGGACGTCCTCCTTCCATGCCGCCCTGCACATTGACGCAAAGGCCTCCCACCACTGATGACACACAGCCACATATCCCGTTCCCCCCACTTGGTGTCCACCTATTTCTACCCCCACTGTCCGCAACAAGGTGACGAATAGCCTTGCCCTCACAAAATGCAAGGCGGGCCCCAACTCGAGGCACACGTGCCCTTTGGCATTTGCCGTCTCATCTTCCCACATCTTCCGGGCAGCACAGTCCGGGCAGTCTCCCATGCAACATTGACAACCCGCTGCACCAATCTTGCGGTGTTGCCCCTGCTTGTTGCCCCTCCTCCTTGTAATGTAAGCACACCCAGAATGCCCGAGAAGGCGGAATTGCACACTCTCAAGATGCCACGGGCACCAGAGTTGGTAATTTGTCGGTCAACCAAGATGTCCCGGAACACTCCCGTGAAACGAACCGTCCCCTCGATTCCAGCGTTGGCGACCACCGCACTGCCAAAGTGTCTATCAACGTTGTCGCCATTTTTGTTGCAACAGTGGCACACCATCGCCCATCGGCTTTGCTTTGCTAAGCCATCACTCCCAGCAGGTAAGGCGTGTGCCTTGCCATCTGCCCGTAGGAAAAATAGAGGAGCACACACCCCTCCATCACCCTGCGGCAACCGTGATGTTGCCGCAGCTCGCAGTTGTCCAGCAAAGTCACATTCATTCTGCAAGGCAAACACCGTCTTCCACGTCGCCGCACCTTCAAACAGCCGCCAACTAGCAAGGTCCGTTGGTCCACAACGAGGGGTACCTAGTGCACAATGTTCATACCCTAGATACCTACGTTAAAACCAATATGGTTAATTTTAGTTTTTCAGAAATGAAGAGGGGTTAAAAAGAACTTGACAAATATTAATATGTTAACCCAATTCTGGCTGGGTTGCACCGCTTTGCTTGTGCGCGTACTATGCCCATTAAGGGTTTTCGGTTGGTCAAAGGGTGCAGAACAGGGTGGTAGAGGGGTTCCATACTCTTTGAGGTAATTACGTAGGCCCACGTCCTTCTTCCCGGTCCCCTTACTCACACCACTCCCAACTACCCTATTCTATTGTGTAGCTCTTATTATGCCTTTCTCTCGGGACACAATTCTCGAAATAAGTATGACACTCGCACTTTTCAGTGGGGCTAAGAGCTTGCGTGCCCCATTGGTCTCACAACTCCTTGGTGAGTGGGTGGCCCCATCCCCTTTAGCTAAGGCCCGTTGGTACAAGGCCACCAAGGTTGCCCAACTCCCCCTCATGTGCAACAAACAAATAGAGGCCGTGAAGCAATATGCCTCCGTCCTCTTGCCGGCACCCGAGGTGATCGGGCTACTTATGGACTTGAATGTCCCCAAGTCCGGCTTCGGGCATGTGTTGGAGTTCATGATCCGCCGCGTGGCCACTTACACCGCCGTATCGGGCCTCCAATTCCCTTGACCCATCCCTTCATGTGACTGCTTCACGGAAACATGGAAGGATTTGGTGAAGCCCCTTCCGCTAGATCCACCCAAGTCGCTGCCGGAGCCCCCTAAAAGTGTCCGCTCTTGGCCGCTATAATCCTGGGCTGGCTACATCCAATCGCGCCCGCCCCTTGTGGACACCATCGATTGGAGGAAGCCGCTCACTCTCCTCCTCTCACGGAATGCTTACTCGTGCACCGGTGGCAGTTGCGCCCAACTGTCCATTGGGCTCCTCAACCATGGCGCACACGCCCGCACGCCCGCCTACGTATGGGTGATTGGAATGGCCGTATGCGGGGATGAGGACATGGCCGCGCTAGCCACATTATGGTCGAAAAACTTGCAGGTATACGTTTTGGCGTCAAATTCTCGAGGTTAATACGTAATATTTAGCAGATATTAACACCGGTTGAAATATGAATCTAATATTAACCTCGAAAAATTCATGCAGAACAAAAACTCTCTTTTTCTTGTAGGTGCAGTCCGTACATGACTCCAAGAGGATCTATTGGGGCACGTAATGGTTGGACAGTGAGTTGGTCATCGGGGGTGACTGACCCTGTGTGAGACGCCTTATCAGCGCCTCAATATCGCCCATGGTGGGCTCTATTTACAATATGGGTGTGTGGGACAACGTTGCGGCGGCATGGGTGAAGGCGGGGGTCCGCCGCACATTGGAGGGGGAGGCGGTGGTGCGTCTCCGCTACCAGGAGACGGGCCTCAGCTCGGAGAATGGAGGGTGCGTAGGAGATCGGCACATCATGGTGCAGCGGGGCAGCCTTCAAGAGGCCTTCATTGAGGCTCGCCTAGGGGACCTCCCCAAGGAAAACACCACGGCCGTGCAACACGTGCCATAGTGGGCACGCACGGGTGTCCGGCTGCGTTCCTCGGCTGCACCTGACGGAGAGGGAGCACGGGCGTTGTTCTTAGCATGGGAGGAAATCTGGCCGTTATTGGCCCATGCACCGGAGGATGGAGAGTGGCAAGTTGTGGATGCCATGCGGGCCCTTCTCCGGGACTTGCACTCGCATAACCCTCCTCACGCCGACCTATAGGCCGCTCAGGTCGCGCGGACCTACCGCTTGCATTGCTGCAAGGCAACCTTCCAATCGAAGTACCTCTTCTGCTTGGACGACGACGTGACATTGGTGTTGGCTAATGCAGCGGCGCTTGGGGTTGGCTTGGGCGCGGTGTGCGCCGATGTCGTTGAGCGCCTCAACGCCATTCTCAAGCTGGCCTACAACGACCACACGGCCCGCAGAGGGGGGGAGATACCGAGGGCAACGGCATTACAATGGGAGGGGGAGGTGGTCTTGCAAACGTGGGAGTGGTGGTTTTTAAAATTTGACCTTCCATTGCGACCGCATGGGGCGCCTCATACCGGCCCCTCTACCATGGCCAAACTCATGGCCACCCAAAGGCCCCTGCCCTCCACCTTCTCTTTTCCACATCTAACTCTTGTTTCGCCAACACATGGACCAAGAAATGTTGAAGTCCCTCTTTGGAGACCTTCTAAAAGCCAAGAAGACCGTGTCGTGTCCTTGCTTTTCTTGTGTTCATATTTCCATGTGAGCTAAGTCCTCGGCACTCTCGTTTAATTTTTGCTGGTTAATTTATCAATTAATTTATGGTTTTAAAATATTAACATCGCAATTATCAATGGTGGGTGTCAAAAATTACCTTTTTTTGATTTTTTTTGGCAGATGGAGCACCTGGATGCACGCCTGGCAGCAGCACTGACAGTACCAAGTGCAACAGCAGCAAGACTAGCAGCATCAGCAGTTGCACCACCTCTCCCGCCGCCGAAATCAAGGGGGAGGGGCATCAATCGGAGACTCCTCTGACCGGCGGCGGGACAAGAAAAAGAGGAAGTAGGAGAAAAAGAGATAGGCACGGAGAGAGAGAGAGAGAGAGAGAGAGAGAGAGAGAGAGAGAAAGAGAGAGAGCCAAGGGGACAACTAGGCCAGCGGAGGGGCGGGGGGTCAAGGTGGAGGAGGCGGGGGAAGGAGTGGTAGAGGAGGCCCTTGGTACACACTAGAAAAACGAAACTCGGTCTAGGCTAGAACACTCTAGCCTAGATGTTCTACCCTAGATTAGATACATACTAGAACGAGAAAAGTTGCCTGGGTAGAACACAAAAAAAAAATTATCACACACACACACACATGCACGCACACATTTTGACGTAGGGACGGGCACTGTGGGGCCGCCCTCCCTTCAAGCGATGGCTGGGGGGGGGGGGGGCGTCTTTGCTTTTGTTGCACATGTTTCAGGGGGGGGGCTTGATAACTACCTTGGGGGGGGGGGTTGGACTCAGGGGTCTGGGAGGGTGTTCTTTTCTTTTTTTCACAAGTGGTTTTTTATTCGATTTTTATGATATTGGACTGAAGATGCAATTTCAAGTTGCAGGTATGCCATGCAATGTTGTGCAGTGTTGTGGTGTATTGTGGACTCGTAAGATGTAAAGTGGTGTGGTGTGCTGTGTTGTAGTCTGTTGTGGTGTGTGATCTCCTATGGTGTGCTGTGATGTGTAGTGGTCTGGTGTGCTGTGTTGCGGACACATGAGGTGCGTTGTGGTGTGTTGTGGTGTCATGTGGTGTGGTCTGGTATCATGTGTTGCGGCCTCGTCTCATGTGGTGTGGTGTGATGTGGTGTGCTGTGGTGTGCTGCGGTCTGATGTAGTATGCGATTGGCTGGTAGTGTGTAGTGGTCATATGACGTGCACTGTGGTGTGCTGTGTTTTCATGTGGTGTGGTTGGTGTGGTTGGTGTGGTTGGTTGAATGGTGTGTTGGTCACTGGGCAAGTTGGGTTGTTTGGCAGCTTGGGTTATTTGTTGGGTGTTTAGCCGGTTGGGGCATGTCGTCTGGTGTTTGCACCCTGTGGTGTGTGGTGCCGTATGTTGTTGTATGCTGTGTGATGTCATGTTTGTGGGTACACATGTAATTACTGCCATTCCAAAGGAGGGGGGGGGGGACTTGGAAGCATTTGATATTTTTGTGCGAGCGGCGTTCTAGGAAACTGTTTTGGCAAACCTTCTAGCGGCGGCGCTAGAACGTATCTATAACAGTTCCCGGGAACGCCGCTCGAAAAATATAGTAAATGCTTACCACCCCCCCCCCCCTCCCTTGGAATGGCAGCAAATACATGTGTACCCACAGACATGATATCACAGAGCAAACAACAACATACCACGCACACACCATCGGGTGCAGACACCACACAGCATGCCCCAAACGGCTAAACACCCATGAAATAACCCAAGGTGTCGAACAACTCAACGTAGCTACAGACCAAAGCCAACAAGCAACCAACACACTATTCAACCAACCAGACAGCCAACCCTACTGCACGATACCCCACCACACCCCACCACATGACACCCGACCACACCACATGACAACACAGCACACCACAAGGCACGTCCTCAACACACCATGCCATTGCACAGTGCAGCACACAATAGCAGATCACACACCGCAACAAACTACAACACAATGTCATGTGGTGTGGTGTGGTGGGGTGAGGTATCGTGCGATAGGATTGCCTGTTTGGTTGGTGGAATGGTGTGTTGCTTGCTTGGCACGTTGGGTTGTTTGGTAGCTTGGGTTATTTGTTGGGTGTTCAACTGGTTGCGCCACGTTGTGTGGTGTTTGTACCCCGTGGTGTTTGGTGCCGTATGCCGCTGCATGCTCTGTGATGTCATGTCTCTGGGTACCCGTGTAATTAGTGCCCTTCAAAGGGAAGGGGGGGGGGGCTGATAAGCAGTTACCATTTTTGTTCTAGCGGCGTTCGCGGGAACTGTTCTAGCGGCGTTCTAGCAGCGCTCTAGCAGCCTATGTCAAAATGTGTGCATGCATGTGTGTGTGTGTGTGTGTGTGCACATATGACTAAACATGTATCGAATGTGATGGTTTCTATGTGTCATGGAACCCCCCCGCTTCCCACATGGGTGTCTTTTACTTTCCAAATGTGTGTGCGTGTTTTTGTTCTAGCCTTGTTCTAGTGAAGCGCTCTAGCGACGTACTATCGCCGTTCTAGCGCGGCGGCGCTAGAATGGCGCTAGAACGTCGCTCGAACGGTTTTTTGTACTTGTTGAATTTCACGTCAAAAATGTGTTTTTCTGAAAAACGAGGTATGGACCCCCTAGTATGGTAATAGGGGTCCAGTTCGCACGCTTCATACCCCCGCCCCCATATGCCCATGGGTCGCGGCAACCACTACTTTTTTTCGTTCTCTCCACTCTAGCGGCGTCTAGGCTAGAACGAGATTGGGTCTTCTAGCGTGGACCAAGGGGGGGGGGGGGGCGACAAGGCGATTGAGGAGGGGTCGGGGAGGTGGTACAAGCCAAACCCCCCCAAACACCCCCCTAAAATAACCCTCTCGCAGTGGCTCGTGAGAACCCTGTGCCCCAAGTCAGCACCCGCTCGCAAGACAGAAGTGATCCGTTGGTCTGCACAGGCCTTGTAGGAGGGGTCTGCAAGGGATCAACCTCTGTTCGCGTGCGGCACGCACGCCCACATCGCCTTGGAGTCGACGTTCCGCCGCCCGGTGCGCTGCCACATTCGCCAGCACGGCGAAGGCAAGGGCACCTTGCACCAGGGCACTGAGCGGGGGGGCACGTGGACTCACTGCTCGGTGAGCCCATATGCCCCGTGCCTGAGGCCATTAGTGTGGGCTCTCTTGGCTCATACACCCTGTGGGGCGGTCGTCGTGGCGTGGGGTTGCAAATGCGCATTTCCTTGTTGCCCTGCAACAATCGGTGTCGTTTGAATGCTGCTGGCAGTGGCGAAAAGGAAAGAGGGTCCACTTCACCGTCTAGTGGACGGTGGTGCTAGCTGGAGCGCGGCCACTGTATGACCCCACCATGCAGCACCAATACCAAGGCACGGGGGCCGGCACGCAGGCCACCCCGACCGCCTTCGCAAGTCGGGCCGTATCTGCGTCCGCTGCGCCCCCCCCCCCCCCGCCACCACCGACGTTATGGGGAATCTTGTGGAGGCCCCGACGGCCTCCATACTATGTGGCACAGCGATGGGCGATGTCCAAGCGCATGGCGCCTCCAATGGTTTTGAGATGTGCTTGTTTGCTTGCTAGCTAATATTTCGTCGGTCGTGGTTGATTTGTGTGGGTTGATACTTAATTTTTCCATCGGCAGCATAAAAAAGTAAAGTAACATTTAATATTAAGTTGGAAAATTTAACAAAGACGTCGCAAAAATTAATGACTTCCCCCCTTGTTATTCTGACAGGTAGTGGATGCCGTGGTCAATGCTGGGAATGCGCAGCCGGTGCGCATCGGCTGACGTGACCGCGACCAAGCGCAGGAGCTACCACTGGGCTTCCTGCACCGCTTGCTTGCCACTGTTCCCGCCAAGGGGTTGGCCATCGTACGGGGTTTGAGCAATTGGGAGCACGGAGGGTCTGTCCGGAGATATGAGTGGCCTCCAAGCACTAAAGGGCTTGGGGGTGGGCCCGGGTGGGATACTTGGGGTACAGAAGGGCGGAGCATGAGCAGATTTGATTTGATTTGATTTGAGGGCCGACCTTGGGGCTCATAGGCCGCCTTGATGGCGCTCGATGGCTGCGCCGACGACTCTGCATATCGGCCAACCATACATGCAGTGTGTTCCCGGCCGCGTCCGTGGGCCGAGGGGGGGCATGTTGGTCGCCGGGTTGGGCGGGTGGGCGGCGAAGGGGGGTGGGGGAACGGGCACACAGGCCTCGGAGGACGTCCGCCCAAGACCCCCACACCTGGTTCAGGGCGCGTGAAAGATGACCTGCATGTTGCGGCGTTGCCGCCAAGCCCTCACGAGCTCGCAAGCCACGCCCGCGCAATGGCGCTGTCCCCCGCGCGGGGGTAGTGGTATTACGGGGGCAGACGGGGCCCACCCGGGGCGGGCAACACCACATACCACACGCTGTATACCCTTCGGATCGAGGCCGGCACCGCGCCGGCCGCTGCATTCAGGTCTGCGGGTGTGGCGGGTGGCCTGTTGCCCCGGGAGAGGCACCGGAAGGTGCCGTCCTGGGTGACACCCACCTAATGCCCCGTGAATTCTTCCGCCTTGCCATCCCACCCCTCGACTAGGAGCGCCCAGCGCCGCGGGGCGCTGGCCCAGTCCTGCAGGGTGGCGCCCCCGCCGCGGCGGACGGGGAGGGGACCCAGGTCTCAGAAGGGCGCAAGCAGAGGGGCCACCCTAGAGGACAGCGTGCCCTCGCTCCAATAGAGGCGAGGGGGACCACCGGAGCGCGGCTGCCGTGCCATACCTGTAGCCAAGGGCCTCGTGGTGCGCTGGCGCGGATACCGCCAGGCCGCGGGAGACGCGCTGCAGCGCCCACAAGCCCCACCGAGGGTCCGTTCCCCTAGACGTCCAGTGGCGGAAGCACCCGATGAGGATGTCCTCCAGGCGGAGGAGGCTGGGCAGCACCACCCCGCGGGCGTGCGGCGCGTAGTGGACACTTGCCAGGGACTGCTCGGAGCGCGGAGGCTGGGCGCGTATTGTGTGGCTCACATGGGTGAGCCAGAGACAGAGGGCGGGCGCCGGATCGCACCACGTCATCCAGCGGCGCGTCTCCTGCTCGCAGCTGCCCCACTAGTAGCGGGGAAGTGGCCGCACTCCGCGACGGCCCGTCTGGAGTGGGGACGACGGCGGGAGGGTGCGGTACGGAGGGTACGTGACATTGCGCCGAGGCACAGTGCAAAGTTGAACCAACAGTGCGGAGCGTGCCGGGCGCCTGTGCGCGAGGGGAAGGGAGGTGTTGTGCACGCATGACCAAGTCCACGGCCGGGGGCGCGCCTCGCCCAAACATCTCTCCGGGATGGCCGTGCCCCTTGGGCCGGTGGGGGTTGCCATTGGTGGGGCCCGCGATGGAGCTCGCCGAAAGCTGCGGAGGGGGGCTCCCTTCTAAGGGGGGGGGTCAGGGGGCGGTTGTGATCTCTCCCCGCCGCCGTGGACGTCACCCATCTCACCCCAGTTCTGCTCCCGGACCCTGGTATCTACTCGACATGTACATTCGCATCGTTATGTCCATTGTGCCCCTCATATTCATGAGCATCCTTTGGGGCTCTGTCATCTACTTCATCACCACTGTTGCCGTCCTGGTCACTGCCTCCCTTAGGTACATGCTAGAAGACCCAATCTTGATCTAGCCTAGAACACTCTAGCCTAGATGTTCTAGCCTAGACTAGATCAATACTAGAACGATATAATGTCTACCCAGGTGTCCCAATTTCTTCATTGTTGCGCCATGCATGCTTGCTATTGTGTGTAGTTGATTGTTCCATGGTTCCTTCTCTCGCGCTTAGATATTACACATTTCTTTGCAATGAAACGCCCCGCCACTTCCCCCCTTGCTCCTTCTCACCCGGGAAGGATACGTCCCTATTGTCTAAGGCACTACGGGACTTGAGTGGGGCTTCAAACCTCAAGGATGAGCGGGTGGGCCATTACTTGGCCACGTGGGCGCTATCATGCCCCCGAGCACGGCGGCTATTCAACAACGCCGTCCAATATGTGAACTCCGCCACTTCTACGCATACCACGGGTGAGGTCTGCAAGGCCGCCGTTGAGGCATAAGCCGCCTCCGTTCTCCCCCACACCGCCATGTGTGAACTAGTGCTCAACATGAGGAACCCCAAGTCCTCGTGGAGGACCCTCTCGGAGCTCTACACGCTCCGTACGTTGGAGTACCACCTCACCGTCCCCGGTGGCCCCTACTCCCGTCCAATTTGTACCGAGCGGGATTTCCAAGCACGTTGGAAGGAGTTGCTCGCCCCCGTGCAATTGGATGAGCCCGTTGCCACGATGTTGCCCAAGGCCACCGGGATCTCATGGCCCTTCGCCTCATGGGTCACATACATCCTCTCCCGGCTGGGCTTGGTGCGGTCAATCAACCGCAACTTCCCATTGACGTTCATCGTCCGGGGGGATGCCTACCCCGTGGCCGGGGGCAATTGGACCCAACTCACCATCTCCTTGGCCAACTTCGACAGCTTGGCCCGTTCCCCCGCGGGCCTTTGGGTGTTGAGCATGGCCAATTGCGATGATAAGGCCATGGACACCCTTGGAACGTTGTGGAAGAGCAATTGGGAGGCAGGCCTGGCACCTAGTGCCTTTCACTCGCTCTAGTTTTCATCTACTTAGCCTCGAACACCGCTCGCTAGAAGGTAGACTACACTAGACTAAAACGAAATTAACCACCCCCCATGTTTCGTGTTTAGGTGAGTCAAGACATCATTGACACGGGGCTCGTCCAATGGGGGGCCTCCAAGGAGGAGGCAAGGGTGATTCTGGGGGGGGATCAACCGTGCAAACGAAGGGTGATCGGGGTGTCCGCGTGCCCCCAAGTGGGCTCCATGTTCAATGAGGGGATATGGAATGCCCAAAAGAAGACTTGGGAGGGTAGTGCTATCCCGCGGACCATGGAGGGTGATGAGGCCAACTACACGGCCTTCCTCCTTGGGACGCCTTCCTTGCAAGCCGCTGGCTGTAGTACGCAGCGGATTTTGAAATTGCCACATGCCTGGGTCCTCTTGTGCATTTTGCACCTGACAATGGCCATGGGCCGCTTGTTGGGGGACTTTGTCGACCGGGAGGCTAGCTTGGTCACCCTTGCGCTCCGTCAAGACCTGCAAGTTCTCCTGTCAGAGAGGCGTGCAGGTTGGAGCGTTTATGGGTCAGCTTCCCCGGACGGGGAAGAGAGGGCCAATTTTTTGGAGACATGTAGTGGGTTGTGCACGGGGGGCCGCGGTCGCAAGTGCCATGCTCGGGCAGGGATGCCATGGAGGTAAGGAGGGGCTAGGGCCACATGCAGGCTTCCCTCGAACAGAATATTCACAATGGCATCGAAGAATTTGATCGAGCAGCTGATCCGCGAGGTATTTTGCTGTGCGTTCTAGCGCTGATCTAGGGAAACGTTCTAGTGTTGATCTAGGCAGCACGATCGGTCGCTAGAACGTCACTAGAACGTTTCCCTAGAACGCCGCTAGAACGCTCCTCCGCTTTTTGTAGCAACACCAGACGGCGGAGCTCCTGGCGCAGGTGATGGTTGTGCAGCAGCAGGCCGAGCAGGCGCAGCAGGCCGAGCCGCAGGCCGAGCAGGCCAAGCCTAAGGCCGAGTAGGCCGAGGCCAAGCCCAAGGCCGCGGCCAAGCCACCCCACCTCGCCAAGCCCAAGGCCAAGCCCAAGCCGCAACCCCAAGCCCCACATCCACCATCGCCACCCCCTCACCCGTTGGCCGCCAAGAAGTCGGCCAAGGCGGCCCCGGGGGACACAGAGGTGGAGGAAATGCGGGGGGAGCTGCGAGGGCTCTCGGCTTCCCTCGCAGCTCAGAAGGCTGGAAAGGCCAGGCTGGAGAGCAAGGTCTCCCAATGGGAGACCAAGGTGGTGGATTGGGGATGAGGAGCGGATCCGCATGGCGGAGGACTCGCTCCGCAAGGCGCAGGCCAAGGTGGGGGAGAAGGAGGAGGGGATCAAGGCGATGGATCGCAGTGTCCGGAGGATGGAGACGGTTTTGGCGGCGGCGGTGGAAAAGGTGAAGGAGGAGGAGGTGGAGGAGGTGGTGGAGGTGGAGGTGGAGGCGGAGGAGATGGTGAAGGAGACGGTGAAGGAGGAGGTGGAGGCGAAGGTGGTGGTGGAGCCGGCGGTGAGGGAGGGGGGGGTGAGCCAGTGGCTCAGGTTGTTGCGGGGGTCGAGGGAGGCGGGAGCCATCCGGAACCTGCCATGGGACCCGGCCGTCCTGGCTGGTCCCCACCCCCCAAACCCGGACACCCCCCTCCTCGTCGCCCCGGAGACTCCGGTTTGGACTCTCCGGTTTTTGTTGCAGCGGGTGCACCACCGGCTGTTTGGGGCCCCCCGCAGCCGCACCCCTCCGACCCCCGGGATGCCTTCGCCAAGGCCCTAGGGGCCATCTCCCCCGCCCTGGACCGCCAAAGCACGGTGTGTTGACTGCGTTCTAGCGTTGATCTAGCGAACCGTTCTAGCGCTGATCTAGCCACCTCCGTGCCGCCGCCGCTAGAACGCCGCTAGAACGCCGCTAGAACAGTTGCCTAGAACGCCGCTAGAACGCACCTGCATTATGTTTCTGTTCTCAGGTTGTCAACATGCAGACGTGTGGAGCCGACCCCCGCAGGGTGTGCGTGGAGTGGCGCGATGGCGGAGGCCGGACGCACCTCGTGGGGGGTCACCGAGTTGGGCCGGATGATGGGGAGTGACCCCCATTTGGCCCTCTCGGTGCTGGACAGTTTGGGTAGGTGGGAGGCGGGCAGGAGTGCGGGGGGCATGGACCCGCAGCGCAAGGGTTGGGTGAGGGTGCAGGACCGGGCGCGGGAGACGGGCAGCAGCAGCAGGAGCATGCAGCAGCAGCTGCAGCACCAGCAGCGGGGGGAGGACACCCCCCCCAAGTCCCCCAAGAAAAAACACCGCTTCGAGAGTAGGGAGGAAGACACCCCCCCCCGAAGCCGAGCAGAGCAAGCCCAAGGCCAAGCCCAAGCCCAAGCCCAAGGGCAAGGGCAAGGGCAAGGCCAGCCCCCCCCCCAAACCCCAAGCCCCCCCCTTGCAAGATAGGGGCCGGGACCCCTATGGGAATGTGCCGGGTGTGGGGGACACCCGGTATGTCCCTTGGGCGGAGGGGGGCAAGGGGGGACCATCAGCCAAGTGATGGTGTTGGGGGATTGGGATGAGGAGTTGGACCCGGGGGGGTGGTGGGTGGTGTCGCAGGGGTCCAATGGGGAGGGGGGAAAGAAGGGGAAGAAGGGGAAGAAGAAAAAGCGGGAGCAAGAGGGGGGCACCTTCCGGGTGGCGGGGGAGCTCCTCTTCGTCACCCGAGAGGAAGCTGGGGCCCACCTCCGGGAGGCCTTGGGGGAGGGGGACGACGGGGACGACGGGGATGACGGGGATGACGTGTGGGACGAGGGTGGCGACAAGGGGGGGTCCCCCCATTCCTCTGGATCGGTGATTACGATGAATCTAGGGCATCATTCCCCACACCCCCTTCCACCCCCTCCATGTCGTCAGCGACCCAGTCTTCCCCCAACTCCCTCAAAAGCTCCTTTAAGAGCTTATATTGACCCAACATCCACCGGGGCAGATGCGGGGCACCCTCCATCTTCTCCACGCTGGCCAACGAAAGCGGCAGGATGGCCTCCTCCTTCTCCCCGCGTTGCTGCTCCTTCTTGGTGCCGCTCTTCAAGTCTTACACCTCCTTCCTCGAGGCCCTCTTCCAGGCGGCCAGGATCTGCAGCTGCTCCCCCTCCAGCCTCGTCATCTCCATCATCCTCTCGAGAGTGCGGCTTGCCCCCCCCTCGCCGATTTGCGCTCCCCCTTGTGGTCCGCCCTGCGCGGCCTCATCGTCCCCATCTTCCCCCAACCCACCGAATCGCACATGAACATGGTTTCCTTGGCTCAACCCAGGCCGGCCAGCATCCAACACCTTCCCCACCTTTAGCAGCCACTAGTTGCCCTCCGTTGCCCCCCAAAGATCCGTCACAGCGAGCTTCAGGTCCCTCAAATCCTTCACCTGTCTCTGTGTCCAGCCCCTTGGTCCCTGTACCCAAACCGGGATCAGCTGCTGATGTCCCCCGCGGCGGTTCAGTGGGGCCACAGGGTAAGGCCCGGCGCTTCTGGCCCCCTCGGCGACAGCGGTATGCCCACCGGCGTGCTTGTTTAGCTTGCCGTGAAAGTAACTTCCGCGCCTGGCCCTTCCCCCATGGTCCCCGTCCCCGCTGCACGTGGCGGGTTGCTCACTCCCTGCGGTATCCCCGCGTGCACCTCTTTCTCCCTCACCCTCCACCTCCCAACTCCCAACAATCTTCTCCTTGCCCCACACGCCACTGTCCATGGACTCCGCTTGAACCCCGTACTCGCTGCCAGCAAAGGGCCAAACAGACTAGTCCCTTCACCTTCATTCGGGCTTCCTCCCGCAGCCCGGCTTGTTCCGAGCGCCGCCGCGCCACCGATTATGTAGAGACCCGGCAGATGGGCCTTGTTGATTCGCCTCGTGCCTCTCACAGCACTGGAGTCCCAGTCAGCGTGCTGGGACATGGGCCTCGGGTGTACCCCGAAGGCCACACGATGCGTACAAAACTTCACGGGATGCGTACAAAACAAACTTGACACCAAGCAGCAAAGGCCCCACAGTCTCCCCCAAGAAAATAATAGTTCAGCGAGAGCCAGACTGTTGCGTTAGAGCGCGTGACACACTTAGAAGTGGCCCATAAATGGGCCTTTTGGCTATGTCACCCCTGCCGTCCGGGGGGTCTCCACACCTTCACATCGGGGGATAAACTCGTGAGTGGCCCACATGTGGGCGGATTGGCTACGCCACCCCTGCCGTCTGAGGGCGGGGGGCAAAATCAGAAGTGGCCCGCAAAAGGACGGAAAAATCAGAAATGTCCCACAGGTGGGCGGAATGGCTACATCACCCTTGCTGCCTAGGGGGGTCCCAACACCTCGGGGCGGGGGACAAAATCAGAAGTGGCCCACAAGTGGGTGGATTGGCTACGTAAGCCCTGCCGTCTGAGGGGTCCCTAGAGCTTTACATCGGTAGACCAAATGAGAAGTGGCCCACAAGTGGGCGGATTGGCTACATCACCCCTGCCGTCCGGAGATCCCTAACGCTTCAAATCGGTGGACAAACCCAGCAGTGGAGCATAAATGGGCAGATTGGCTAAGCAACCCTTGCCATCTGCACGGTCCCAGACGCTTCAAAGCGAGGGACAAAATGAGCCGTGGCCTACAAGTGGGTGGATTGGCTACACAACCCCTTGCTGTTTTGGGGGTCCCCAACACCCCAGAGCGGGGGGGAAAGTCAGCCGTGGCCCACGAGTGGGCGGATTGCCTACATCACCCCTGCCGACTGGGGGGTCCCCAGCGCTTCAGAGCGGGGGACAAAATGAGCCATCGCCCACAAACGGGCGCATTGACTACATAACCGCTGCCATCTAAAGGCTCCTCAACAGTTCAGAGCGGGGGACAAAATCAGCAGTGGCAGTCAAGAGTGGCAAAAAAATTGTTTTTGTGGTAACTTTCTTACTTATCAAAAAAAATACTTTGTTTTTCCAATAACTAGAGTACCTAGTAAAAAATGTCTTGACTCAGGAAATTTCTTAGGAAAAAACCCATCCGCAGGGGAACAACTTAGTAACTAAGTGTTTTTTTACTAAGTTTTGAAACTTAGTAGAAAAAAATTTGAAAATCTTTTTACTAAGTTTCACCACGGACCCTCACGACCAGACATCAAAACGCGTGAATCAGCAGAGACAGAGACATGCAGCAAGTGCCATCTGTGGGCCTGCAATACTGAATGCAAAGGGTACGGCATACCCTGTCAACCTTACGCTTCAGGTATGCAGCGAAGGCAGGGCGAAAGTACCGATGTAGGACCTCCACTGCCCTCATACTCTTAACCAGTTGGATCTTCAGCTCCTTCCTTCGGACGTATTCCGAGTGAAGAACCCGTGCAAAGAACTGCAACGAGAACACAAATCACTGCCGGCCTTTCGGGCGTTTGGAGTCCGCGATTCAGAAAGGGGGGGGGGATGCCACAGCTACTGTACACACAGTCATTGCAGACAGGCATGTTTTCGCAACCTCCAGCGGGACAAGACCAAGGCCTGCCATCCCAGTGGGGACTGTGGCCGGCTGCAATGTGGTGGTGGGTGAGGCAGCCCAACCCCAGAACCAATCCTCTTCTTCTCAGCAAGCGCCTCCCTGTGTGACCCATTCACTCCAACACAGACCGCTTTTCTGCGAGATGTCCCCTGCCAGTCTAAGCGGGGTACACGGGACGCACCTCCACAAGCACCGATGCGGCCTTCCTCTGCATGCACCCTGTGCCCTCCCTCCCATGATGCACGCGGTGCCTTCCCTCCCGTCAATCAACATGTCCCATTTGTTCCTTTTATCGCGAGAATTCATGCTTCATACCAGAGCTTTGATGCTGCCAGCCCACAGATTGACACGCATTCTGTATTCTGGTTGCCGCTGAGCCATGAGCACCTGCAGCGCAAAAGCAAAATTGCGGATGAATTGAATGGGCTGCAAGCCATTGGGTTCTGGAGAATACAATTGGACGCTGCCTCTGCCGGAACTTGCATCCCATGGCAGAGTCGTAACCATGGCCGTTGATACAACATGGGGAAATCATTTGTTTGTGAGCTGGACAGTGGATGGACAGGTCCCTGATTACTGGGTGAATCTGGTGGAAGCACATATCCCCATGACGTTCATCCTGGTTTGACAGTAAGGAGACCCTCGCCCCCATCCCCCCCATTCTGGGGTGCAGACTCCAAATAAACGTGTGTTCGTAATTCAGAACCCGAGCCCCCTGCTTTCCACACTTGCCAGCCAAACCATTCATCAGTTTTTTTCCATTTCTGGTAGTTTTTTTTTTTGGGGGGGGGCGGTGAATGGCGATTGCAGTCGGTTGGATGGTGCAACGGTTTGGGAGTAAACAGACCCTCTCACCAATATTTCAATGGTGCAGATTGTACCAAGAAAAAAGAAAATACTTGTTGAGTGTTTGAATGTCGGAAAGCCTTCTTTTACACGTTGCATGCCCAAAAATCCAGCATTTCTGGCGATGACGTTGGCCCACTTTTGGTTCCCTGGTACGACTATTTGTGGTTCATCCTGCAGAGCAAACAATGTTGTCATGTACTCATGGCCTCAATGCAACTACCTGAGACATGTACGTCACAGCCCGCATACAGGAGGGTGAAAGTGAAATCATATGCGAGAAGGATACCCCCATGGGTCAACAAGTGGGGCACATACCCAAGCCTCCGCTCTGTTCCAGGCCAGTTTCTCATGGGCAGATCCAGATGCCTGCATCTGTGCCCTCACCTTGGATCACCTCAGTACTCTCCAGGGATCAGAAATTCATAGGCAGTGACCGTTTGCCAACGTCTGCTTCATTCAGACGAGCTGCTCCACGGCACCAGCAATGTGCGCCGACTGCATGCAGTGTCCTACAGTTCCACCGATAGTATTGCTATGGGGTCGCCTGGCTGCCGGTGTATGCTCAGGTGTCTTCAGGTTTGCTCGCCTGCAGTGTGTTGGCTTCATTTGTCCTGTTGAGGATTGCGGATACTCCACATGCCCTCTTGCACAGCAGTGTCAACCACCTCGCTCTACAGTAGCACATTTGGTGCACTACGCCCTCTCATGTCACTCCGTTACCCATGTCCGTGGGCCCTCAGATAGTGAGAAGTATGGGTTTGGACCTGCACCTCGTCCTCGCTCCGCCCCTTGAGGCCTCATTCGTGCTCTCCCTCACTCAAGCGGCTGGGTGTAACACTGTCACCCGTGATGGCCACACTACCACATGGCATTGGGGTACCCAAAGGGGCTGCCACCCCTTTGGATCAGGGTGATTCTTGCTCATGCCAGATTTCAGATTTCGTGGAGGAAATTTTCCGACACTTTTTGGTCGAAATTCAACCATCGCGCTTTGCTGCGCTTTTAGTGCCGGAGCACTTCGCTGCATAAGAAATCAACATTTCATTGCCAAAAACTCTGAAAATCCACAATACTTCAGAAAAAGAATTCCTAGTTTTTGCAGCTTGTGCATGCGGCGTGACTGTGAGCGTGCCTACAAAACAGAGCTCTTTCCACTATTTTGTTTTATTTTTATATATTTTGGCTGAAAAATAGATTAATTTTCACACACCAAAAATTATGAGGGCTGAAACTCGGCTTTCCAGCTATTGTACAGTGGCTGAGCTCCGCCATGCTTCGCCAAGGCGATAGAGGGTATGGTGAGGGGTCACCCCCCGGGGGGGGGGGGGGTGACTACAACTGGTCATGATGCGACAGCCCCCCCCCCCAGCTATTTGTCAAAACTTGGGGGGTTGGGGCGGGGGGGGGGGTTGGCGGGAGGGTGGGGGGGGGGGTATTGGCAGCTTGGCGGTGGGGGGGGGGGGGTGCGCACAACCCACTACTATCACATGCATACCTCAAGGGGGTGTCTGGGGGCATGGGGGTATAGGTATGTATGCGATAATAGCGATATCTTGCCTTTGCCAAGAAGAAAGTCTTAAGGGTCTTAAGGACTAAAGGCATAGGGCATAGCCCGTCTCAACTGAGCATGGGACAAAAAATTTGGCACCGTTGGCGCTATGGCCCCCGCACCGCTATCTTTCAAAACTCGGGGGGGGGGCTGGGGTGTGTCGCATACAAGGACCGGGCCCGGCCGCCCCCCCTGGGGGGTCACCATACCACTTCACAACTGCTGGGAGGCTAAGTGGTGTGGATCTAGGCCCTACCATGGGAGCGTGTTGATGGCCTGAGGGGAGACTAGGAATGCCCGGGGTTGACGGCTAAGGGCACCATCCACCCCTCGGTACAAGTTGCATGCACATTGAGTGAAAATAGTGGCGTGGGTCAAGCTGGTGTCGTTTGCTGCCATTGGGCCACGCTGGCCGATCAATACCGGCCAATAGGGCGATAATCCGCGCTTTTTAGTGACCCCAATGGCCCTAAAACAAGGTCCACTCCCCCTGAATCTAGAAATATTTTGGATGAGCGGCGACGCACATTGATGCATCGGTGCTACGCATTGGGGGGAGGGATGCTTTCATGTGCACGCAATGTTGTGAATGGATAACCTAAGTATCTATTTATTGAATATGCTTGTAAATATTTCAATGTCTTTTCCCACGACTTCAGGAAGTGCACCCATGTCGGATCCGGGGCGGATCAGAGCAGCACGGGGCCATGCAAGGCCTGCAACCTGATTTTGGCACCGGGTGGGTGCTACGGGCATTGGCAGTTGGAATGGAGGTGAGCGCTATTGCCCTGTGTCTCCGTGCCGCCAAGGGATGATCCGAGGTTCGGAAAGCGCCGCCGGAGGCACAAAGGTCCAACCAAATTTTCGAAATTGCAAGGGGTTTTGCATTTTATTAAACGTTTCAAAGGATTTCGAAAAATTCTATTACCTTCGGCAAGGCACCTTGAAGAGGGGAGAGGGACCACCATTTTTGAGCTGCCGAGGCTATAAAGCTGCATAAGCAGGTTGTTTGCCCTAGACCCCTTGGGACCCCCCCCCCCCCCCCCGAAAACACCCGAATTAGGGTGGAAAACACATAAATAAGAGGGGATGAAACATGCTTTACATAGGATATTTGATCATTTTGGATGGGCAGAGTATCAAAAAAAAACCAGTTTCGGAAATTTCCATTTTTCAGCTGCCGAGGCTGGAAAACTGCATCATCAGATTGTGCCCCAGCCCCCTTGGGGACCCCCCCCCCACACCCAAATAGGGTGAAAAACACGGAAAGAGGGCATTCGTCTATTAGCGTCTGCTGGCCTATGTACAGGCCGAGGGGCGGGGAGGTGGGCCGAGTCGAGTCCAGGCGCCCGTGGCCTCCCCTGCAGGCCCCCCGCCTGTGCCTGCATGGCGGCCACGAGGGACGCGCCATAGGGGACCAGATCTCTTCCATGCTCACCCTGCCGCGCCGCCGCTGCGGCGGCGGAGGCGCTGTAGGCGCATCCACCATTGGGTCAGGTGGCTCCTCCCTCGTGTCTACGGACACGGCGCGGAAGGCTGCGCGGAAAATAGCCGGTACCGTCCTGGGGGCCGCTGTCGGTGGCCGCCTGCGGCCGCGTGCGGGGGGGGGGGGGGGGCAAGGCGCAGCCACTCAAGGCCGCAGAGATGCGGCCACAAGCGTCATGGAGCATCGCCGGGCACACGGCCAGTGGGGCCGGGGGCTGCCCCACGGAGCTGCCCCAATACGCGGGCGGCCGCCATCGCAACGTGAGGGTCCGACGGCCCTGGGCCCCATACACGGACGCCGATGCGCCCCGCAGAGCCCCCTTCCACTAGGCCCGCGAAGTGGCGGGAGAAGGCCTCATCCGCGGCCAACTCCTTCCACGCCTCCGGCAGGGGGCCGCGGCGCTCTGGTGGCCGCTCAAAGCGCACAACATGGGCCGGGTGAGGGTATTCCTCACCGGACGTGGCCCAGGGGTGGTACAGCAGCCCGCGCACGTGGCCGCTGGCGCGTAGGACCACCGGGATCAGGTCCACAGGGAGGTCCAGCGACACCTCCACCCATGCCCCATGGCGGCCCACGTTCATGGGCGGGCGCTGGGGCAGTTGGGGCAGCACGGGAATGAGATGCCGCCATGCCTCCTCTAGGCCCCATCGCCGCACGTGCAGCCGGTCGGCATCTGCGTCCGCCAGGGCCATCGGGTCAAACATGCAGACCACACGCGCGGAGGCTGGCTGGTCATCCGCCAAGGGGGGCGGGTCTACGTCCGGTAAGTCCTCGGGCTGGTTGTCATGGTCCCCGCCAGGGCGGGTCCAGGACACCTGGAGGACATGGCCCCGTGGCGCTGGGTCCACCACAGCAGGGTCGGCGGTTTCCCAGGGAAGGCGTTCCGTGCGCACCCTGCACTGCAAGGCGACCCCCGGGATCCGCAGGCTGTCGCGAGAGCGGCGCAGCGTTTGCAGCAGGGCAACCGCAGCGGGGGAGGCGCGGCCGCCCCCGTGAACTTGCACGACCGCAGTGACAGTGCCCACATCCTCATACGCGGTAAACACCGCGGAGGCGGCGAGGTGGGCCTCGTGGATGGTGCAGCCCACCGGGACCACGCATCGCATGGCGTCAGCCCGTTTCGGCTTGCGCCATTCCGCCGGGTGCCGGCCCGGCGTGACCTGCACCGGGCCCTAGGCCCGTAGCGTCTCCTGATCGGCGCCCTGGTAGAGGCGCCGGGGCTGGACCGCAATGGCATCGGGCAGGAGCGCCTGCAGGGTCGCCACAGTGGGCTCGATCGCCTGGGGGCCTGTCTTCTGCCGTCCACGCGCCGCCACCACCTGCACGCGGGCACGGCTGGCGGTTCCCGAAGGGCGGGCCGCCGCAGCCGCGTAACCCCTAGGGGACCCCTGAGACGGGCCCTGCTGAGCGTCGCGGCGCCCCTGCGAGGACGTCCGGGGGTTTTGGGCCTCCAGCTGCTGGACGTACTAAAGGAGTTGAGGTTGACAACTCCTTCTTTAGCCTTCACGTCCTCTTTGGCCAAGTAGGGCCGCTCCGCCGCCAGGGGGTGCAGCGGGAAACACTCAAGGGCTGCAATCCCCGAAGGCCCAATGCATCGGCACCCAGCTTGGTGCATGAGATGGCGGCGCGCGTCGCCGGAGCCCTCCCAGTAGCAGGCAGGTGAGGGGGAGACCCGGCGCTTCTGGCCGCGCTGCCGTCCAGCCAGTACCCAGCCACCGGGTGCCGGATTCGGCCGCAGCTGCGACCGCGGGGCCGCTGGGGCGGCTGCCGGCGCAGGAGCACGCGGGGCAGCAGCAGCAGCCCGCCGGAGCTTGGCTGGCGCGCCCGCAGGCTCGCCACGTGCCGCCGCCAGCTCCTGCTGCAGCAGCACGATGGTCTCGTGCAGCGCCACGACTTGGCGATGCAGTGCCGCGATGGTCGCGGCTTCGGCGGTGGGCGGGGCAGCCGGCGCTGACGCCACGCCTTGCGGCCCACGAGAGCGAGAGCGCCCGGTCCGCGCAGCAGGGGCGGCAGCTGCAGCGTGCAGCGCCGGCTGGCCGGCATCTCCCGCCTGTCGGGCAAGAAAGGGGGCAAGTGCTGCCCCCAGGGCAGCCACAACTTCTGGCTGCTGCAACACCGCAGCAATCCGGGCGGCCGTGTGCACTCCGTCCACGCTCATCGCTCGCACAGCGGATGGCGGCACGTGCGCAGCGCTCAGCGCAGGTTGAGGGCAACCCCGTGGAGAGGGCGCCGAGGGAGATGAAGATGTGCCAAACGGCACCCAGAAATTGGTCGCCCCGGAGCACGGGGCTGCCAAAGCCCGAGCGGGCAGCCACAGGGGCAGGCGGTCGGGTGAGCGAAGGCGATTCCCCCCTTACCTCCTGACATCCACTGCTCATACATACACAAAACACAAAACCAACACTGATGCTTGCTCCTTCACTGGCGGTAGACTCGTGTGCCGTGGATCTATGATACACTTCTCCATTATTGTATCAATGGTGTCCCTAAAGTGTGCGTAAGTGTCCGGGCGGGTGGGTGAGCCCAAAAATCTTTAAAAGATTCATTGATGTTTAAACAGGGGAGTTCAAGGCGAAAAAGGAGACGGAGCTGGCAGTCAGCCAAGAGATCAGGGCGCGCATCAAGTCTTTTTTGGAGTCACAATGGACCACTTTTGAGAAGCTCTGCTCCAGTGCTGAAATTGCGAAGGCGGGCATGGCAGTGGCACAGCTGGCAGCCAAGCACCGACTGGCCATCCGAGAATTCGCTGAGGGCATCCCAGAGACCCGGAAGTCAGAAGACCCCGAGTTTGTGCTTAGGGCAATGGGGGCGCTGGCCCTTTTCGACAATTTCAAGTGGATCATGTTTCGGGAAGGCCGCAAACTGAACCTGGTGACGGCGGATGCATCAGATGGCGGAAAACCAGACGCACCTGTGGACCCGGAGGAGCAGGAGATCTCAAAACAAATGGAAGCGCTCAAAGTGAGACTGGAGCACAAGCGGAGGGCCAAAATCGTGCGCCCCCTAACCCCTGCAGCGCTGGACGAGTTTGTTGAAGCCCCAGGAAATGCCAAATGGATGCGCGAGGCGACTGCCTCTCTGAAAAAGTTCCTGGAGTCCAACGAGGAGGACAAAGGGGAAACGCTGGCAAAGGAGCTGTGGGAGGTGATGCTGGTCTCCAAGGACAGCTACAAGGAGAAGTACCCCAGCGGGGGCCACAGTGTGACCGGTGGCTCACACAAGGGCACCGGGAAGCAGCCACAATCCCGGGTTACGGCGAGATCTGCCAAGGAGTTGGAAAGGTTTGGAGCCCGAACATGGATTGAAGCGACCCGAAAAGGGAGATTCCGATTCGCGGAGTAGGAGAACGTCACCTACTGCTGCCCTGCGAGAGGCGACAACGCATATGACGTGGCGAAGGGCCCCGCGGGGCCTTGTGGAGAATGTGGAGACAGCCACTGGATATGGGACTGCGAGACTGTTTCCCCCCGGAAGGGGGGGGAGGGGGGGGTCATGGCGGAGGACAGCCCAAACTGGTTCGTTTGGCATGAAGGAGAAGTGGAGGGGGAGAGTGAAGAAGACGAGATTCCCAGGGAATGGCTGGCATTCAGACGGGCATATGCCGCATTGTGTCGAGCCCAACCGGACAGCAAAGATGGGGTCCTGGGAAGCAACTGGCAAGTCCTCGCAAGCTCCTGTAGCACGACATCGCTGGGTACGTACAAGACGGGGATGCGAAGACTCCGACAGACGCATATGGCCCGGCCAGAGTGGGGACCATACAAGGTCGTAGAACAAGTGGTGTGTGATGCCATTCGAGAGGGAAAAGGCAGCAGCTCAGTCAAAACATTCCTCAATGCAGCGGCCATGGCATACACCATGGGGGTGGTCGGCGAACCGGTTCCAAAATAGCCGTGGAAGGCATTCAAGGCGGCACAGCGACTGGAAGAGAAGTCCACACAGGAGTGGGGCAGTTTTGAGGCTCTGTAGATCATGGCACACCAAGCGGATTCAGAGCTGGAGTGCTCTGTGGTGGGACTCGCGGTACTTTCAACGCCGTTGAGCCTTAGAGTCGGCGAGGCGGCCAGCATCAGCTTCCACAGACTGGGGGTTCTGGCAAGAACGGCGGAGTTCTATGACCGCAAAGTCCACAGGCCTTGGATTACCCGTACGGTTTCAGGGGTGGCCCTCAAATGGCTGCAGTTGTGCGCCTGTATTGCGCAAAGGTGCTGGAACCTCGACAAGTTCCAGCGACGGGTCTCTGAGGACAAAGTGCAAAATGTCATGGCGACCCTTTTGCGTGGATCCAAGTGGAAGGATCTCAGATGGCATGCATGGCGACGCCTGGGTCGAGCGACCATGTACAAGGCTGGAGGCAAGATCCCTAGCATCAAGGCGTGGTTCAGGTGGAGGAGCACAAGGACGGCAATGGCCTATATCAACTGCCTGCACCCAGGGCGCATCCGGCACCCATTCACGACACCTACTCCCCCAGTTACCTCAAGGGGAAGCCATGGATTGCGGGAACAGCAACCACGCGGTGTACGGAATTCTGGGCTCCTGAGGCCTACGATATCCCTGAGGAGGACGCCCCAGAGAGTGACTCTGGAGATTCCACGTGCACTGGGTCATCCTCGGACGGCCCCTCACCTCGGAAGGCCGATGGCAGGAGGGGTAAGAGGAGACGCAGCGCGTGAGGAGGCGGCTGGCCGGACGGACTGTGGGGTAGTGGGAGAGGGTGGGGAATCGATGCAGGTATCACCCGGCAACAGGGTGGGTGGACAACACAAACCGCGAAGGATGAAATCTCTCATGGGGGTTGGAGGAGGGCGTGCAGCAGGAGCGTGGGTCACATGTAGACGGGCGCGGGCATGTGCGTGGTCGGCTTTGAGACGGGTCGAACAGTTCTCGGATATCCCGTGGAAGGAGCTTTTCCGGGCCGCGCTTGTGGTAATCCTCCGAGCGCGGGAACGCCTCACAGATGTGGACGGTGGGCAGGCACACCTGGAGAAGATCTTGAGCCACATGGAAGCACTGCATGAGCTCAACCGGGACTTGCTGGGTCAGGACTACGACGGGTATGATGGGGATGGCCCGTCGGAAGGCATCTCGGAAGGAATGATTGCTGCAGGCCTTGGAGAGAGGGGCAGCCTGGATATCCCGTTGGATGTGTGGAACGCAAACATCCCAACGCGCCTCATCTGGGATATACGGAGTTTGAAGTCGGGGCCGGATCGTGGGAGATTCGATGTTTGGCAACCGTCCTTGCACACCAGGCGCATGATTGGAGTGCTGGTGGACGATGGATTCCTGTGTCGGGACCCTGAGTGTTTGGGGGCCCCTGAGTGGGAAGACCTCACGGACAATGTGTCGGCATTCGCTAAACCCAAAAATTATGTGAAGTGCTCTTTCATCATTGACATGCGAAATCTGAATGAATGCTTGAAGGTGCCATTGCGCAAGGTCAAGCTTCCGTCCATCCATACGGTCTTCCAGACCATCCAACGGGAGATACACCGAGGAGCACCGTTGTGGGGCATCACCTTGGACATATCAATCTTCTACTGGAGCCTGCAAATCCCGGCTGCACATAGGGGGCTGTTTCGCATCCAGGGGGCGCACTTCCACTGCCTCCCGTTTGGGTGGAAGTTTTCCCCGGTACTGGCACATGACACATTGGCGGCGTTGTTGAGGGAGTTCTCTGACAACCACGCGGTCGGGCTCGATATCCATCGTTTCCATTATTTGGATGATGCCCTGATCTTGTCACGTGACAGGGAGTGCATGGACAGCCTGGGTCCAAGGCTGGCGGCGTTCTTGATGGCAAAGGGCCTGCGTATCTCCACCAAATCCTGCCTCAAGCCACATCAGAATGTCCTGTGGCTGGGAAAAGTGTGCGACCTGGCTAAAGGGGAGGTGCGAAACACCGACAAGATGCTCACAAAGTGCTTGGGGATTGCAATCAAAACGGCCTGCTCGCCTGTGTCTCCGAAGGTGGCGGAGCGTGTCGACGGAAAAATGCAATGGGCGTTTGGACCACGCAAGGGAGTCGCCCTATTTCTACAGGGGTGGCATAGGTTCCGATGCGGACGTCATCGGTTTCAACCCGGCCCTGATATTGGCGCTGTTCGATGCGCTGGCAATCTCGTATGTACCAGCCACGGTTGACCCAATGCCTAGGCATTTTGGTTTTGCGCCATTCCTGTCGGTGGATGCAGCGGAGGCCCCTGGTGGGTACCGTCTGGGTATCTCTGGACGCAATGGAGTCATGCGAACGCGAAAGATCCCGGCCAAGAACCAACAACAGGCAGAGCTCAGCGGTGTCCTACATGCCTGTAGGTTTGCGGTGACGCAGAAGTGGCACAGCGTCTCCTTGTTTGTGAACAATACGGCAGCCTGCTACAGTGCGGCCAATATGAGGGCATCGACGAGGGCATGTACACAAGTGAAGATACTCCGTGCTCTTTGCAACTTGTTGTGGCACACGGGCATAGTCTTGAATGTTGTTTGGGTTGATACTGCGCGCATGCCTGCTGATGTTGTATCCCGATTGCCAGATCTGACACCCGCAAGCATTACCAGGGCAAAGGTTGAGGCGGCAAATAAGTGGGGTGCGTTGTGCGGGGAGCTGCACCTTGTGCAGAGCTTTGGGTCAGTTCGTCTGTAGCCCGGGGGGAAACAATCCTCGCATGGGTGATGGCTTGTGTGTCCCCTCCTTTATTGTAGCAGGCCCTGGCAACATGTCTGAGTGGGGAGACCAACATTAGGAGGAGTTGCATGACGCGGAGAAAGTGGGATCGAAGCGCCCACGAGGATCACGGGGCCCGGAGGGCAAGCTGGCGCAGAAGGCGCGCACGCTGTGACGGAGGGCGGAGAGAGCGGAAGGGCACCTCAATGCAGAACAGCCCAGATACCGCCCTGGGGGCGATGACCGAGCAGTCCTTCGAATTGGTGCTGTCCCGGCCAGTGCCAGAACGGGACCTCCACAACGCCTGGCAGACTTTCTGTGGCTGGATCACAGTATGCAATGGCACGGGTCGAGCCTGCTGAGAAAGGCAAGGACCAAACCCAACGCCACCTTTACCTCGTCCGCCACGAGCTGCGACTGGCACCAGGAGTCAGGCTAACGATGCCCTTCACCCACCATGCCACAACAGTGCAAGAAGTCACCCTCAATGGCAAAGCAGACCTCATCAAGGATGTTTTCAAGCTTGTGAAGGACGATCTGGAACAAAGCGACTCAGACTGATGTGAGGCTGGCAAGAGGATGACTGTCACTCCTGCACGGGCCGTCCGTGGCGCTCAAGAAGCAGAGTAAGGAAGGAGTGGGCTGGGGGGAGGGGGAGGGGGGAAACACATGGTGCAGACAGAGCAGGATCATACCCAGGGTATATAAAAGAGAGCTCCCCTCGCAAGTGCGATGGATAAGACAGCAAAGTGTGCTCCAGTGAGCGAGCACGTCCACATATTTGTAGCCACGAGAGCCCCAGCTTAGTGTGCGAGTCAGAGATGACCCACGGTGCCCTTCGGGCCTGGCGCGCGTGTGAAGGAGCAAGCATCAGTGTTGGTTTTGTGTTTTGTGTATGTATGAGCTGTGGATGTCAGGAGGTAAGGGGGGAATCAAGGGATTCGCCTTTAGGTGAATCACAGGATTCACCCCACAATACCACTCATATGCACTACAGTGACCAGCAATGGCGTGGAGGAGTTTGAGCGGATCTTCTTCCCAGCCGGAGGCCACCTTGAGGTCCTGCAGCCATTTGTCATGGTCCACCCCCGCGTCTGTGATGCGCTGCATGATTTCCACCGCCTTTCTCGCCAAGTGGTCCGCGGGGAGGGTGCTCTTGTAGACCTCGAACTGGCCCTTAGAGACGAAGTCTTGGAAGGTGAGGGACTCCATGGTGATGGCGGACATTTTGTATGGATCTCCTTACTTGGCCTGACGGGCCGGGGAACCCAAAACTCTTTAACAGATTCTATAGTGATAGTGCATATCAGTGGTATTGTGGGGTGAATCCTGTGATTCGCCTAAAGGCGAATCCCTTGGTCTGATGCCCCGGTCCCGAAGGCGCAGGGCCCGCCACGCCACGCTCAGCAGCAGCAACCAGGCGGAGTGCACGTCGCGGGCTCCGCGAGCAACTCGTCGCCGTGCGCAGTGTGCGAGCACAGGGAACAGCAGAGGTGGGGCTCAGTAAAAACAGTGCAGCCTCAGGAAGGCGCAACACACAGCACCTGAAAAACACGCAACGAGGGCATTCGTCTATTAGCGTCTGCTGGCCTATGTACAGGCCGAGGGGCGGGGAGGTGGGCCGAGTTGAGTCCAGGCGCCCGTGGCCTCCCCTGCAGACCCCCCGCCTGTGCCTGCACGGCGGCCACGAGGGACGCGCCATAGGGGACCAGATCTCTTCCATGCTCACCCTGCGGCGCCGCCGCTGCGAGCCCATTCTTCTACCGACCTGCCCCAGGTGCCTCCGGCGCTATACGGCTCCCCACCGTTTCCTTCTCCCTGCTCCGTCAGGCAGCCCCCGGCCCCACGGGCCGTATGCCCGGCGATGCTCCATGACGCTTGTGGCCGCAGAGATTTGGTTTGAGTGGCTGCGCCTTGACCCCCCCCCCCCCCCGCACGAGGCCGCAAGCGGCCACCGACAGCGCCCCGGAGACGGGACCATCTATTTTCCGCGCAGCCTTTCGCGCCGTGTCCGTAGACACTAGGGAGGAGCCACCTGACCAATGGTGGATGCGCCTACAGCGCCTCCACCGCCGCAGTAAGGGGGGTGGAGAGGGGGGAGAACGGGCCAGGCCCCCTCCCTCCCGACAAACTTGAGCCCACACTCGCAGCCCCCCCTTGATCAAGGGGGAGGGCAAGCTTGGGCAGCTTCGGGGGCCTAAAGCCCTCAGACCCCAGCGCTAAGGGGGGGGGGGTCCCCAATGTCTTAGGAGGAGCCCCGCATCGGCGCGTCGCCGGGAACCCCGTGTCTGGGAGGGTTCGGGGCGCAAGGCGCGCCTTGCCAAGCCAAGTGGACAACGCCGCTGCACCCGCGCGTCCATCCTGTGGGACGAGGACCTTGCGGCCCGGCGCGAGCCTGGGTTGCGCCCGCGGGCACCCCAGGCCCGCCCTCGTGACTTGCACGGCAGCAACGGCTGATGCCCCACCCCAAGCTTTTGCATCGTGAGCATGAAGGTGCCCCGTGCGCCATGCATAGCGCGCCTCGAGTGCCACTCCCCCCTCCCGGGGGGCGGCTGCGTTGCGGGACCGCGAGCGGCACGCTCGAGGGCAGCGCCCATGGGGGCCTCCTAGCGTACGGCAGGAGCAGTGATCCCCCCTCGCAGGGGCATGGGTAATAATCCATGAGGAGGCGGTCGTCCAGAGACGGCCGAATGCCTGCCAGCGTTCGTAGGTGCCGGACCTATGTGTCCCGGCAGCGAGTCGCCGGGTGCGGTAGCTGCAGCATCACCTCGTGGCGACCCACAAAGAATGGGTGGGTGGACAGGCCTACACACAACCGCCAGCCCGAGGGGAGGAGGGAGCGGCAGCGTCCGAGGGGGGCGGCCCGCAGTAAGGATCCCGTAGCCAAATGCTTTGCATGGGACTTGGCCGTCTCCCCCTGCGGGAGGCGCGCGCTCCGTAGGCGGTGATCCGGGGAGGCCGGTCGCACCCTCCCCACAAAGGCCTCGTACTCCGGGGCCAGCTTTGCCCATGACAGCTCAGCCGGTACCGGTCCCGAGGCCAGCGCCCGGGTCCACCGAACCACGTCCCGAACGAACTCCTGGGGCCACTGCCAGCTCGACGGGGCCCCTGGCCACAAGCGCGGCTGGTTGCGAACCAGGTCCCGCGGCAGGGAGCAAAGAAAATCGTACGGGGGGAATGGATTGCGTGCTCGCGGCCGAGGCTGGTCCCTTGGTCCCGCCGGCGGCCCTCGGCCCGCCGCCATGCGGGCGCAAAGACCGCCAAGTAGTGCCATATACGAGGTATAGAAACTCCTCCCGGTGTGCCCTCTCCACTTCCTGCGCAAGCCGGATCGGAAATAGTCCTGCCCTCAGCAGGCAGGCCGGCCAAAGGTTCGGCGGCCCCGGCTGTGGGTGGGACGCCGCCGGGTGAAAACACACAAAGAGGGTCTAAAACCTGCTTTATATAGCAGATTTCATCATTGTGAGTCACATGGCGCTCGAACACACAGCATAGAAGGTAAAAAATAGCAAGAAAAAGCTGGGCATTTTGCGGCGGAGTTTTGGCAACGCTTAGCACTTATGGTCACCAAATGGGGCTCGCATCGCATGGTACATTTCAGAAATCGGCCCCAAAAATTCTTCCGAGCTACACGGGGACGGTTGCCTGGAAGGTCCATAGAACATTCCAAGCGATATTGGTTGTGTTTTGGGTCCCGAGTTGGCTGCCAAAACTTCAGAGCATTTTTCCGGGCAACTTTGAAAACTTCCAGGCGATTATCAAATGAACTTTGCTATGTTGAGAGAGGGCAATGTTGTCCACCCATATACCTGACCTCAGCAAAGCAACATGCAAAAAAGAAAAGAATACTTGTCCTTAATTGGAAATGTGAATGATGTACTCCCCTTCACTGAGAATATGCCCGGGACAACCATCACTTGACATGGCATCCACATCCAACACCCGCTCCCCCTGACTATGTACAGCCGTACGCCGATACTTCTTGGGTTGCGGTTGAGGTTGGGGGCTGTCATGAGATGATGATGAAGAATCTCACCCTGCGACACTTACAGTAGAGCCGCCAGACACGTACACATCACCCTCCTCAGAATCATCATCCTCGGGAGTTCTACTACTTCCACTGTCACTGCTGCTGCTGCTGCTGCTGCTGCTGCTGCTACTGCTGTTGCTGCTAATACTATTGCCTTTGGGAAACACCAGTTGGTGCTCAATGTCGCTATCAACAATGGGGACGCGCAACAACTTTGCCTGCCCCATTGGTTGTACGCGCTGGTGGTCGCTCACATCACTTGGGGCTTGAAATCACGCAGCACTGTCCTCCGCCTCCGAAGTAGGAACCACAAAAACGGAACTTGGGTTGGAATCCAGTGGTCTGTGGACAGTCCCCACATCAGATTTACCCTCAGCCTTACCCTTGCCCTTGAGATCTTTACGCTGTGCGGCACACGATTTGAATTTGGACCGGCTCTTCAAAGACATGGTAGGCCAACTTTGGACAGCTTCCACCTCAACCCATTGACCTATACCACGCTTGGAGCCACAACTCCCACACACACAAACCACACACTTCTTGACAAGTCATCAAGTGCCGCAACACGCGTTGGAAGACTGTCTGCCACAGTGCATTGGCAGCAAACTTTTCATACAGCTCATGCTTTAAACTTTCACTAATACTGGCATCCTGCCTAGTGCAAGTCACGGGAGCATATCTTTTGGCCACCCGGAGGTCCCGTTCCCCTGCCTCATCAGAATATGGCATCGGGGTCCGCGGGTTAAACCAAGGGTAGGACCACCCATGAATACATAGGGTTGCAGTGCAACCTTCCTCCGCAAATTCCGGAATGATGTGCACAATATATGTGTACACCAAACCCATAGCTTGCCATGCTGCAGTTGCCAGTGTAGTGCAACCGTAGCACAGGTGTTCTATGTGGCAGAAGGCCACAACCAGAGATTGGAACCGCAATGGGAGGACCATGGCCCCGCCAGTCATCCCATCACAGTGCGCGCCTCTCGGCCAGTTAAGCTGATGCCTGCTTGGAACCTTCCTCGCACAAGGCGCTGGTGCTCCCTGCTACTAGGAGGCAAAGATCCAGGGTGGTATCTCCTAGCAACTTCAGCAATTACCTTCAACAACTCATGCTTGTACGGCCCGGGTACCTTCCGGCCAATAACACCAAGGAGTCCGGAGGCTCCTCCTTTCGTGTTGTGTAGTATTGGTTGTATAATATAAAACTCTTCTAGGTTGGAAACCCCCCCGGAACCGCCACCCGAACACCCCCGGCGCGAAGCTCTGCGCCAATTGACCTGGAGTCATTAGTGCCTGCCAGGTCAAAAATTTCTACACCCCCCCCCCCCCCAGAGTGCACGGCCAAAAACAGGCCGTGCGGCTGCTCATCCCGCCCCCCCCCCCCCCGGTCACTTCCCATTTGCTAAAAGGGGGCGGGGTGGAGGTAGGCATTTTGGGCGGGGGGGACTTGACGAGATGGCGCTTTTTGGCTTCCACCCATGGGGCACGCATCTGCGCCAGCAGGCCCTCTGCCTTTTTGTTGTGGGCAGTGGCAATCCCTGAGCTTGCGCTCCTTCTCCTTAAGGCCAAACCCCCTCTGCCTGTTTCCCCCGCACGATTCCCTAACCTTAACCTCTGCGGCCTTAAATTTCCTAAGCTCATCCTCAAACCTCGCCCTAAGAACCCTTAACTCCTCAGCAGGCTTCGTGAACTGGGTTACAACCCAGTTGCGGACCTGAGGGGTTACCCCAAAAAAACTGCAAACCCCCACCCCATTTTCCCGAATGGCCACTTCTAGCAGGGCCATCGGGAAGGGGGGGGGGAGGGTCCCAAATTTTTCAACCCTCCCCAGGGTTCGCTTACTGGTGATGGCAGCCTTCGTCTGCCAGGCCACCCCAAGGCTCGGGCTGAACGTGGCCTGGACTGCCACCCAGTCTGTGCTCTTCTTGGTGCTGAGGTGCAAGTAGCGCTGCACTTGCACCGCTGCCACGGCCACGCCCACACCAATGCCACCGGCGCTTCTTCTGCTGCGGCCTCCGGTTAAACAGCGGCTTCTCTTGCTGCTTCTTCTTCCGCGGCTGCCCCTGCTGCCTCTTTTGCAGCAGCTGGTGATGCTTCTGCGGCGGGGGGGTGCCCATGGGGGGGCCGACCCCGACGGCAATGGGGCTAAAGAGGGGGACTGGGAGGCAGCCAGAAGGCGGCCGGAGGAAACTATTGGCCCGGCGGCAGCGTCGGAGTTGGAGCACGCAGCCATGGCAGTAGAGATAGCAGACATTTAGAAAAGTGGCCTTACCAAAATAGTGCATCCTCTGGGGGGGGGGGGGGCTACGGGGACTGAGACAAAGACACACACATACTCTATGGCTCGTGTGGATTGTTCACCCTTGGCTTGCAACGAGGAGTCCATAACTGACAGTTTTGCCCGTGTTGGTGCAGACTGGTTTGGCTTTGGGGCGGGGGCCAAAAAAAACTCTATGCCCCATAGGGGGCCATGGGGGTGATATGCGGATATGTGGGTTGCGGGTCTGTCCTAAACACCTCGTCCTCCGGGGGGGGGGGGGGTCACCTCTTTTTCCCAAACCTCCGAGGGGGCCTGGTCCCATACCCGCCACCCCTGAGTCTCCTCCAAAACCTCAGTGACATGCGTGCACTTGATAGTGGCTTTCAGCACACTATGGATGGTGGCGTCGGGTGCTTCACAGAAGGCGTCATTGATGATGACCCTTAACACATCACACGGGACGTGTATAAAAAAGGGGGGGCAGACTGAACATTACATGCGATGATTTTTTTACTACGTTTTTTGACATTCGCATCTTTAAACCAGGACAACACATCACTGTGAGTCCACTTCTTAGGCGTCACAAGTTGCCCACCCCCCACCTGGCGCTATGGCCCACGGAAGTCCATGTTGTAATGAGGGGACAAGTATGTGAAAAGGGGTGTTATTTTTTGGGTACCCAAACCCCGCTGGTGGCAACATGCAAAAGCAAGGTGTGTATTTCAAATATATGCCATTATTTGCATTTCTGGAAACACACAGATTTTCAAAATAAAGACATTCAATCACCAAAATATAGTGTTGTTTTACATTTAGACCACTGCATTCCAGTGTGGGGGGGGGGGGGGCTGCCTATTTTTCTCTCCCCTTTGTTCGAGGTTGATCACAGAACCCCCCTATACACCACAGATGTGGGAACCCCAAACATACCTTTCATTAAAGCACACAAAAAACTATCCCAAAGCATGTACTTGTATTTCCTATTTTAACCAACCTGGCCGAAATTTCGGCCAGCTCTTCGAAAAATGTCCAAACACGTGGTCCTATTTGACAGACAGGCCTAAGCTGGCCGAAATTTCGGCCAGGTCCATCGAAACTCCGAATATGATCACTGAAATGGGTACCTAAGACAGTAGACATGAGCAAGGAACACAGGAGCAGTGACATTTGAACAGGGTGTGCAACATAATATACTCAATTACAAGCAAATACTTGCCACCTGACGAATCAAAGCAGACTTTTGCAGTGCCTATGGGGAAACACAATAATAAAAGGCTGAAGAGGCTGAGGACTGCATGCTGGCCGAAATTTCGGCCAGACTTCATGCTGACAGCCAATATAAGCAGCAGGACTGGCATTAGCGCTTGCGCAGACGAGATGCACGGGGCTTCTTAGCACCTGTGTTAGCAGGAGGCTTGGCAGGGGCTGCAGCACCAGACTTGGCAGTGGCAAAGTTCCGTGACTGTGTGTTTCCACCCTGGGATGGTGAAAAATGATTCACAAAAGTATTCATACCTTTGCCAGTAGGGGCAACAGTGCCTGAGGAGGAAGCTGGGGTGGCCTGAGCGCACTGCGTGCCACTGGGTGAGGGGGCAGGGGCAGTTTTGGGTTTCTTCTTTGGAGTCTGTGTCTCTGGTTGCGACTCTGCCTCCCCATCTTGCTCCTCGGGATCCTCATCTACATACCTAACCCCAGAACAATCCAAAGGAAAACCTGCCCCCAAGTCGTGGTACACATCCTCCCATGACTTGGGGGGGCACGTGTCGGCGTTGGCGATACCTGCTCTGATGAGTTGTACAAAGTCATCGGGCACAACAGTCTCCTCACCCAAAAGGGCACACACAACATTACAGTCCTTGGGAAACCTGGTAGACATCATGCTTGCAAAATACACAGACAGAGTCCCCAGCAAAAACCAGTTGCCTGCCTGTTCTGGGACCGGAACCAGGCTCAAAAGAAATGAGAATATTTCAACAGGCATCACAGACGACATGGGTCCTTCAGTAAAAGCCACGTAACGGGGAAGCCTGTTATCAAAGGCAGTGGCAGAACAAATGGAAACCAGATGGGACGTAGAAGTGTACAGCGGGGTCTTGCTTGACAAATTGTAAAGTGCAACATCACACTGATACATATCCTCAGCCACAGTGGCCTTCAAAGCAGCAACAGTGGCTTTCACATCAGCAGACTCACCCGCAATGAACACAGGCACACCGGACAAAAGCAGCTGCGCAACCAGGTTATGCAAACCAGCTGTATAGAGGCGGGGCACCTCAATGATACAAGCAGCAAAGGGCAGTGAACTAATGATACTGGGAACAGGGACTCCACAACGCATTGCCATCAGTTCCACACGGCCTGACTCTGCAATGAGTTTGCCTGTGCTTGACTCAACGAGGGACTCCCTAGCACACTGGATACTGACCAGACCAGTATCAGATTTTTCACAAACAGGCTTAGCAACAGGCTTCTGCAACAATCCCCGCAACCCCTCATATTTGGGTTCCTTCCAAAGAGGGGCCTTAATTACTGCTGACCACGGGGGCCAGGGGTTTTCTTCAGTCCAGGTCCAACTGCCATAGGCTACCTTCAGGTGTGATGCAATAGCGCACTGCCTTTTGGCCATCTCGATAGTACCAAGTGTAGCTGCAGACAGGTGGTAGCACAGGGTGGGCCCCTATTGTGCATTAATTGAACGACACACAAGCTGGCCGAAATTTCGGCCAGGTCGGTCGATTGATTCGAATACCAACCCTTGTTTGACCAAAACATACCTCTGGTGTTGTTCACAAGCCCATTGGTAGCCGCCTCGGGATGAAGAATGTGCCAGGACCACATCTGGGCCTTTTTAACATCTTTTATAATTTTTTGAGACCAGGTAGGGTCCTTTTGTCCCATCCATGTAACCTACGATCTCGCGAAGTCGGTCAGGCGTGATGCCTTCCACTTCCTTGAACGTACCCAGTGCGGGATGTAGTCCACGCTTTTCCATGGCTGCCATGGCGTCTACTGAAGGAAGACCCACAAATTTCACCAAACGCCCAACGCCACCCCACCGTTTGGCAACAGCACTCTGCACAGGAGAACATGTGGAAGACAGAAGCTGGCCGAAATTTCAGCCAGGTCGATCGACAAAACCGAATTAATAAATGAAACACACCACAGTGCCTTCCTCGGCAGTAACACCACACTCTTCAAGCATAACAGTAATGTGATGGTACAGGGTGTACTCATTGGCATCCTCATCCTCAAGCCTATCCAAGAGTAGGGACATTCGCTCCGATGTGGTGGATGCTGAGCCAGCAGTGGTCTGGATTTGATGTAAGCCTGCAAGCCGGCGCCTAGTCCGCAGGGGGCAGTCCTGTTTGACTTCATAACCACCAAATACCAGGGTCCAATCCGGAGTCTCCATATTTTTCATCTCAAATTCGGTCTTGTGTTCTTGGGCAGCAGTGTAAACATGCTGACCACCCAACAGAACCCAGCGAGTGGCTGTGCAACAGGGATATTCGTAACAGCAGGGTCGAAAATTCAGATGCGAAAACGGTACTATCGAGAAGAATACCACAACACACATACGAGTGACTTTATAAAAAAGAAGATCCTGGATGTAATCCACAGGCGGGGCTGCCTTCAGATCGTCGTAGCGGCGTTGCACGCGATCATCCGAAATCCTACGGACCTGCCCAAATTTTCGGTCGTGGTCGATAATAATCTGATCCCACCGAACCTTTATTTTCGTCGTTGACGTAACCCCGTCGGATAACTTGATGGAGGATGATGAATTTTTCTTTGGTGCGGCCTTAGGCTTCTTTTGAAGTCCCTCTGTGCTCGCCTGGTCCTCTTGAGACTAGGATTGCACTTGAGATTGCCCATTGTCTGCTGCAGGCTCACCATCTGGTGAAACAGCCATGTCCTGCGATACCCCTCCAGGCTCAGTCATAAAATAAAGGGCTACGGGGCAACATTTCATGAAGGGGAGAGTTCCCAGATAGCAAATAACAAGCACAGATCAACCAAAAAAGGACCAAAACAGACTGCCTGACAGGAAATTCGGAAAACCTGGCCGAAATTTCGGCCAGCACTGCTTTGCATGTCAAACCACTGTGTACAAATACGATTCTGAGAGGCTGGCCGAAATTTCGGCCAGAACCTTAAGTCATTCGTGTTCTGGGGGTAGCCATATGACAAAACAACAAGTCTGGCCGAAATTTCGGCCAGAAAAACATGAAACAGCAAATAGACACACCAAAATCACTGGCAATGCGTAGCAGAACCCATACCACAGTGACAAACACAGCTGCAAACAGAAATCAGACCCAATCCTGGCTATCCACACCGATGTGTTCCGCCTCATCTAGGGCTTCAAAGGAGGCAACGCTGTCTGCATCACAATCAATATCCTGGTCACTATCACAAGAGTCGACAGCAATGGAATCATCAAGGGCGGGGGGGGGTACTGGGCGGGGGGGGGGGCGGGGGGGGTACTGGGGGGCCTCTGGCTCGGGGCTTCGGGGGTGGCTTTGGGGGCAAGGCAATTCCATCAGGAGCAGCAGCAGCAGCAGCAGGCGGTGCACGGTTGGCAGCGCGAATAGAAGCATGTGCAGTACGCAACACCCCTTGGTCGGCAGCAGTGCGGGCAGGTGCATTTGTCTGTAAAAAATCCTCAACACCCTCAGGAACCCTAGTACGCGCAACCAGATTTTGCATTGCATGCAACAGAACCACTTTTAAACGGTCTGTGGTGATTCGTGTCCTAGACATGGTACCGGGAAACGTCAAATCCTCAATTGCATCCAGTCTTCTCACCTCAACTTTATAGTCCGGAACGGGAACACAAATGGGCAAGCTCTGTGTATGGGCTGTCAAGATGAATTGTTTAAGATTGGCAGAGAACATTGCCACGGACCTCTCAGTCAGCACACCACGCAAAACTTTCTCTCCCGGTTGGACAGGGGGAAGTGTCAGAAATAAATCAGACGACTGTTGGACACTAGTACAGGCAGTGTTGCGGCGACAGTGGGGTGAGAACCGACTCAGAAGTGCCTCACCCAGCTCCTCAGAGTGGATACACCCTAGGGAGGCGGAATGCCACTGACTCCAAAACAAAAGAGCAACAGCGGTGGTTTTCACATACTCCGTGGTTAACTGTTCCTCGGGCTTTAGGATGTTCAGCATGAGCAGTAGGGACATCTCAAGTGCCTGCTTAGCTACAATACCGGAACCTGCCCCCCGTCCCTCCCAGTTGCACTCACGAACCAAAGTCCCAATGCTGAAAGCAGCTCGACCGTATGTGTACAGCAAAGCCTTAAGGGCTAATAATATACGCAAACCCTTGCGCTGAATGGGTGTCAGGTCCCGCTGGCTATTGAGCAGGGACGTGACGCGCTCATCTAGTCTGCCTCTATTGGACGATGTGGCTAGCATGAGTCCAAGCAACGTCTTCTCCATATGGATGACCTTGACCTTGCGAGGGAGGATAGACCCAACCTGAAGGCTGTTCCCCTGCTCCAAAAACTTAATGAACGGCAGGAACGCCCTGTAGATCAATTCAACGCAATACTTATAGCTATGCCATACTCCGTACACCAAAAGAAAACCCAACAGTAATTGTGGTACATTCCAGGGAACATAAGCAGCACCATAACACAGCTTAAGTAGGGCAAAGTGTATTTTCATGTCCACAAGCAGCGGAACACAGTGTCTGGTGCGGTGTTCCACACATGACAAATCAACCACGAGTTGCAAAAGCTCTTTGTGTGTGCCGGAGCGGAGCTCAGACAAGAAAAAGGGTCTCCAGTTGAGGGAACGAACATTTTTTCTGGCAATATCCAAAGGAGCACGAACCCAAACTCTCTGAATACCTTGGTTGGCAACATCAATACGATCAAACAATGCTCTATGTGAGCGAAAGATGTCATCAGCAACCTTTGGTACCCTGGCCTCAATTTCGGCCAGCTCCGGCAGACCCCGGTATGCAGGTAGGGCAGTAGTGTGCAAAACAGCAACAGCTGTACAGTTTAGGGTTAAGTCGGGTGAATGGGGATCAGCTCCCGACCTGTAACGCCTCAGGTTATCAAACCATATACAAACTTGCCTACGTTGCATGGTGTTCCACAAGTTGTGTGCTGCTAGTCCAGCACGATGGTGAATGGACTCCTGCTTAGTGTTACACTGACCAAGGACTCCTACCTTACGGCGTTGGCGGCAGGACATAATACCCCAGTTGTAACCAGACCCACAGTTAGAGTATGGGAGGGCCATACGGCGCAGCAGGCAGTATAGGGCATGGAAATGTGACAAAAATGTCAAGTACCATCGTGGGGGCTTCTTCTCAGTGGCGGCGGCCTTCAACTGTGTCAGGGAGTGCCGGCACCTGCGATTCTTCCGCAAGAAGAGGCAGAATTGCAAAAGCTTTTGCAGAGTCCCACCACGTAATGCATTTCGCAACAGCCCTTTGGCTGTAGTAGCAAAAGCACCAGTAACTGCAGCATGTACAACATTGACAGTAATAGCAGAAGACATTAATGCTGAGACAAGAAAACAGTTATGTAGGAGTGTATGGTGTAATACTCATGAACAATGACAATTGCAAGCTGGCCGAAATTTCGGCCAGGTGTGTTCAAAGGGGAAATATTTGCTTAAATGTTCAACAATAGGAAAAGCTGGCCGAAATTTCGGCCAGCCCACCCAAAAACCAGAATATAAGTGCTTGAATAGTGAACAGACCAAAAAGCTGGCCGAAATTTCGGCCAGCCCTAAGAAAAATGAAAATAATCATGCCTATTCACTAGGAAACCAAAAAGCTGGCCGAAATTTCGGCCAGAAGGGTCAAAAACTGCATATACACATAGTTGTTTGCAATGTTACCCAAAACCTGGCCGAAATTTCGGCCAGCTTCAGAAAAACGTCAAATACAACACACTAGAAGACCGGTATACACAAGGCTAACACATCAACACGTATTTCAACGGGTGTCACACAGCTCTGCCAACAACTTTGGTCACATACGTCAAATAACATACTCAAAGTAGAAATGTAGAATATTGTCAAATCGCGCATATATGGGGTCCTAGAGGGTGGGCAACTTGTGACGCCTAAGCACTTCAGCTCGCGAATTATTGGCTCGGCGTGGGTTGAAAGTACACACTTGAGGAATTTACAATGGTCACGGAGACGCTCATCTGCCTCTTCGGCAAACGTGCGCTCTATGTTATATTTGGGGTCAAGGCCAACTATACAAAGATTCCTATACTGAATGCCGTAACTTGTTTCGTGCTTGGAGGGTGTTGTCTTGCCAACGGCTTCCTTGGTGGTCAAAACTAGGATCGCAAACGTTTTATGCATGAGCATAGCTAACAATGTGTCTTTGGGTGAAATGGCGTACTGCTTCGGTGTGACCGCATCTAGAAAAACTATTAACATTCGGGGCTCAATTGTCTCAGCTGGCTTATGCCTCAAACATAGTGCCGCCGCGAAGGCATGTTGCAGACAAGACTGCATGTCCCCGGGTTCAGGTAATTCCACATTGACAACGTCAGCATCAATCATCTCTGCCTCAAACTCCAAAATCCCACTGTCTTGGGAGCCCTTGGGGACTTGGGAGCCCGAAGAGGATGAACTGCCCCGGCTGGCGTTGGACATGTCTATTGCGAATGCCGGAGCAGGAAGTGCAACGTCACACAAGAGCACAAGGTGCAGAGAGGCGCAAGCACGGGCAATGGACATCCACAGAGAGTGCATTTGAAAGTGGACACAAATCTTGTTCACAAATGTTGTTCATGGACCACCTTGCAGGCAAAGCAGGCACCAAGCATCCAACTAAAGTTCCAATAGGTTCAAGTTCCGCAGATACCACCAAAGATTCTTCCGAGCGTTCCATGGAACCTCGGCTGGAAGGTCCCTAGAACAATCCAAGCGATGTTGGTTGTGTTTTGGGTCCCGAGATGGCTGCCAAGACTTCCAAGCAGTTTTCCGGGGGTCGTACCCAGCCGTATCTAAAATGGGGGAAGTGACCGCACCGAAGCATTTCGCACCCATCTCGCCGGGTAACCCCCAGAATTGCCCCCGGTGATGGAAGAATATTGCTCTCTCTTGCAATATTCTATGCTAGGCACCGGTGGTACATGTGTCGTCGAGTGGTCGCAATATCAATTTTTTTTGCAAAATTTTCCATTGTTGACATGTAGATGGTGGGAAACTGCGTAGCAGTTCGTGTCCACACCAAAATGCCATTGAACCACCTACAAACAGCAATTATATTGCCTTCGGCAAATCCACCTCGCAGAGGATCTACACCAAGCAACACACACCCAAATCACGGTAAAAACTACGAAAAAATAGGCCAAAACATGCTTTACATATCTCGGATAGTCATTGTAGGTGATCGCAATTTCACAAAAAAAAAAGTTCCGAAACTTCGATTCTTGGATGGTCATTTTAGGTGATTACAATATCAACAAATAAGTGTCGGAAACTTCGAAACTTGAGTTGTATAGGCTGAGAAGCTTCATAAGGAGGTTGTGCACCAATCCGTTGGGAGAACACCCCCCCCCCCCCCCGCGCGATGCGCACCCAATACCCAAATGGGGGTGAAAAACACATAAATGCTGCCTACAACATGTGTTACATACCATGGATGGTCCCTTTAGGTGATCACGGTATCAGAAAAAGGAGTTTCAAAAACTTCGATTTTTGAGCCGCCACGTTGCGCACCGGACCATTCACTCATGTAAGCCATTATTGGTGGAAATAGTCATTTCACGTCTTTGGTACGGGCTTTTGACCGGCCCTCCGTAGGGTCACAAACTGCAAAAAACGGCCTTTCGTATCCTAGTTGGCATGTACTGTCACAACATCCCCACTGACACCCCTAAAAGTGGGTAGCACGGGGTCACCAAGGTCGCCAAAACCACCAACATAGCAAAAATGGCTGAAAAGTGCATAAGCTGCAGCAGCGCTCGTCCCACTCCGCCCAATACAAACCCCACGGACTTGGGACCTAGAGACACTTTTTCGGCTCAAAACCGAAAAAAACCAAAAGATTTACGATTTTGGACCCGAAAAATGTACCTGCGGCTCACTTGGAAATGTGAAGTTGGGGCTCATTTGGGGCTAAAACGGCTCATTTGGGGCTAAGTGGTGTTTTTCAAGGGGTTTAATGTGAAAAGTTGTGGCTTTCGGGGGTGGGTTGGGGTTTTGGAATGTCCCCAAAGGGATCCCAATCCCTAGGCCAAGAGGATTTCACCGGGGGGGTTTCTTTTTTTCGACGGCTCAGTTGACTGAGCATCCCGACTGAGCCGTCACTGAGCCGTGACTGAGCCGGCTCACTGAGCGCTCAGTGAGGGCTCACTGAGCGCTCAGTGAGCGCGCCAAATGGCTCAGTGAGCGCTCAGTGAGCGCTCAGTGAGAGCTAATTGGGGGCTCACTCAGGGCTCACTTAACATGCACGGGCACAAATCATCCATCATAAGCACTTACTTGGTCCTTTGTCGCAATGCACGTTCCACAATCCTCCTCACCATGTTCTCCCTCCCCTTCCTCTCCCGCCGGGGACGTGACCAAGTCATGCACCGTCGTTGGAACCCCCTTTGCTTGGTCACGGCCCTACTCTCCACCTCCCAACCTTCCTTGCGGAGGTGGTCATCTAGCGTGTGGTTATCCACCACACACTGCAAGCCGGACCTATCGTTCAGCAAGCTAACCCCCCCACTATTCCTAAGCAACCGTTTCAGTCGCACGTGGCTGCCCTCCAATGCAAAGCAACTAAACCTTGCAATGGTCCCCCACCGTGCAACATACGCATACATGTGGTCAACCCACATGTGCGTCCACAACGTCTTCCCCCATCCCAGGTCAAGGTGCCTTGCCCCCATGGTCCGTTGCCGTTGCAGCAAGGCACGTTGCTCTGCACCACTCAGAAAGTCGGCCTTCCAGGCCACCTCGGCCATGGCCGCAAACGCCTCCCACCACTCCGTGCACACATCAACCCATGGCCTGCCCCCCACTTGATGGTTCCCCATCACCGGTGCAACCAGCTGCAACAGTGGGCCCCACAGCCGGGCCTTGACAAAGTGCGCAGCAGCCCCCAACTCCATGCGCACCTGTCCTTTGGCATTTGCCTTGTCCGCCCCCCACTTTCCAGGCCGCACCGTGCGGGCCACTTTCCGTGCCCCGTTTATAACCCCCTGCACCATGGTGGCCGCACTCTTCCTCGATACCCCGCCATGGGTCACCAGCCCCCGCACAATTCCATTGACCCCCGCAATGGCAACACGCATGACTCCATGCGCACCGAAGTCAGGAATGCGGCGGTCCGCCGGGATGTCACGAAACACCCCGGTCAGCCGTACATGTCCCTTGATTCCTTCCAGGGCAACCTCTTGTCCCCCGAACTTGCGCAAAACCGTTTCACTGTTTGCCCCGCAGCAGTGGCACACCATGGCCCCGGGGCTCTTCTTGGTGAAGCCGTCCCCGCCGGCCAGCATGATGTGGGCCTTGCCATCGGCCCGGACGAAGAATAGGGGGCTGCGTGCCACCCCATCCGCATGCGGCAGTTGCAGGGCCGTAGCAGCGCGGAGCTGCGTATCGAAGTCACACTCCGATTGCATGCCGTACACCGTGGCCCACATCTCGCTACCCTCAAACAGCCACCAGCTAGCAAGCTGTGTGGGCCCACAACCCGGTGCAGCCACTGCACAGTGCACGTAGGCCCGATTCCACCGGTTGGTGCCGTCAACGCCGATGGTCACCCAGGTGTTGCGCTGCGCGCCCGGTTGCAAGGCTTCCGGTGTGCGTACGGCACGCGCTTCATAGTGCAGGGCTAGCCGCTCAGCAATATTGCAGTACGCCCCTTGCATCTCATACTCCCCCTCAAGGATACAAACCCGCCGGCTAGCAGGTTGGCTGAGGTGCTTCAGCCACGGGGCCACGTCGGCCCAGCTAACGGTGCTGTCCAGGTCGGGCAGCAGGTAGGCCATGTCGCGGCGCGACATCTGTGAACTACGCATCCGCCACAGCACGCGCAAGGCCTCCGACTTGATGTCGGGGGTGGTGTCCGTGGGCCGGCTATAGTCCTCAGGGACTAGCAGTATGCTACCATCGGGTTGCAGCTCGGCCCGATATTCCTCACATAGGGAGGCCGCCACCGCGGCCTCCAGATGCTCAATCCGGGTTGCGCGCTGGCGCTGTGTTCCCAACAAGGAAAAGGGCCGCTTGGGTGGCATTTTGTGTAGGACCTGTGGTAGAGGTGTATTGCCACATGCAGTCCCCGTGCTTGCGTCACACTTACCTCTTTTCACATCTCTTTGCTATCCCCCCCACCTGTTTCCCCTTGATTGTTGTCCCTAGCCTTCCCCCCCCTTGCCCCTGCAGGATTCACACTCTTCGTCGGGTTGGGGTAGTGGGGTTGCACCAGGGTGTTTGTCCCACCCCCCCCCCCCCCCGGGGGGATGCCGCCATGGTGTTTGCCCCCCTCTCCCCCCCGGGGATGCCGCCAGCGTGTTTGTCCCGTCGTACCCCCCCCCGAGGATGCCGCCAGGGAGTTTGTCCCATCCTCCCCCCCCCCCCCCCCACCCCCCGCAGCGTCTCGCATTGCCCCCTTTGACGCCCCCCTCCGCCCGGTTGCTGCCGTAATATGCGCTGCAGCCCCCCCCCCCCCCCCCCAGCCCTGGCACACACCTGTTTTCAGTCCCTGGTGGTAGGTGGCACATCCCCCTTGCACCCCCTGCCCACAACCACCTGTTTGTGGCGGCCAACAATTCCATCCACCCGACTGAGAGCCCACTGAGCCGTTTGGCGCGCTCACTGAGCGCTCACTGAGCGCTCACTGAGCCATTTGGCGCGCTCAGTGAGCGCTCACTGAGCAGCACATCAGAGCTGAAAGTGGTGGCCCCTGGCCGCCTTGGAAAATTTTCAGCTCCGTCAATATTTTTGGAATAACATACAGTTGCAATCGGTACACGGCCACAATCACGGCACGTTTACCTGTGAAACAAAGGCACACAGCAGGGCAGAAAGTGGTGCAGCAAGTGCACAGCACGCTGCAATCTGTGGCCCCAGCCCCCCCAAAAGAAATGTCATGAAGTGCTCAACAACAATATATACCATACATATATACGAACCACGTAGTGGGGGTCCAGCGGCTACCACAGAGCCGCAGTTCCAGGGAGAGAACCCGGACTGCCGAACGCGGACTGCTCTGGCTCCCAGCCAGGCTGCTGAGCAGCCGCCACCACATCCGACCGGTACCGGCGGTCGGCGTTCTGCAGGCGGGTTGACACTTCCGCCTCAACCTTCGGCAGGCTGTCCACGCTCAGGTCCGGCATCGTGGTTGTTCGAGCCAGCCCAGCAATGGTCTGCAGCTGCTGGCACGACGACTTGGCGTCGGCCATCAGCCGCGTGGCCAAGTGGGCGTACTCCAACAGTCCCGATGCCAGGAATTGCATGGACTGCGCGCTGTAGGTGGCGGGGGGTGCAACCGGAACCCCTGACTGGGAGGGGGATGCAGCCCCCGGCCCAGATTCAATGTTCTTCCAGCCCTTGGACCGCTGCAGCACCTCCAGGCGTGCCTCAGTGGCAGCCCCTTGGCGATCAGCGTCCACGAGCTTCGCCTGCAGGTCGTCCCGCTGCCGCTTGACCGTGTCCAGCTCCTCCTTGAGACGGGTGGCTGCTTCCGCTGCCAGACGGGCAGCATCCCGCTCCTGGCGAAACTGGTCACGGTCACGGCATGCCTCCCGGTACACGATCATGGGCACAGTGCCCGGTGACCCAGGCTCACGAAGGGGGCTCCCCAGGGCCGCCTTCTGAGGTGCGGCTGCATTTCCCTTGCCCGCCAGCTTTTTGGGGGGGGCGGGGGGGTTGATGTCCTTGGCGGCCCGTTTTTTTCCTTTTGCGGTCCCACTGCGGGCACTCCGATCACTGCGGCCGCCATCACTCTTCCCCCCATCCGTCACCTCCCCATCACTGACCACCTCTGGGTCAATGACGTCCCCCCCCAGAGCGCTGGCACGGAAGGTGGAGACGTGGCCACGCATGGCGTGCCAAGCCTCCGAGAAAAACCCCTCCCCCTGCACGTCCCATGACAGCACCTGCTTAAAAGCAATTGAGCCAGCGCGCGCCATCAACCCCCCCTCCTCCGACCCCACGGCTAGGTCCAAGCACCAGTGTTTGGACCCCAGCCGGTAGGCAAAACGGGCTACAAAAAATCCCCCCTCCCCTGCCACAAGCCCACAATCCTCAGACAGGGTCACCCTGCACGGCAGGTGCATCTGGGTGACCGTCGTTTGCTGCGCGGCGGTGACCGCGTTGAGGGTGACGCTCCAATACCACCTCTCGGTGGAGTGCCGCGGTACCCCCTTCACGTTCACCGTCCTGTTGAGGAGGTACGCCGGTGCGGGCTGCTTGTTGACCGGGGCAATGTACAGCCCCAAGAAGCCCGCGCGTACATCACTGGCCCGGGGTGGCTGCACCACGGGAAAAGGGACCGGGGACCCGATGGCCAGGTCGGCGAGTGATGGGCCCACCGGCCCCCGAGCCTTGTCAACCGCCGCTGCCATCGCAGGCTCCGCTCCCGATGCCCCATCCTTCATCGCTGACACCAGTTGCAGTTGCCGTCGCGTTGCCAGCGGTGGTCGTGAGGAGCTGCCTTCGGTGGGCGGCGCGAACGTTACCGGGCGCAAAAGTTGACTCTGTGTTTTGCTGCCGTTTGCATCAACCAAAGGCTCGTGCAGGGGGAATTGAGCCTGCAAACGTAGGGGGGGGGGGGGGGTCCAAAAAAAAAGATGGAAACAGCAGCAAAGCACAGAGTCAACGTTCGCGCCCGGTAACGTTCGCGCCGCCCACCGAAGGTGCCAGGTAACGTTCGCGCCTCCCCCACTGAGAGCTCACTGAGCCGTCAGTGAGAGCTAATTGGGCTCACTGAGCGCTCACTGAGCCATTTGGCGCGCTCACTGAGCGCTCACTGAGCGCTCACTGAGCGCTCAGTGAGCGCGCCAAATGGCGCAGTGAGCGCTCAGTGAGCGCTCAGTGAGCGCGCCAAATGGCTCAGTGAGCGCTCACTGAGCGCACCAGACGGCTCAGTCAGGTCTCAGTTGCACCTCCAGACTGGCAACTGCAACTGGCGGCAGGGTGCTGGAGCCGCCTGAGCACAGCCCCATGCAGGCCACACACAGGGCCCGTACAGGCCCCCATACAGGCCCCGTAAAGGCCAGCAGCAGACTGGCACGGCCTGTGCAGTAGGCCCACGCGCTGGCCAGCCTCTGCACATGTTAAACCCACTCGTGGGGCACCCTGTGCACATGTTAAACCCACTCGTGGGGCACCCTGTGCACATGTTAAGCCCGCTCGTGGGGCACACAGAGAACCCCCTGCCAGCCCACAGCCCCACAGGCCCACAGCCCCAGACCCACCTTTCCAAACACCCTGGTGCACCCCACCACCACCCTGTCGCGCCCCCTACCAATATTCCGCCCAACACCCCGGTGTGAATCCTGCAGGGCAGGGGGAGAAGGGAGTAAGACCTTGCCGCTGCAGATGCAGCGCATCAAAAGCGGGACCTCGGCGCCCGCATCGCTCCGTGTACACCGCTTCTCCGGCCCGCGATGCCACGAGAAGCCGAGCAGCAAAGCCTGCTGTGCGGAGATGGGGCGGGAGCAGGGGGCCCAATACTGCTGCAGCATGGCGGCCTCCCCGGGTCCACTGTTACCCAGGTCGAGCCATGATGGCCCGCTTGTCCACAGAACGTCGCCTTCCTCCACGTACACGTGGCACATAGGGTCGGCGGCGTCCAGGGCAGGCCTGGCCAGCAGCAGCGGGTGGTATGGGCAGCCGGGGCCTGACGCGCCCACGGGGGCCAGCCAGTCGTCCAGCTGCTCAAACCGCGGCAGACCGACCGCGCCCTGCAGTCCCTCGCCGAAGGCGAAGTACTGCCCCCAGTGGCTGATAGCCCTGGGGTTGGGCAGCGGCCCGTCTCCCCGTGGCCGTGAAGCCAGCTCATCCTTGGCCCCTGGCAGAGGGTCAAGGATGAACCGCTCCACGTCCACCCACTTGTGACGCTCGTCGGGGGTGAGGAAGCGGAAGAGAACGACCTGCTTCCCCACCCCCGGCAGCGCGGCGAGACCCCGATGTCTCAGCGTGGAGGCAAAGAGAACCATGTCCCCACGCTGAAACTCGAAGGTCTCGACCCGCAGAGCGTCATGGTCACCCAGGTGGCTGCCCAGGTGCACCTCTAAATGATACTTGTCCGAGAGGACAAGCATCATTGAGAGATGGTCGGGCAGCTCACCCATGATAGGGAGCGTCCCTGGCAACTTATCAATGTCAGTGTGCCAGGTCTGCTCCCTAGCATCTTCCCCGGCGGCAATTGCCGACCACTGCGTTGGGAAGAGACCCCTCATCTCGGGCCAGCGAGCACTGCACTGCTGACTAGCCCGTTGCAAGGGGTCCCTTCCCAACACAGAGATAAGCTTGCCGGGCCGAGTACCCCAGCGCCGTGGCAGTTTGGGATCAGCCAAGCACTCCTCGCGAGAGTGTGCATTGGACAGCAGATCCCAAATTGCATCCGGCTGGGTGCCGCAGGAGTCGACGAGAATGTGGTACCAGTTCTCGCACTCCTTGGCCTCTACCGCCCCCCTAACCACCCGGAGCCCCAAGTCGCACAAGGACTCATCCGACTCAAGGTCATGAGCCGGGAGTTCATGTGAGAACACCGGGGCAGCCAGGGAAATGTAGGGGGGAGGGGAGGCGGCACCGCGGAGGAACACGGGCTCCTTGGTCCTGTACAAGGCTGGGGTGGTGTAGTCGGGCACCACATGGCACCACTCAGGAATGATGGGACAAGCCGAAAGGCTTTCCCACCATTCCCCTGACACCACCCCGACCCCGAAAGGCAGGGGCTCAAGGAGTCCCTTCTTGGGAGCGACGTGGCTCACACCAAGATCTGAAGTCCAACCGTGTTGGAGATCTTTGGTGTCATGAACCCGTGTCCCGAACTCGTGGGGGGTACCGATCAGCTTTCCTGAGGACTGCTGCACCAAATCTTGGACAGCAGCCACAGGAAAGCGGAAGCGTACGGCACGAAGAGCTGGATGCACCTGGCGCAACATTTGGTTGCACCGGTGCATCCAGCTCTTTCCAAGAAGGGTCACATCGGTCACGTTGATGTGGACCACTTCTGGGGAAGGGGCAGGGAGCTGCTGGGCCCACAGCTTCAAGGGCTCTAGGTCCGTCGAAGGCACCCCCGGGTACGCTGCCTCTGTGAAAGCGGTAGGTACCCGGGGGCGACTAAGGAAAGACGCGAGAGCCTTTGAAGCTGCCGGTTCCAGGCCTGGGACAACAATAGACATGGTGTGAAAGAGAGGACCTATGGGAGCGAGAAGGAATGGATGGGTAGGCGGATAGGGGGGCGGAGGAGAGGCGGAAAGGGGGGGGAACCCTCTGAGTGAGCCCCCAATTAGCTCTCACTGAGCGCTCACTGAGCGCTCACTGAGCCATTTGGCGCGCTCAGTGAGCGCTCACTGAGCGCTCACTGAGCGCTCAGTGAGCCGGCTCAGTGACGGCTCAGTGACGGCTCAGTCGGGCGCTCAGTCAACTGAGCCGTCGCCAAAAAAAGTACCCCCCCCCTTGAACCTTGACCAAGTGAGTATCTAAAACTTCTAAAAACATTAAATGCACATTACCTAGCATGCAAAACGCACAACAAACAAGCACAAAGACATCGCAATGCACAACTGAGCCCCAAATGAGCCCCAACTTCACATTTCCACTTAGCCACCAGTGAGCCGCAGGTACAAAAGGGGGGGGTCATTTTTGCGACATTTTTGACCCCCCCACCCCCCCTCCCCAACACCTCCCTCCCCCACACCTGCCTCAAAAGCTGCAAAAAGTGGGCTTCAAGTTGGGGGGGGGGTCTAGGCGGGTCCAAACCACAAAATCAATGGGGGATGCGTTAATTGGACAAAATAATCATTTTACAAGGGGTTAAACTAACAATTCAATCCCTTGAGGCACGGTACACAAATAGGCCCAAAAAGGCCCAAAATGGGGGGGGGGGTCCGTGGTGTTTCCTCCTATATACGCCTGCGAGGTGTTTTTGAAGTTTTTTGGGGGCCCGTGGCTTGGGCTAGATTGGCCCAGAGGCCACGACGTGGGTCCCCATGGGCGCTCAAGTACCCGGATTGTCACCATATGATCACCCAAACCCATCCTAGGGGCAACTGAAGGTTTCGGAAAAGGTCGAAATGTGAAAAAATTCGACTGCCTTCGGTAAATCCACCTCGCACTACCCCGAGCAACACACACCCAAAGTAGGGTAAAAATTGCATAAATATGGGCTCAAACATGCTTTACATATCTTGCATATACTCCTTGCACTAATTTCTGATGCCATGTGCTCCTGTCGGCAAGAAGGGCAAGTGACCTTGGTACATCGGTTGCATGTAGCTCTTGCACTAATTTCTGATTCCACGCGCTCCTGTTGGCAAGAAGGCCGAGTGACCTTGGTACATCGGTTGCATGTACCTCTTGCACTGATCTCTAATGCCATGCGTTGTTGTTGGCAAGAAGGGCAAATGACCCTGTTTGCCACTTGTTTGCAACATGGTTTGCAACGGCGGTTTTCAAAAGGCATTTGCCATTGTGAAGGAGATAAGGTTGGCAGCGGCTTGGGAGGTCGACCTCTCTTGCAAAACTTGATTTTTACGACATCATGTACACCACCATCACAAGTGAAAGGTGGGGGTTTAGGTAGAACGGATGATGCAATATGATGGTAATCTGAGCAACCACACTCCAAACAAGTTGCAGCAACTTGCATTGAAACAAGATACCTTGTGGTGGTGCAAGTCAAAGTTTTTTCACCGATTTTCTGAAGAGGGAATGTAGGACCAAGCGGGTCACCACGTTGGAAGATTTCCTTCGGAAAAAGACGATAGATGAGCAAATTTGAAGAGGAGTGAACCCGACTAAGTGCGGCATAGCACAAAATGGGGTCATCGGCTATCAAGTCTATAATGGCAGCATTCAAGGCTTGACCTTGTGAACTATGGCTAGTAATGCCAAATGCGGGAACAATAGGAAATTGACGGCGGCTAACTCCTAAAACAGGGTTCTTCTTGTTCTTATCTAGGTACCATATCTTTGAAGTTGGAACAATCGGGTAAAGGCCGGCAATCGGCATCCGGTACTTAAATGAAAAGCGGCACATGCACATAACATAGAATACGTATACCGGCTCTATCTAGCACGGAGTTCTCACGTTGATCTAGAATCCAACTATCAGGAAACGCTTCCGTCCCACATAGCAAATACTTTTGCATAGAGCGGTCAATGTGTCCGGTTAATGCAATCGGCAATCGTTGCACTAGAGGTAACATGCCATATAAGTTTGCACTCCAACGATCATGGTATTGCAACCAACGTATACGAGTGTCCGCATCTGATTCGTAGATGTTGTCTGTGGTTCGTCGATCAAATGCGGGACACCAAGTTGGATGGAAGAAGCGTAAAGAATGGCACTTGCTTGTTGCCTGCGTATTTTAGGTTGTTTGTAGCGACAATCATTTTTGCACTTGAAAAATGGTTGGTCGCCATGCGGGGATCATCCGGCCCAGAAAGAATGAATGGCATGAGCCATTCGTATGTCTCATTGCGTAGTTTACCATGGCGGCACTCTTCCAAGGCAGCTTGGAAACGAGGGTCTCCTTGAAAGCGCCTTTTTCGGTTAATTCCGTTATTTTTTAAATACCTTGGTGTGTGTTGCCCCACAAGAGGTTGAGTCCAAGGGATGTTAGGGCATCAAGGCTTTTCTTTGTGGGCTCCACAATCATGGACGGTGGTACTGACATAAGAGAGAAGTACTCCCTTGGTGGTGGTATTTGCCAAAAATCACCACAAAGAATGATGTTGAACCCACCAAAAGGACGTATTGTCCCATCCGGATCCCATTTGTATGTTCCCGCCTTTTGGGTGTGTGTGCGGAGGTCGTTCCTCGGGTTTTGCAAGAAGGCGAGGACTCACCACACCAATTTCGTCAATAATAATGATCCACCGTAGAGTGCAATGGCGTAAAATAGGAAAATTGACTTTTCCTTCGAGGCATCATTCCCAAAAAGGTTCATGGCACGAAATTGATGAGTGGAACCACCAATCAACATGCCATCTTCCCTTGGAAAACCCCAATCATAAAATGCTTGTCTTTGACATAGCCAAGCAATTCAAAGAATTGAACGATTGTACCCACTGCTTTGCACTGTCCTGTGCCTGGGCCACCATGAAGCATCCAACGTAGAGGCTCACTACTACTAAGCATTTCGTTAATGGAAGTGTTTCCTCTTTAACACGGTTACCAACTATTTGTAGGAAGATTTGTTGACGCTTATTCCATTGCGGAATGCAAATTCCTAGTGCAGCATCCAACTTGGAGAGGGATATTCAGGGCACAGGGTCAATAGTTGGCTCAAAATTTGGTTTGGTAGGGAATCCTTTTGAAGTGGTTGGCTCACCACCTACAGTGTTGCGGGCGGATTGCAACAACTTGCGAAGGGTTGTGTACATTGGTGCAGGGCCGTTCGATTGTAGTGCAATGTTGCACAAATTGATGGCACACCATGCTTTGTAGGCGAGTTTAAAACCACTTATAGGGTCCGAAGAAATTGGTCGGTCCTTAGATTTATTGACACCTTTCTTTGCTGTTTTTGTGTTTAGTACCGTGTCTAATGGTGTGTGACCTGGTTTCAAGGGTGGTATCGTCTTTGCTTCAGTAGTGTCAAGTGTATCATCCTTGCAACGCACACGTGAAACGTAGAGAAATTGCTGGATGACTCTTTTCATGTGCAAAGTCAAGATGTTCCCTGAAAGCTACGCCTTCCAGGAGCTATGGAAAGCGTATTTGGGATCAGTTAGGGCATCAACATAAGGAACATGTGGCGAGGCCAAATCCAAATGCAAGCAACACATGGGTACGAAGGGTCGTGGGTTGTACTCCACAACCCAAAGATGTCTGATTTTTGCTGGAGCGGGTAGATCCGGAAACGAAATCCAATTAGTGCCACCCACGTTACGGATACGGAAATGTTCACCTAGATGAAATCCATAACCTTCACCTTTCAGCTTTTGAGTACAAATGTATGCACACCCTCCCGACGTGAGATTTGCATGGTACTTGGGGTCACCATCCACAAGTCTTGGGTTGACAGGAAAAGACGGAGGAATTAGTCTCCAACGACACACGAACTCATTAGGGCCTAGCCAATATACTCGTGAGGATAATGAATCCGAACACCTTCTTGACTTTAGTCGTATCATCATGTGCCATGCCGTTTTGCGGAATATTGCGATGGGAATTTGTTGCAACCATGGGCGGTGCCGTCTGAAAATTGTTTCCTTTTTTGGAACTTCTTGTTCTTGGGTACCACAACTCAAACCGTTGAGGTCGCAAAAGGGGACGGAGCACAGGAAATGGTCGCGGGGCTTCTCCATGATCTCTGGGAGGGTGTGGACGCCGTTCTTGTGCTTCATGGTGTGCTCCGTGATGATTGTCCCGCCGTGCGACGCGAAGTGTGACTCCTTCCGCTTGCGAAACGCGCCGTTAGTAGAAGATGGTCTCTTTCCACATCGTTTTGGGTTGTTTTTTGAAGGATCACCCAAGACATTCAATTCGGCCCGTGCAGAGCAAAGAATGGAGAATTGGTCTAAAAGATTAAGATTGCTTTGGTGTTCCTCAAGCAAAACCTCACTCAAAGCTTGCTTTCCGCGCATGCGCGTCTCGTGCGTTGTGCATTCTTCAATCTGAAAACATTCCCACCAATGATATCATGTGTCGGCATGATCGGTGATGCATTGTACCAGGAAGGTAATTTGCTTCACAACATTGTAGTGATCAGTAGTTGTACGCTTCGCACCATCCACAAGCATGTTGAAGGTAGCTTCCCATTGCAAAATAAACTCAGATGCTTTTGTCATGTGTGAGTCAAGGTGCCGTTAAACCGCCGTCCGGGCTTCATTCTCCTCTGTGCAAGTGACCGTAAGATCCTTCTGCGCTAAATTTTGTGCATGTGTGTTTGCCGTGCTCTCTTTGTTGCTTGTTGCTGGATCGCCCAGTTCCACTTTGCATGAGAAACTTGGATCAACAATTTTGAATGTGCTCGGATCTACGACAACAGTCGAAGCAGATTGTGTGAATGGCATTTTAACAATAGAGCTCCTTCCTTCTTTGCACGGGATATGAGCGGCTCGGCTCACAGCACAACCCAGTGGCGAACACAAGACGAAGTGTAGAGCTTACATTATTGGTCAATTCGGTGTTTGTAGAAAGCAATGTCGGCCATGTGTGGACCACGTCGTATGGAGCTATGGTGCTATTTGCTATGGAGCTATGAACTATGGTGCCATTTGTGCATGGGCGGTGCACTGTCCAAAGGGGGACAATAATGTTGGCCACCACAGGGATAGTTGGACAAGCTACCGTCTTGCAAAGGGTGTGCACATCGCTGAGTGACACATGGTGCTCGTTGGTGAATTATGACCTTGTCCTTAAGTCAGGGGATGCCTACACTAGTTCTTGTATGCCCTCGCACATGCAAGCGTTGGATCCAGTTTTCCAAAGTGGGAAGGGTGGCAGGGGGTTGTGTACCCTGGTTTTGCCAAATTTTGATGTTGTGAAAAATATATGTCGAAAAATGTCTAGTTACATTCTGTGTGTAGATCACACTTAACGAGAAAGTGAGAAAAGCTAGCGTTCACAGAGAATGCCAACTGCATTTGCACGCTAAATGTTCCAAAAGAAGTCCAACACACCAACTGCTCCTCCTTTGGCAACATTGTTCACATATTCCGTGCTTGAGTGGAGCAACGGACTATCCATTACCACCTCTTGCTGTTGCTGGCACTAGAGGCTCATTTCCTTGTCTTCATCTAATGCACAATTGTGCATTAACATGCTACTATACTATACGAAGTTAGATGGCAGTCTGCAGTGCGTACTCAAATTTAATTTTGGAGTGGGCCATGGAGGGTGTTTTACACAATGCGTTCCGGACGTGCTGCTGGTGTGCACTGTGGGTGCGGTTCATGGGGCGGTGGCAGCCAGTGTCACTGCGTGAGCTGGTGAAGCTATTCTGGAAATGGTTGCAGGCGCCCTGCGGTGGGTAGCTCGCGAACCACATATAGGGCCACTTTTGAGTGTGTCTGCCACAAGCTTGACCGAAATGTCAACCCAGAGGAACAGGCACACACTATCTGCCCAGGCACACACTATCTGCCCGTGTGACACGGCCTTGTGACAGTACGGTGCAGTACCTTGTTCACACGCACAACACACACAGCAGCCAAATGTGGTGGACCAGTCCTTTACATGTCATCCAAGTCCCGCCCTTGCAGGTTGGACCACCACGAACCTCACTTTTTCAGTCACTGGTGGTGGACCGCAGGACTGCACGCACTCACGTGCACGATACAAAAGAAACAGGATGTGCATGTTTTTGCCTGCCATCATGCTGTAAGATAGGCTTGCCGTAGATGCTGCCTGCCATGGACTTCACGGGTATGGTCCCTCAGCACCCAGACCACACACACAAACTCTGCTGCACGTGCTTGCCCGTGGTCGTTGTTGGTGTTTCCTGCTATGAACTTCCTGGGAATGGCGCCTCAGCCCCAGACGACGTGTGTTCACACACACACACGCACACAACCACAAGCCACACCTTCTCAGACAGGCGGAACTTCTTTTCTTGCTTGGCCAGGATGTCCTTCACCGCGTCCTCTTCATGGATCTGAGCCCTCTCGAGGGCCTGGTGCTGCCGCAACTGCCACACGGGAGTGGCACACAAGCGCTCGCCGAGGACATGGCTCCATGAACACACCATGACACAAAGTGTCGTTCGAGGGCTGGGCATCAGGGACAGACATCTGCATCAGCACCCCTCCGCCGCGGCAGTTCTGTACGTTGGTTCCAGGACTCTGAAGAGCGACCCCTTGTCCATTTCACCGTGCACATGTTATGGAGTCCACTTTGCTGTTGTTCATGTACTCTCCTCCGCAGGGGCCCGCTCTGTGCGGTGGGTTCTTTGTCAGGGAGGCCCAACGGTTGGGCCACTCCTGCCTCCTTCGGTGGCCCCACCATGCAGGGGGGGGGGGGGGGATGCGGTCGCCAGGATTGGCAAAAAATCCGGAAAAATGCGGGAAAATGCAAAAAATGCTGCAAAAAATGCGATAGAAAATGCGGTTTTGTTAGAATGGTGCTTGCCCCTTGAAACCCCTATGTTTCGTCTCATCTTGCACAACCGGGCGCTCAAAGCATGGACAGTTTGATGGAACAACTTAGTGCAGAAGTTCAACTCAAGAATATCACGGACTAGGCTCAAAACGGCTAGGGGCGGAAGCTGCAGCTGCTTGGTCAGCCCAGACCCCTAAATCTCCGCGCCGCGCGCGCACCGCATCAAGTGCTCCTCCATTGACCCAAACCGCGGGCTCCCCGGGGGGGGGGGGGTACTCCAACATACCTACCTCAAAATGATCCCCATGACACGTTGTTCATTTTGAATATACACAACCGGGGAAAATTTTTTCAAAAACAATTTGCCCATCAACTCAGGCTCCCATCAGCGAAGGTCCGACCCGGAGGTCGGGTCGGGGTCAACATCCTTTTTTGTGTTTTTCATCCATTTTTGAATTCTCCACAAAATTCTGAGTATTTTGAGCATAGACACATAGGGTCAAACAAAAATATTTCCCCCTGCCGTCTGCCTAAAAAAACAAATCTCCAGCGCCTCTGGCGCCCACAAAACCCATTGTTCCTCACAACTAACTGACTACAAGACAATACCACTAGAATGTTTCCTCTAGAACGATACACTAAGGGACCTGCCCGGAAAATGCGAAAAAAAATGCGGAAAATGCGGAAAAATGCAGACCGCATCCCCCCCCCCCCCCTGCACCATGTCTCGACCCCCCTCACGGCACCCGATTGCTGGGGCCAAACCCCCTACCCCCCCACAGCGTCCTGCTGCATTGGCGCAGGGGCCTTTAACGGACGTCTGCCTTGCTTGGGACTGATGCTGTACCCCCCGAAAAACTGTAGGCGAGGGTTGCTTGTTTTGAGTTGAGCATGTCGGGCCTCTTGAGGTGTTGTTTCACGTTGCTTGTTCGCCAAAAGTGGAGGAAGCCCCAAATGCAAGAACTGAACTCAATTTGTTGTGATTGATTTGGTCTCCCAAGTGCTTTGCTGCTCTGTTCCCCTTTGATGTGCTCGGTGTTGCGGTTGCTGTTATTTGGATGTTGCCTGCACTGGTTGTACTGGACCCTTCTATTTAAGAGGGGAGTGCCCTGCACCCAGTGGTTGGAGTACACTGTTGATGGTTGGGTGGTGAACAGCCCCATGAGACACCGGCAGAGGTTAGAGGTACACGTTTGCTGCCCAGGCGAGCTCACGCACTGTGAACCCTCATCACTACTCCATCTATGGGTGAATGTCTTCCGTTCCGGGTCTAACCCCCCCAAAAAAGACAGACTACTGTTGCTGCTACATGACCCCTCCTATCCACCTCCCATCTGTGCCACCTGGGGCTCCAACCAGATATACCCGGTCAGCAATTGACCTCACCTGTGCACTGCACACACCCTTGCGGAGTATGCCATAGGGCAGTGGAGAAGGTTCCAGTGGGTGTCAGACCGGAAGTCTCATGCCAACCTTTGGTTCCCCATGCATGATAAAGCCCCTGTTAGACACGGTTCACGACGCTGGCAGTCCCCTGCTGTGCATCCTGAGTCATGCCTGTCTGGATGAGGAATGCAGGGCTTTCCACTTGAGTTCCCCAAACCTCTGCATTCCCTGAGACCAGCACACCTCCACACCCCGTAACCCCCCCTCCCCACATCCCTGGAAATGCTGCGCACCAGGATCATACTTCGCGATCCGCAACCACTGACCCCGTGTAACATTTCTCATCATTGGTGGTGGTGAGGACCCTCACTGAATGTGCCAGCGCCGGTGTGGGAGGGACGCCAAGGGAAGGGACAATGGCCCCACTCTCAATTAGTGAAAACACATTTCCCCAGTGTCTTGGGACACGTGATGTGAACAATTTCCTCCTAAAATCCAATCCAATCCAATCCAAACCAGTGCGTACACCCGCGGCAGTACCAACCAGCACACTTACTAAGCTTTGATGGCAAACCCCCACCCACACCTCTGCTTTCTCACTGAACTCTGCGTGTTGTATGGCCCTGATATGGATCCAATCCTTCAGGACTTCGATGTTGTTCTCAATGCGGTCCTTCAGCGGGGACTGCGCCCCTCTCTCGGGAGACTCCGTCTTCCTCTCACCGGCAGGCTTTGCATTGAAATAGCCTGCAGAAAGCAATGGGACTAGGCATCCCCGGGGGAGAAGCAGTTGGGGGCAGGGGCCAGGGTAGTGCACAGCACTGCCTCAACACACCATTGCCCAAACAGGTGACTTGGGCCCATTTTGAACCCATTTTGACCCATTTTGGCCCACTTGAGCCCATCTCGCCACATCAAGGCTGCAACTTGTACACTTGTGGCTACCCTAGAGCTGTGCTCTAAAGCCACATAGAGTGGGGGAGAGGGGTGTAGATTAGAGGAAAGAGAGAGGGGTGGGGGGGCTCAGTAGTATACAAATAAATATATATACCTATGTTAGTATGGTATATACACACTCTGCCCCCCCCCCTTAGGCCACGCAAACTGCCATACCTTTTTTTTACCATTGGCGTCCGGCAAAAGCCCATTTTTAGGTGGCCTTTGTCCCACCTGAAAAAAGGTTCCAAAAGAAGGGGTCAAAACGTGTTTACCTTGTTTTGGGCATATAACTGATGGTACAGATTTAGATGTATCTTATGGGCCGATTTCATTAGATACATCCGCACGCGGGAGTTATCTTATGAAATCCTTAGCGGCGTCCTTTACGAGCCAGCAGTAACGTTAATCCAAGTACGGATTTATCTTATGAAGTCAAGAAAATTTCCTCTGGGCCTTTGCTGAAACCAGATCTGCCTGACCTAACTTCTCCCTGAAAAGGGACAAGCTTTAAATCGGCGAATCTGCTTTCTGCGTTGGTCATCTGGAGTATGGCACAAACGGCAGACAAGATTTTTCAAATTTTGGTTCGGCGCTGTCAAAGATGTTGCATGGCAAAGTTGCAACTATTTGAAATTTTCAAATTTTGGTTGCTTGCCTGTATGGCTGTTGTTGTAGCATGGCAGGCAAAGCAACATGCTAAATTCAGCGAAGCTGCAACGCCACCACCACTAGTAGTCAAGGAATTCATCAACGGTGGGGCATGTGAAATGGCCGCTGAGGAGAAACTAGCCGCCGTCAACGGTGTTGGGCTGGGAGCGTTGACCAACCTATTGAATAGCACGAGCGCCGCGGAGACCAAGTGCTTCTAGTATAGTCGCACGGCCTGCTTCGGAGGGCTTTGTTGCCACAACGCTTGAGATTGTTGAGCTCTATGGTGCCGTTTACCCATTACCAAAGCGGTTGCAGCACCTACATAATTGTCGACCGGCCGAACCTGTCCACGTCCATCAACCCTGCAATAAGACTACATTGGATGCCGATTGCGGTGGATGGTACATCACGCCATGAGGCGTCGTACGTCCGTTGCACGCTTGGGGGAACAAGCAGCCCCGACCAACTTGCAAACTAGTGGCTACTAGGGGGTAGTGATGAGTGGGCCACGTTGTACGCGGCCGCCTAGGAAGTGGACTTCGACCAACAAATGTGGGCAGCAAGTAAGGCTGTATTCAAGGATACCGGCGGTTCTGACTGTGAAACCTCTTTTTTTTCTGTGTGCCGATGGCAAGGCACAAATTGTAATGGCCAATTGCAAGAATTGGAAAGGTGAGGCTCCCCAAGCCTCGGTGTGTTGGGTGTGCGGGTGCAATAGGGCACAATGTCTTGCCAACTTCGGCTTGGAAGACACCATCGACGGCTGGTGGGATGTGGTGCTCCCAATTGGAGCGATATGTCGACACATTGCAGCAGACTGCCGCATTCCGGACTATGGGTTGCATGGGGTGTTGTGTGTTAGTATATGTGGTATCTCGGGCATGCGCGACGCAGCAGCGGCAACAACAAGCAAATCCGCGGCTGTCGTTGTGCGCAATTTGTTTTAGCCCATTCTAGATGTTGCCCTCATTCCAGCGAAGACGGTAACAAAGGGGAGGTTGAGCAATGACAAGGCAAACGGGAAAGGAAAGGTTAGGTTGGAGTGTGCCTCGGCTGTGCAATTCATGCGCAGCCGGCGCTGGGACGCACTCATTACAATATGCCTTGAGGAGGGGGGAATGAACGACAAGCGGGTGGGAGGCAGACTATGGGGTGATGTTTGTAGGGAGTGGTGGGACAACTTTGCCTAGCTGTGCGTGTATGCATGGCAAACAGATTGGCTGTCCGGGGGGGAGGTAGGAAGGCTACGTGAATGTAGTATAAGAATGGGCAAGGCCCACTTAGTGTTACAGTGGCCTAAGTTGCTGTGGTCACATTTGTGGATTGACAACATGTATTTCTTTGCCTGCAGGTGGGGTATCCTCTCCAAATTTTCGTGCTTTGCCACGGAAGGTAGCCAACGTAGGCTAAAGCGCATGCTGCGCAATAGCGGGCGCCTAAGCCTCTTGTGTGGACGCCTAGCTGTGCAAGTTGTGGTTGACAACCACACCATAGATGACAGCCTCCGTCAAGAGGGGTGGGATGTCACCAAGATGTGCGTGCGTGGACAAGGTCCCGTGACAGTCCGGCAATTTGCGGTGTGCCCGCAACAGGGCACTTAGTGACCTCAACTATGCACATGTCCTCTCGTAGCGTTTCAGACTCAACAAGCGGCAGGCCTAAGACGTGCGGACATTGGACCATGGCTTGTGGTGGCTCTGGGTACTTGAGGTGGTGCACGCCACACGGTGGAAGTCCGCGCGTGCCCGAAAATGAATGCAAAATCACGCGGGTTTCGCACGATTTTCGATTGCTTTGTGCCTTGGTTGCCGCTTTGCGCCGGACGGCGCAGCCTTTGCTTTCTGCTTGTTGCGATGCTGCTGCATGGCTGTGCCTTGCCCCCTTACCCCCGGCGAACAAACGGGCCAGCGTCCGTCGCCGTTGCTAATGCTAACGCTTTGCAGTTGCCACTGCCCCCAAAGCCTAGTTGACCGGTATCCCCGGTCCTCTGGGTCCTCCGTCATGCTGTGGGCCACCTCAGGCAGCCCTGGGACCCACGGGATCGAGCGAGGCAGGAACCACCTGTCGGCGCGAGATGCCCGGTAACTCCAGTAGACGGCATGATAAGTGGTTATGACTATGACTATGACTATATATATAATAATAATAATATATATATATATATATATATATATATATATATATATACGCACACAGTGTCTGTAGACACAGTGTCTGATCTCGTCAGATACGGGCCGCACACGTATGCGGCGTTCCAGGCGCGCGTGGACGCGGACCGTCCGGCCAGGGACAACGGCTGGGACCACTTCGTCGACGTATGCTTGCGGCAGATGTTGGCCCGTGATCCCCACCCGTACAACGCGCCCGACGTTCAGGCGCGGTTCGCAGCGGGCACGGTGCCGTTCGGGGTACACCTGCTCAACCAACTACTCCGATGTCTACAAGATCTCGGGCAGCTCGAGGACGCGCAGCGCGGGCGGCCCCCAGTGGGGTCGGCGGGGCAGCCGGGGTATGCGGCGCCGGGTGCGTTTCCGATGCCGCCGCCCCCAGGCCTCGGGCCCATGCCCATCCCGCCCTTTGGGGCTCACCACCACCACCAACTCCATCTCCATCACCTACTTCATCACCCCGTCGGGTTCCCCATGATGCAGCATCACTTCCCACACCAACACGTACACCCGGCGGCTGTGCCACAGCCCCCCGTCCATCTTCACCATCACCACCAACTAGCGGCTGTGCCACAGCACCCCGTCCACCCACACCATCACCATCACCATCACCGTCCGCACCAGCATGTGGAGTACCCGCATCCCCTGCCCCAGCAGCACCCACGACCGCCTCAGCACACAGTGCCGGTGCCGGAACCGGTACCGGTGCCTGAGCCGGGGCGGAGCGCCCAGCAGCAGGGGGTGTCGCAAGGGGCTGTGCCACAACACCCCGTCCACTTTCACCATCACCATCACCATCACCTTCCGCACCAGCAAGTGGAGTACCTGCATCCCCTGCCCCAGCAGCACTCACGGCCGCCTCAGCACACAATGCCGGTGCCGGAACCGGTACCGGTGCCTGAGCCGGGGCGGAGCGCCCAGCAGCAGGGGGTGTCGCAAGGGGCTGTGCCACAGCACCCAGTCCACCTTCACCATCACCATCACCATCATCGTCCGCACCAGCATGTGGAGTACCCACATCCCCTGCCCCAGCAGCACCCACGACCGCCTCAGCACACAATGCCGGTGCCGGAACCGGTACCGGTGCCTGGGCCGCGGCGGAGCGCCCAACAGCAGGGGGTGTCGCAAGGGGCTGTACCACAGCACCCCGTCCACCTTCACCATCACCATCACCATCACCGTCCGCACCTGCATGTGGAGTACCCTCATCCCCTGCCCCAGCAGCACACACAGCCGCCTCAGCACACAATGCCGGTGCCGGTACCGGTACCGGCGCCTGAGCCGGGGCGGGGCGCCCAACAGCAGGGGGTGTCGCAAGGGGAGGCACGTGGCGTGCCCCCGGGCGAGGTGAGGAGAATGGGGGCGCCTGCGGCTGCGCCACCCCTGGCGGTGCCCCAGCCGGGGTTTCCCGCGGCGGGGTCACCACCGCGGACGGTCCCGATGCCGGACCCAGCCGTGCCGCGCGAAGCCCCGCCCGTGGTGCCGACGGACCCTGAGCCGGTGGTGCCGCCCCCGACGCGTGGGATGCAGGGCGCGGCCCCCATGGGGAGGCCTACGGCGGGGGAACGAGCGGGGGATGCGGCACAGGAGGCGGCAGTGGCTGGCCCGCGAGACATCAGCGAGCTGCCCGCGCAGGCCCTGGAGGCGTACCGGCGGACAGCCGCGGGGAGTGGTGGAGCCGCGCCGGAAGGGGCTGACGCTGGCGAGCTGATAGCGCAGGCGCTCGCGGCTGTCGCCCCGAGGACGGAAGGGGCCAAGGAGACGCCGACGGAGGCGGTTTCTTCGGGGAGACAGGACGCGGGGCGGGGTGTGCCGAAGGCGCAAACGCCGGCGGAGGGCGGCGGGGTTGTGGAGCCCAGTGGGGGACATGCCAAGGGGGAAGGAGTAGAGGACTAGATGTGGGAGTGGCGGGAGTGGCGCCGGGTGGCACCCGGTGAGCCGTGTCCGGCAAGGCTGGCGTACAGCATGGATCTCCATGCGGGCGCCAGCTGGGCCCGGCTGCCCGCCAACCTGCGGGCACGGCTGGACGCGGCGGAGGCGGCAAGGGGCGGAGGCGCTGACGAGCGGCCTCTGGCGCCCTTCCCGCCGCGGCCGGACACGCCGCCGGCGGTGGTCGCGGCTGGAGAAGGGGCCGGGGGAGAGCAGGAGGCGGAGGGCGAGGCGGACGAGGAGGCATACGGGCCCGGCGGGTCGGCGCTGGACCTCATGTTTGAGGACGACGCCGGGCCCGACGTCTACGCCGGCATGGACGAGGACCCGGCCAACGAGCCGTTGCGGCCCATGCCCACTGCGGTGCCGCCCCCTCCCCTGGGGAGCTGTGAGCGGCGGCACTGCAGGTACCATGCGGCCGAGGGTGCCCACAGGCACCGCCTCATGGGCACGGGGCAGCGGGAGGCAGGGATGCTGGCGAGCGCCCTGGAGCGCTATGAGCTCCAGCGCCCAGGGCAGGTCGCCCGGGAGATGGCCCTGGCGGCAGCGTCCCCGGACAACGGCCAGGTCCGCTGCGTCCAACTAGGGGACGCGGCGGTCCTGGGTCACCACCCCGGTGATGTCCGGGCGGCCGAGCCCCAGGAAGGCCTCCCCCTGTCGGTGCGCATGTCCGTGGGGCGCCTGCTCGACGAGGCAGGGCTGGAGGACGTGCGGCGGGACGAAGGCCTGTACGTGGCCTTGTGGCGAGGTGGGGCTGACGCTTGGCGTCGCGAGCAGGCCGGGCGGCCCCTCACACCCCAGGCGCTGGGGTCCCATGCGCTCCTGGTGGCAGTGCACCGTGAGGGTGCAGAGGTCGTGTTTGACGCGGACCGCCTGCTGCTGACCGGGGATGGGGCGGTCCTCGTCCCCACCTCCAGCAGCTACCGCCTTGAGAGCCGCGGCGGTGACCTCAAGCTGCTGGTGGTGGTGGGCACGCGCCTCGACGAGAGCCGCCCCCCAGGGGTCCGAACACGCGATCCCGGTGGGGGGTGATGAGGAGGCAGGCCGTGGCGGTGACGAGGAGGTGGGGCAAGAGCAACCCACGGGGGAGGAGCAGCAGCAGGATCAGCCGGAGGTGGCCGGGGAGGAGGTGGACGTGCAGGCCATTGTGGCGGCGGCCCTGGCGAAGTTCACGGGTGCTGCGGGCCCGCCGCCGACGACGGAGGCACTGGAGGAGGAGGACCAACGCAGGAGGAGTGAGGAGGCACAAGTCACCATGGAGCGGGACGAGGGGCCGGAGTTCCAGGGTGAAGAGGCACAGGGCGCCGGGGAGCAGGACGAGGAGCTGGTGATCGTGGGGGCGAAGGAGGCGCGTGAGCTGGGTCCACGGGAGCTGGGGGTGGCGGACAAGGCTGGGCCGAAGACGGGGGAGGTGGAAACCTGCAGGCACTGGGCCAAGGGGTGGTGCATGCGGGCAGATGCCTGCCGGTTCGCCCACCCCCAGCTGCCGGTGCCGCGGGGAGTACCCCAGGAATTGCCCCTGATCCTCCAGGCCATGGCCCGTGTGGGGGCCCTCAGCCTGGACCGCAGCCAGGACCACGGCCGGGGCCACGGAACGTTGCTGCAGGAAGCGGTGGTAAAGGCGCAAGGGGGAGGGCTCCCAGCGGTGGGGTATGCGGTGGAGAGTGGGGGCCTGACCGAGTGGGCGGTGGCGTTGCCATGTGGCATGGCGGCCCTGCTCACTCCGTTCCCGCTGGTCCCGTGGAGGGACGTGGTCGCCGTCAAGGAGGCCAATCTGGGATGGGTGTGCACGTGGCACACACACCCCGCTGGCATGGACCCTCGCGAGTGGCAGGCTAAGGCGGTCGTGACGTACCTGTCCTGGTCGTTGCCGGCAGCGCCGGGTGCGTGGGCGCAGTGGTGGGACAGGGCGCTCAGCTGGGCGAGGGATGGCAGTGCTGTGGCGGCCTGCCCTGACCTCCCGCGCGAGCCCGTCTCAGTCCAGCCGTGGACTGTCTCCCTGCATCTCCCCACGGTGGCGGCTCGTCTTGCAGCCACAGACCCGGAGGTCTCGCTGCTGGGAGACCGAGAGGGGCCAGGGCTTCGCCTGGGCCAGGGGCTGGAAGTTCGCACTGCCCGCCTCCCCAGCCCTGTGGACGGGGACATCCTGGAGGGACTCCAGTTCACGCGGGCTGGCGGGGCTGATGTGTGGACCGCTGTCCATCGCCAGCTCCCAGACGCGTGGCCCCAGGTGTACCGGCCCCCTGGTCACGAGCGTTTGGTGGGAGTGGAATGGCGCGTGTGGGCCGCCAACAGCCCGTGCCCACCGGTGGTGGTCCTGCCCAGGAGAACCAACCACCCCAGCTGGGAGACCGTGGCGGTCTTGTGGGGATGGGTGGCGGTCCGTGGGGCCGATGGCCACGTCTTCACTGCCCCACGGGGCACGGTGATCGAGACCAACGGGGGGACAGCGTTGCAGCTCACGGCAGAGCCCCTGACCACGCATGCTCTGGTGGCCGTCCTCCAGTGGGGTACAAACAAGCCACAGCCCTGGCGCGATCAGGTCGCTAGGGCAGTCTGGCGGGACCTGCCGGTCCTTAAGGCCGCCGTCTGGTCAGGAGGAGCAGGGCGGCATCTCCCGGGCGCACTCCCATGGCTGCGGGGCTGCGGAGACGCCTCTCCCCCACCGGCTGAGTTGCGGGGCGCCCTGGAGCACCTGTACTCCAAGCCCAGGCACCAGTTCCTGGTGGCCGCGGACCATGGGGTGGAGCTCAGCGACGACGTGGTCGCGCTGGCAGCCGACGTGGTGCAGTGCCTGGGCCCCCACGCCATGATGCTCCCGAGGGAGGGGTGGGAAGGCCAGCGGCACGACCAAACCCCGGCTGCCCTCCTCATTGCGAGGTACGTCGAGCTGGGGGGCTCAGAGGCGGTGTACCTCGACCGGTTGGAGACGCCGAGCATGCGGCACTGGACGGCCCACCACCTCGTGGCCCCTGACATGCGGTTGGCCGTGGACCCGCTGGGCCGGCCTGTGGTGTCGGGGGTCCCGCCCCAGTGGCCGCACACGTGGGACATGGCGGTCCGGACGATGCGCATGGCACCCAGGGGCCAGAGGGCGGGACGGCCGGGTGCAGAGCATCTGCTGGCGGAGGCCCGGGCGGCACAGGTGCAGCAGCCGGCCGGCAACACCAAGGACTGTGGCGTGTGCGCCCTCATGTCCGCCGTCGGTACCCTCCTCAGGGTGCCGAGGCCGGGCAACCTCCTGTCCGCGCTGGTCAGGCGGTGGGTGGCGGCGGTGGTCCTCAACAGGGATATGGGGCCCATCGCGCGTCTGCCGTCCCTGGGGGAGCTGCCTGCAGCGGTGTTGGATGCCCTGCCGGCGCCCCGCACGCCCTTGGACCTGGCGGACGTCCCGCACAACGTGGGGCTGCCCGGGGCGCGCATGCAACATGCCCTGCTGTGTATGGCGGCGGCGGCGGACGGGGGGATGCCCATGCTGGCGACGGTGTCCCTGCAGCACGTGCAGGATGCGATGCAGCAGCAGCGGATGCATGCCCCCCAGCCGTGGGAAGAAAGCGCCAAGCGGTGGCTGAGGGTGGAGAGCGTGCCTTCCACCCACACGGTGGGCATGGCGGATATGGGGCGGCTGGTGGTGTTGGAGGGGGCGGAGTATTGGACCTGTGTTCGGGTGGAAACAGGGGGACTGGAGTGGGTCGTAGTCACCGCGTGCCGGCTCAGGAGGCAGCAGTCCAGGGGCCCGGCCTGCTACCGGGTGTTCCGGGAGTGCCTCAGTGGGCTGGGGCCGGTGCGCAGGGCGCACAGGTGCACGGCCGAGGACATCCCGCCGGCGCCGGCGGTCTTCGTGGAGGTCACGCGGCCACCGGTGATCCAGGGGCAGGACGTCTGGCCCATAGCCCCGAGCAACATGTGGCAGGCTGGGCATGCAGCTGGCATGTGCAGGGCGCTGCAGGGTCACGCGGCGGCCCTCCCCAGGGCCCCGGCGGCGCAGTCCTCCAGCAACAGGCCGGCAGCCTCGCTGGCACTGCTGCATAGCGTGTCGCGGGCGTGGTACTGGGTAGTGGCGGCGTTAGAGCCCCACTCCTCAGCGCTGCGCCTGTACGATCGCGGAGAGGGCACGGTGCTCACGGTCCCCCCCGCCAACCTGGAGGCCCTGCACCTTAGTGCACTGAGTGGCAACGGGGGCGAAGCGCTGTACCTCCAAGGGACCGTGGCAGGCGCGGCCGCGACACGCTTCCGCCGGCAGAGCGGAGGAGATGCCCTCCGCCTGGTCATGGCGGAGAACATGGGGCCCTGGCTCCGGGCATTCTCCACGTCCAGGTGGAAGGTCGAGGGCGACCGGGAGAAGTTCGCCGACGCGTGGCGCCGCTGGGTGGAGGAGCAGTTTCCCGTGGGGGAAATGCTGCACCTGCCGCAGCCACCAAGCGTGCCACCAGTACGGCCTGCGGCACCCCCGGCCGCGGCGGCGAGGCAGGCCCCGAAAGCGGCGCCCAAGCCGCCGCCCAAGAGGAGCCCCCCGCCTCAATATGGCGGCTATGCCAACATTCGGTACGTGCTGCAGCACTTCGGTGGTGACTTGGCCACGGAGCAGCGTGGGACAAAGACCATCAACGTCTGCCCCTGGTCTCGGCTGGATGGGGCTGGTCACTGCACATGGAAAGCTGGCACGCACTGCCGGCCTACCCACCTCCACCCCAAGGACCTGCTGGACCACATCCAGCGGGACCATGCGACTGATCCGGCGCAACGGAACCAGGCGCTGGCCATGCTGGCTGGCGTTATGCCGGGGGGCCAGGCGGGGCCTTTCGCGTCGGCCCAGGCGGGGTCCAGAGCGCTCACGCTGCCCACGGGTGCCCGCCCTGCGGCGGAGCGCGGGGCGTCGCAGTCGGCAGCACGATCTGGAGCGATTGGGTCTGCAGCACGGCGTGAGGCAGTGACTTCTACGGGGAGTACGGCGGCAAGTGCATCCGGCGGACAGGCAGAGGGGGAGCCCGCCGCATCTGCCGGGTCTCAGCAGGCGACGACCGCCTCGGGCGGAGGCCCACGGGGACGGGGGCCACCTCGCCGGCCGCCCGCGCCGGGTGCGGGTGGTCCCCCTGAACCTGCTGGTGGCCCCCCTCCGTCCAGTGATCCGGATCCGGCGGGGGGCCCCGATCCACACGTGCAGCCATGAAGGGGCCCCGCCTCCGACACCCGAGCGGCGGTGTCCTGGAACGTCCAAGGCTCGATGCGGGGGGACGGCGTACCAGTGGCCCCAGGTATGCTCGACGGTGAAGCGGTGGCGGCGGGCATCATGAAGGCCGAGGGTGCCATCCTGGGCCTATTCCAGGAGACCGGCCTGCAGGACCCTCAAGGTGTGGTGCACTCGGAGAACCAGTGGCGTCACCACGGGTATCATGCGTACCCAGGGGTGGATGCCCAGGCGGCGTCGGCGGCAGCGGTGCGCGGCGGGCTCTTGATTGCCCTTCGGGCGGACGTGTTCGCCGCGGAGGAAGTTCGAGATATCGTGGACATCGTGCCGGGCAAGGCCATGGCCCTCGATGTGGTGACCGCACGTGGCACACTCACGGTCATCAACGTCCACGGCCCGGGTAGCGGCGGCGACTCCTGGGCGTCTAAGGCGTCCTTCTGGGCTGACGTGGCCATGTACGCGGCGGCCAAGAGCGCGGGTGGCACCAGGGCCGTGCTCCTCGGAGGGGACTTCAACGTGTGGCTGGAGTCCCCGTGGCACCCCACCACGAGGAGGTTCCAAGCCCTGTGGGAACAGTGTGGTTTCCACAGGGCAGGCCCGGAACTGGAGGAGGACAGGAGGCCCACGAGGGCAGGGCACCGACTGGACTCCTTCCTTCTAAACTCGCCTCTGGTCCCATGGGCGGCGCGTGAGCGCCCACACTTGGCGCCGGGGCGGTCTACTGCTTCGCTGGGTTCGGATCATGGCCCTGTGGTCCTGGACATCCCGCTAGCGGTGGCCGGCAAAGAGAGGGTCACCGGGATGGCCTACTCGCACGCCCAAGGCAGACTGCATGCCATACGCCCGGACTCCCCGGGGGTTCGTGAGGCGGCAGCGGCAGTACTGCAGAAAGCCTGCGGGGATCGGCGGCTACAGGCGTGGCTCTCGTCGGACCAGGACACTGCCACCATGGGCACGTCGGAGGTGCAAGCGGTCTTTGACCTGCTCTACGCCTTCCGTGATGACGTGTCCAGGGTCACGGGAGTGCGCATGCCTTCAGGCGTGGACCCGCAGTACCCGTACGGGCAGGCGGAAACGGAGGCGTCGTTGGACCAGGTCCTCTCGGATCAGCAGGCCCTGGCCTGGCGTGCCCATCAGCTATGGCAACGGGACGCGGCGGCGGCCGGACTCCACTCCCAGGAAGCGACTGCCCTGCTTCAGCACCTCCGGCGAGTGGACCCCGACCTGTCCCCCGCCTCGGTAGAGGACCTACGTGCCGCGTTGGACCAACAGCTCCACCAGCTGGAGACACGCGTGGAGGAGCTGCGGGATGTCCTCAGGAGCAACAGGCGCCGGTCCATCAAGGACTACTGGCGGGGCAGGGTACCGGATCTGCAGCTCCGATGGATGGCGATACGGGGGGCCATCAACGTGGTGAACTATGCCCCGTCAGGCCTATGGTCCGTACGCGTCCGCGAGTCGGAGAAGGTGCTCTTGGAGGCCTCGGATGTCATAGGCGAGGTCCAGAGGTATTGGGAGGCGCTGTACGCCAAGCGGCCAGTGAACCTGCCGGCCTTCGAGCGGCTGGTCCGGGCCCACATTCCCAAAGGGGTGCCGGAGGAATGGAGGTCGGTACAGGACTACACCATGCAGGACCTTAAAGACGCCGTGAGGCAGGCCGTGGCGGACGACAAAGCTCCGGGGTCCAACCGGGTCACGGCTGCCCTCATAGCAGAGCTGCCTGAACCGGTGCAGGGGCTCCTGGTGCATGCGTACAGGGCTATCCTGCGGGGTGCGGACGTCCCGGAGTCCTGGCACGAGGCCATAATCTGGCTGATGCCCAAGGGCACAGCCACGGGCAACCTGGACGAGTACAGGCCGATAGCGCTGGGGCAGCAAGACATGCGAATGCTCATGACTCCCCTCATGCGGAGGTTCACAGCTGTACTGGCACGCAAGGGACTGGCCGCGGACTAGCAATTCGGAGCCATGCCGGGCTCCACGGCGGCTGCCCCGGTGTTCCTGGCCCAGCGCAGGCTGCAGCGTGGGCTAGAGGAAAACCACGTCCTGGCCTTCGATGTGTCAAAAGCTTTTGACACAGCGCCGCACGGAGCGCTGGCGCTCCTGCTGCGCCACATGGGTGTCCCGGAGGAGCTCATCAGGCTCTTCCACACCCTCAGCTGCGGGTCTCTGGTGCGCATCGTCACCGCGCACGGCCCGACGCCGAGCATAAGGCTCCACAGGGGCCTGCGGCAGGGCAGTGCGGAGAGCGTTGTGCTCTACCTCCTCCTTTTGGAGCCTCTCCTGCGGAGCCTCGCCTGCAAGGCGCGGGGAGATGCTCGCCATGCGGTGCCACCCCTGGTACAGGCGTACTGTGATGACCTCCTGTTGATAGCGCACTCCCTGCCGCAATTCCTGGAGTATGCGGCGGCCATAGCGCGGTATCTCACTGACATGGGCATGTCCCTCAACGTGGGCAAATGCGCCTATGCCAATACTGCTCGCATCCATTCGATTATGGTATACCTGAACCCAGGGAACACGGCGGCCCCATGGGTATGCTTACGTGCCAAGGGCACGGTACCATACTTGGGCCTGCGCCTCGATCCGAGGGGGATGGCGACCATGAAGGAGAAACGTGTACTCCGGTGTGAAGCTCTGCTGGGCTGGTGCAAGAACACGTTAGGGCCGGCGTCGGTGCCTCATGAGGTGATGGCGGCTGTGGTTGGAGGCATCGTGCGGTACGCGGCGCCCTACCTGTCCGACACGGCGGAGGCGGTGATCAAGCTGAATACTGCCATCAAGGCTGCGGCCCTGCAATTCGAGAAGCTGCCCAAGGACCTGTCCAACGTGGCGGTGCGGTCAGGTCATGGGTTACGGTTGGCGGATGTCCAGGTTATATGCCGCGACTCCGTCGTGGCGACCATGGCTCAGCTCACCCACCACAGGTCGACGACAGTCCCGGATGAGCTGCGGGCCATGCTCCGTGACATGCACGTGCAGTACGGAGTGTGCGGGCAGTTCATGGTGCCCTCTGCGTCATTCGCCACACACGCTGGCAATACGTGGGTGGACAGGGTACTCCGGGCGATGGGGACGTTGCGCGTAGGACTTCTCATGCCATCGTCGGTGTACTCGTGTGTACACGCCCATCTGCCGCAAGTGCAGTGGGCGGGGCGGAAGTGGGTGTCCCAATCCTATACCTTCAAGGGTAGGGACATCTGCGTTCTCTCGGGGCCCCGCACAGATGCGACAGTACAGTCCCTGACTGATCCCGCAAATGACCTCCTGCATGCGCGGCTCCCCTGCCATGAGCCTGGGCACTGGGCTGTCCAGCTTCAGGAGTGCCATGAGGACCACCTGCACCTTCCGCACGCGGGAGTAGGGCCCCACCAGCTGGACCACGTGTGGCTCACGGGGCTTCGCGACGTCTTCCGGCCGCAGCTGCCCGGTCCGTTGACTCACCGGCTAATACACCCGGTGCGCCGAAAGAAGGCCAGCAAACGCAATGGACAGTCTGCTGCGGGGGACGTGTATGTGGTGGGCGGATACAGTGAGGAAGGCTGGGACCCAGCCAACCCGGGGCTGTCCATGCCGTTCGTCCCGCTAGCCGCCCTCCTGTTTCTATTGGGGGACGTCTTTGAGGGCTACCAACAGCAAGACGATCCGGCGTCCGTCCCCCTGCTCACTCCACACGCCGGGGGCGGCATAAGCCCGCCACCACTGTGGGTTGTGCACGGGCGGCCAGCGTTTTCCAAGGCGTGCGCGGCGGTGCACAGGTGTTGCGAGTGGGCAATTGTCCTTCTGCTGCCAGCAGGCCCAATCCCGGATCCGGATGAGTACTCGGTCCCGGAAGTGGTCCGGATGTCCAACGTGCCACACGATCCGCACGTCGCCATCACGTCGTTGCGTGATGGCGGCGCAGTGGAGCAGGGGTCTGTGGTGGTATACCAGCCTTCCTGCTCCGCAACAGTTTGGGGAGCGGAGTATACCACCGCCCTGGACGCCATAAAGTCGGTCTGCGGAAGTGACCTGGCCTGGAGACCAAATCTATATATATATATATATATAATCATATATCGACCGAGGGTGGTCCTGTCCCCGGAGCTCACGGCCTCCAGTGCGGCGTCCCTGGGAAAGGTGGTGCAGAGCCCCCACTCCGACGTGGCGTGGCTGGAGCCCCACCGGTACTGCTGGGTGCCGGCGGCGACTGAAGTCACATCGTCTGACGCGTCGCCCCAGGGAGACGACGCCAGAAACGTGGCGGTGGCCAGCCACGGAATCCCCACGTGGACGGGTGCCATCTACGGCACGGTCCCGGAGGCAGAGATCATTGGCGCGGCGGCGTACTTGTTGCACACGCCCCTGTCAGCATGCACGGTACACGTGGTGGATGCGTCCGTCATAGGAGCGCATCTCCGCAGGGCGCAGGAGGCCCTGTACCGTGGCATCAAGGGGCCGACATCATATCTGGTCAACCAGCACGCACTGAGCTGAATAGTGGAGGGGCTGCGGCGGCTGCCGCGCCGAGTTGGGGGGCCGCACCACTGGGTGGTGAGGCAGAGCTCGCACTTGGCGGCGGTCCCGCTCGAGGCACCGGACTCTGCCGCGGCCCGTGCAATGGCCCCGCCTGTCCATCTCGTCCTGCCAAAGGAGCACGCCATCCTCTTAGTGCCGGGGGATAATGGAGAGCTCGAGCCGCGTGTGCCATCCATGCAAGCCCTTCAGCAAGTCCGAGAGATGGAGTGGTGTTCGCTAGCGGCACGCACCAGGGCGCACACGCCACTGGCTGGCGCCTGCGAGGCGATGCCCCTGGGAGCTGTGCACCACGGCCCAACGCACAGGAATATGCTGCGGGCACGTGACGGTCGCCTGTCCACCATGCAGGTCATGCGACGGTGGAGACAGAAGCTCACGCGTATGGCAATACCAGCCCACCCCTGTATCTTCTGTGGGGGGCCGGAGGAGGACATTGGCCACATGCGCCTACTGTGTGCGCGGGACGAGGAGGTGGCTGGGCTCCTGTGCAGGCGTGTGGAGGAGTTCACGGCGGAGCTACCCCTGACGGACAGGGCGGTGGAGTTCGTGGCGTGGAGGGAGCACGGCTGCAGGTGGACTGAATCCTTGATGGCAGGTGTCGTCCCCGGGGACCTGAAGCGGCTGTTCCCTGCGGTGCGAGCGGCGTCGTCCCGAGGCCCTGCCAAGGCCAGGCTCTTTGTGGAGGACATGGTCTAGATTGGGGAAGATGTGTATACCCGCAGGAACCATCGGCTCACCCAGATCATGCAGCTGCCGATGCAAGATCGAAGGAGGGCGGTTTACGCGTTCCTGCGCGGTGACACACCCTTCTGCCCGCCGGCAGGGAGGATCCAGCAGCGTCCGCCGTGGAACCCGTTTGCCGGCCTCCCCGGCGACCTGCGGGCAACCTTTCAGAGGGCACCGCTGCACGCACTGCTGGTGTCACGGTCGTGCATCGAGCATGAAGAGGGCATGTCCTTGTTCCCTCACTGGATGGCGGCGGTGGCGCAGGCCTTCGACCTGTGGATCGGTCCCTGGGTGGCGCGGGACATCACGTCGTTCAGGGAGTGGTCCCGCGTGGTGTCGGCGCAATCGTGGGCCCAAGTGCGTGGTACCAAGGTGAGGAGCCCTGACGGCCAGAGTGATCCTTGGCTTCAGGTGTACGCCAACCATCAAGCTGTGGGGAACGTCATGGGCTGGCCTCGCGAGGTGTTGCCGGTCCTTCAGCAACCTCTATGCAGTCTCCCAATTCTGGCGGTGGCTGTCGTACTTGACGTGGGTACGTTGTGGCTGTATGACCGGCAGCTGCGACGAGCCATACCAGCGGTCACGGAGCGGCGGTCCATGGCAGTGTTAGTGGGCTCCAAGCAGCTGGCACGGGTACAGGGCGAAGACGCGCAGGGCCACGTCACGGAGGCCATGTTCTCTCTGCTAGAGGGGGACGACCACGTGGCTGCCGATGCCCGTCACACCCTTGACACCCTGGGCCTCGCGGCGGTCATTGAGGCTCGGGCGGGAGGACAACGCTTGGTTCTGGCTTCCGCCAGGGGCCCGGAGCAGGACGGGGTTGATGTCATCGGAGAGGTCTTACGGGACTACGGTTGGGAGCTCCTGGCGCATGGCACACACAGCCCCAAAGTGGCGCGGTGGCCCCGGCTGCTTGAGAGCCTGCCGGTGATGCCCGACGGGCGACCGATACTCCGCCCGGTGTCCACGTGGGAGGAAGCGAGGCGCAGACTCCTCAGTTGTGCCACAGCACGCACGCTGGCGGGTGCTTTGCTCGGACTCCAGGACGCGTGCTGCGATGTATGGCAGGACCTGTGGTCGCAGTGTTGTGATGGTAGTTGCGTTCCGTCGCGGTCTGTGCTTCCGCAGCGATGCCACGGGTGCGGGGAGACGGCGTCAGTTTGGGTTCATCAGTGTGCCTCCGTCCCGCTGTGCGGGACATGTAAGGAGCGTGCCGATAGGGGGTGGCCTAGGGCGAGGTGGGCACTGCGGCACTCTGGACAGATGTCCTCAAGTGCCTGGAAGACTATCCAGGATGGCCTGAAGAGCGTCCGAGTGGAAGGGGTACGGTGCCCTGGAGCGCCGTCGGCAGCCCTGCCCCTGCTGCTGTGGTGTGCGGCTCTGGAGGGCGACTCGCGGATACTCTGGTTGTGGCATCACGGAGGAAATGGTGACGGCGTGGTGGGAACCTGGGGTGCAGATTGATGGGGTTAGGGATTGTGGGTGCACCAGCTACCGTCCCTACGCTGGACGCAGCGGAGGGGGTAGCGCCTGAGAAGCAGTGCCTTCACGGCCTTATTGTGCGGTACTGGCAGGCGGCGTATGACGGCCAACGCGATGTGACAGGTCGTGCCGGCCTGATGGTGAGCCGTACTGCCCCCGTGCATGAGGGTCGGACACGGATGGTTCACCCGCCTACCCCGGGTCGCCGCATACAACAGTGAGGTGTCATGGGTCGTCCCGACCAGGGTAATAAGGCCCAAACCGCTGCAGGGTATTCCCATGGCACCGGGGTCTCTACTGGCGGCCCGGCTACGGCAGTATTGGGAGTGGCTGCTCGGGATACACCGGGGGTGCACGGAGTTGTCTGGGGGTTACGGCGTTGCGGCGCCCCTTGGGAGTGTTACACGGGGTTGCGGGGACAGCCTGCAGGCCCCGGGAGCGGCGACGAGGCGAAGATGTGTGCGTAGAAGGATATGACAGTGGGGTCGTCAGGGGAACAGTATGGCGGGCGTCGTGGAGACGGAGTGGCAGCCTGGGAGGAGCGCTCACGGGGGGCACGTGGAGTTCCAGGTGACGGTGTACAGGCGTCTTGGGGGTATACGCGGCGGTACTGGGGTCCGTACGGTGGGGATACGCGGCGGTACTGGGGAACCGTACAGTGGGGGAGCAGCGGAGAAGCATGGCGGTACTGGGGTGTCCCTCTGACCCCTCTAACAACTCAGGGGGAGCGCGGGGGCATCCCCTGGCCCCGTTAACAAACTAGAGGGACCGTGCCTGCGGGCATGTACATAGTCTAACCTCTTACCATGGCCTTGTGGTTGCGGTGGTGCGTGTCGTGGCGGCTCGCAGGTGGCGTCGGCGTGGCAACAGCGGTACTGTGTGGCGTTGTAGCGAAGAGTATGCGGTCGCCTCACCACTGTAACGGCTTACCCCTGGGGGGCGCCAGTCCGGTCGGATAGAGGCGAGGAGGGAAGAGGAGCGGCATGCTGAGTGGTCCGGGGGGTGACGCGCGGGCCAATGCTATAAGTAGGCTCGCCACGTCGTCGGTGGGGGCCGAACCTGCGGCCTGGCCGCTGCTGTGGCGGAAGAGGCGCAACCACGGGAGCTGGCCAATCAGTGCAGGTAAGGGTCAAGGGTAGGCGCCAGGGCAATGTATGTGGGCCAGATGAGGTGCACCTGGTTACCACAGCCCGGAGCGAGCCTCTGGTGCGTACCCCTACAGGGGGTCGATAACCAAGCTACGGCACCCACCACCCCGAATCCCAGCCAGCGATATTCACGGGTTGCGCCACTCCCGTCGCGTAGCGGCCAGCGTCCCCCCCTGTAGACCCTCAAGTTATATTATACGTGGGCAAGTGGATGCCTCGAAGCTGATTGGGTGCTGGCCCCTGACAAGGAGTGCCGGCATGGTATATATCTGGGGTGTGGGAGCAGCTCAGGGCCACAGGGACGTGGAATTGATACCGTGTATCTGTACTATACTAGGGGGATGGTGCGGTGGGTCGGCGGCGTACATTGTGGACACATGGGGGCGATGAAAGCTGAGGGCCAGGCTAGGCTGGAGCCTCCCAGAAATCCTGGCTATGCACATACGGGCTATTGCGTGCTGGCGGAGGGATACGTGGAGTCAGGGCTGGTGGGCAATTTTGAGAACGCAGACGGCAATGGATTCCGTGGGGTCAAGGGTGATGGACGTCTCCACGGTGGCGGGGGTACGCGAACGACGGAGGGTCAGCTCTCGCTTCGCCGCATGCGTGCTGCTTTGCTCCTTGGTTGCCGCTTTGCGACGGACAGAGAAGCCCTTGCTTTCTACTTGTTGCGATGCTGCTGCGTTGCTTTGCTTTGCCCCCATACCCCCGGCGAACAAACGGGCCAGCGCCCGTCGCCGTTGCTAATGCTAACGCTATGCAGTTGCCACTGCCCCCAAAGCCTGGTTGACCGGTATCCCCGGTCCTCTGGGTCCTCCGTCATGCTGTGGGCCACCTCAGGCAGCCCTGGGACCCACGGGATCGAGCGAGGCAAGAACCACCTGTCGGCGCGAGATGCCCGGTAACTCAAGTAGACGGCATGATAAGTGGTTATGACTATGACTATGACTATATATATATATATATATATATATATATCTATATATATATATATATATATATATCTATATCTATATATATATATATATATATATATATATATATATATATATATATATATATAGTCATAGTCATAGTCATAACCACTTATCATGCCGTCTACTGGAGTTACCGGGCATCTCGCGCCGACAGGTGGTTCCTGCCTCGCTCGATCCCGTGGGTCCCAGGGCTGCCTGAGGTGGCCCACAGCATGACGGAGGACCCAGAGGACCGGGGATACCGGTCAACCAGGCTTTGGGGGCAGTGGCAACTGCAAAGCGTTAGCATTAGCAACGGCGACGGACGCTGGCCCGTTTGTTCGCCGGGGGTAAGGGGGCAAGGCACAGCCATGCAGCAGCATCGCAACAAGCAGAAAGCAAAGGCTGCGCCGTCCGGCGCAAAGCGGCAACCAAGGGACAAAGCAGCACGCATGCGGCGAAGCAAGAGCGGACTCTCCGTTGTTCGTATACCCCCGCCACCGTGGAGACGTCCAGTACCCGTGACCCCACGGAATCCACAGTCAGCTGCGTACTCGTAAATACCCACCACCCCTGATCCCTCATATCCCACTGCCAGCACGTAATAACCCTTTTATGCATAGCCAGGATTTCTGGGAGGCTCCAGCCTAGCCTGGCCCTCAGCCTTCATTGCCCCCGTGTCACCACAATGTACGCCGCCGACCCACCGCATCAGTCCCCTAGTATAGTACAGAAACACGGTATCAACTCCACGTCCCCGTGGCCCTGAGCAGCACCCACACCCCGGATATATATACTGTGCCGGCACTCCATGTCAGGGGCCAGAACCCAATCAGCTTCAAGGCATCCTCTTGCCCACGTATAATATAACCTGAGGGTCTACAGGGGGGGACGCTAGCCGCTACGCGACGGGAGTGGCGCAACCCGTGAATATCGCTGGCTGGGATTCGGGCTGGTGGGTGCCGTAGCTTGATTATCGACCCCCTGTAGGGGTACCCACCAGAGGCTCGCCCCGGGCTGTGGTAACAAGGTGCACCTCTTCTGGCCCACATACTTTGCCCTGGCGCCTACCCTTGACCCTTACCTGCACTGATAGGCCAGCTCCCGTGGTTGCGCCTCTTCCGCCACAGCAACGGCCAGGCCGCAGGTTCGGCCCCCACCGACGACGTGGCGAGCCTACTTATAGCATTGGCCCGCGCGTCACCCCCCCGGACCACTCAGCATGCTGCTGCTCCTCTCTCCCCGCCTCTAGCCGACCTGACTGGCGCCCCCCAGGGGTAAGTTGTTACAATGGTGAGGCGACCGCGTACTCTTCGCTACAACGCCGCGCAGTACCGCTGTTGCCACACCGATGCCACCTGCGAGCCGCCACCATACGCACCACCTCAACCGCAAGGCCATGGTCACAGGTTAGACTATGTACATGCCCGCAGGCACGGTCCCTCTAGTTTGTTAACGGGGCCAGGGGATGCCCCCACGCGCCCCCTGAGTTGTTGGAGGGGTCAGGGGGACACCCCAGTACCGCCAGTTCTCCGCTGCTCCCCCACTGTACGGTTCCCCAGTACCGCCGCGTACCCCCACCGTACGGACCCCAGTACCGCCGCGTATACCCCCAAGACGCCAATACACCGCCACCTTGCACTCCGCGTGCCCCCCTTGAGTGCTCCTCCGAGGCTGCCACGCCGTCTCCAGGACGCCCGCCATACTGTCCACCTGACGACCTCGCCGTCAGATCCCTCTACACACACATCATCGCTTCGTCGCCGCTCCCGGGGCCTGCAGGCTGTCCCCGCAACCCCGTGTAACACTCCCAGGGGGCGCCGTAACGCCGTAACCCCCAGACAACTCCGTGCACCCCCGGTGTATCCCGAGCAACCACTCCCAATACTGCCGTAGCCAGGCCGCCAGTAGAGACCCCGGTGCCATGGGAATACCCTACAGGGGTTTGGGCCTTATTACCCTGGTCGGGACGACCCATGACACCTCACTGTTATATGCGGCGACCCGGGGCAGGCGGGTGAAGCATCCCTGTCCGACCCTCATGCACGGGGGCAGTACGGCTCACCATCACGCCGGCACGACCTGTCACATCGCGTTGGCCGTCATACGCCGCCTGCCAGTACCGCACAATCAGGCCATGAGGGCACTGCTTCTCAGGTGCTACCCCCTCCGCTGCGTCCAGCGTAGGGACGGTAGCAGGTGCACCCACAATTCCTAACCCCATCAATCTGCATCACCCCCGGCCCCCACCACGCCGTCACCATTTCCTCCGTGATGCCACAACCAGAGTATCCGCGAGTCGCCCTCCAGAGCCGCCCACCACAGCAGCAGGGGCAGGGCTGCCGACGGCGCACCAGGGCACCGTACCCCTTCCACTCGGACGCTCTTCAGGCCACCCTGTATTGTCTTCCAGGCACTTGAGTACATCTGTCCAGAGTGCCGCAGTGCCCACCTCGCCTTAGGCCACCCCTATCGGCACGCTCCTTACATGTCCCGCATAGTGGGACGGAGGCACATTGATGAACCCAAACTGACGCTGTCTCCCCGCACCCGTGGCATCGCCGCGGAAGCACAGACCGTGACGGAACGCAGCTACCATCACAACACTGCGACCACAGGTCCTGCCATACATCGCAGCACGCGTCCTGGAGTCCGAGCAAAGCACCCGCCAGCGTGCGTGCTGTGACAAAACTGAGCAGGCTGCGCCTCGCTTCCTCCCACGTGGACACCGGGCGGAGTATCGGTCGCCCGTCGGGCATCACCGGCAGGCTCTCAAGCAGCCGGGGCCACCGCGCAGCTTTGGGGCTGTGTGTGCCATGCGCCAGGAGCTCCCAACCGTAGTCCCGTAAGACCTCCCCGATGACATCAACCCCGTCCTGCCCCGGGCCCCTGGCGGATGCTAGAACCAAGCGTTGTCCTCCCGCCCGAGCGTCAATGACCGCCGCGAGGCCCAGGGTGTCAAGGGTGTGACGGGCATCGGCAGCCACGTGGTCGTCCCCTTCTGGCAGAGAGAACATGGCCTCCGTGACGTGGCCTTGCGCGTCGTCACCCTGTACCCGTGCCAGCTGCTTGGAGCCCACTAACACTGCCATGGACCGCCGCTCCGTGACCGCTGGTATGGCTCGTCGCAGCTGCCGGTCATACAGCCACAACGTACCCACGTCAAGTACGACAGCCACCGCCAGGATTGGGAGACTGCACAGAGGTTGCTGAAGGACCGGCAGCACCTCGCGAGGCAGGCCCATGACGTTCCCCACAGCTGGATGGCCGGCGTACACCTGGAGCCAGGGATCACTCTGGTCGTCAGGGCTTCTCACCATGGTACCACGCACCTGGGCCCACGATTGCGCCGACACCACGCGGGACCACTCCCTGAATGCCGTGATGTCCCGTGCCACCCAGGAACCGATCCACTGGCTGAAGGCCTGCGCCACCGCCGCCATCCAGTGAGGGAACAAGGACATGGCCTCTTCGTGCGCGATGCACGACCGTGGCACCAGCAGTGCGTGCAGCGGTGCCCTCTGAAAGGTTGCCCGCAGGTCGCCGGGGAGGCCAGCAAACGGGTTCCACGGCGGACGCTGCTGGATCCTCCCTGCCGGCGGGCAAAAGGGTGTGTCACCTCGCAGGAACGCGTATACCGCCCTCCTTCGATCTTGCATTGGCAGCTGCATGATCTGGGTGAGCCGATGGTTCCTGCGGGCATACACATCTTCCCCAATCTGGACCATGTCCTCCACAAAGAGCCTGGCCTTGGCAGGGCCCCGGGACGACGCCGCTCGCACCGCAGCGAACAGCCGCTTCAGGTCCCCGGGGACGACACCCGCCATCAGGGATTCAGTCCAACTGCAGCCGTGCTCCCTCCACGCCACGAAATCCACCGCGCTGTCTGTCAGGGGTAGCTCCGCCGTGAACTCCTCCACACGCCTGCACAGGAGCCCAGCCACCTCCTCGTCCCGCGCACACAGTAGGCGCATGTGGCCAATGTCCTCCTCCGGCCCCCCCCAGAAGATACAGGGGTGGGCCGGTATTGCCATACGCGTGAGCTTCTGTCTCCACCGTCGCATGACCTGCATGGTGGACAAGCGACCGTCACGTGCCCACAGCATTTTTCTGTGTGTTGGGCCGTGGTGTACAGCTCCCAGGGGCACCGCCTCGCAGGCGCCAGCCAGTGGCGTGTGCGCCCTGGTGCGTGCCGCTAGCGAACGCCACTCCATCTCCCGGACTTGCTGAAGGGCTTGCATGGATGGCACACGCGGCTCGAGCTCTCCATTATCCCCCGGCACCAAGAGGATGGCGTGCTCCTTTGGTAGGACGAGATGGACAGGCGGGGCCATTGCACGGGCCGCGGCAGAGTCCGGCGCCTCAAGCGGGACCGCCGCCAAGTGCGAGCTCTGCCTCACCACCCAGTGGTGCGGCCCCCCAACTCGGCGTGGCAGCCGCCGCAGCCCCTCCACTATTCAGCTCAGTGCGTGCTGGTTGACCAGATGTGATGTCGGCCCCTTGATGCCACGGTACAAGGCCTCCTGCGCCCTGCGGAGATGCGCTCCTATGATGGACGCATCCACCACGTGCACCGTGCACGCTGACGGGGGCGTGTGCAACAGGTATGCCGCCGCGCCGATGATCTCTGCCTCCGGGACCGTGCCGTAGATGGCACCCGTCCACGTGGGGATTCCGTGGCTGGCCACCGCCACGTTTGTGGCGTCGTCTCCCTGGGGCGACGCGTCAGACGATGTGACTTTGGTCGCTACCGGCACCCAGCAGTACCGGTGGGGTTCCAGCCACGCCACGTCGGAGTGGGGGCTCTGCACCACCTTTCCAAGGTACGCCGCACTGGAGGCCGTGAGCTCCGGGGACACGACTACCTTCGGCCGATACACCGCATTTGGTCTCCAGGCCAGGTCACACCCACAGATTGACTTGATGGCGTCCAGGGCGGTGGTATACTCCGCCCCCCAAACCGTTGCGGAGCAGGAGGGCTGGTACACCACCACAGATCCCTGTTCCACCGCGCCGCCATCACGCAACGACGTGACGGCGACGTGCGGATCGTGCGGCACGTTGGTCATCCGAACCACTTCCGGGACCGAGTACTCATCCGGATCCGGGACAGGGCCTGCTGGTAGCAGAAGGACAATTGCCCACTCGCTGCACCCGTGCACCGCCGCGCATGCCCTGGAAAACGCTGGCCGCCCGTGCACAACCCACAGTGGTGACGGGTTTATGCCGCCCCCGGCGTGTGGAGTGAGTAGGGGGACGGACGCCGGATCGTCTTGTTGCTGGTAACCCTCAAAGACGTCCCCCAACAGAAACAGGAGGGCGGCTAGCGGGACGAAGGGCATGGATAGCCCCGGGTTGGCCGGGTCCCATCCTTCCTCCCTGTACCCGCCCACCACGTACACGTCCCCCGCAGTGGACTGTCTATTGCGTTTGCTGGCCTTCTTTCGGCGCACCGGGTGAATTAGCCGGTGAGTCAACGGATTAGGCAGCTGCGGCCGGAAGACGTCGCGGAGCCCCGTGAACCACACGTGGTCCAGCTGATGGGGCCCTACTCCTGCGTGCGGAAGGTGCAGGTGGTCCTCATGACACTCCTGGAGCTGGACAGCCCAGTGCCCAGGCGCAGAACAGGGGAGCCGCGCATGCAGGAGGTCATTTGCGGGATCAGTCAGGGACTGTACCGCCGCATCTGTGCGGGGCCCCGAGAGAACGCATATGTCTCTACCCTTGAAGGAATAGGATTGGGACACCCACTGCCGCCCCGCCCACTGCACTTGCGGCAGATGGGCGTGCACACACGAGTACACTGACGATGGCATGAGAAGTCCTACGCGCAACGTCCCCATCGCCCGGAGTACCCTGTCCACCCACACATTGCCAGCGTGCGTGGCGAATGACGCAGAGGGCACCATGAACTGCCCGCACACTCTGTACTGCACGTGCATGTCACGGAGCATGGCCCGCAGATCATCCCGGACTGTTGTCGACCTGTGGTGTGCGAGTTGAGCCATGGTCGCCACGACGGAGTCGCGGCATATAACCTGGACATCCGCCAACCGTAACCCATGACCCGACCGCACCGCTACGTTGGACAGGTCCTTGGGCAGCTTCTCGAATTGCAGGGCCGCAGATATATATATATATATATATATATATATATATATATATATATATATATATATATATATATATATATATATATATATATATATATATATATATATATATATATATATATATATACATATATATATAGATATATATATATATATATAGATGTATATATATATATATATATATATATATATCCTCCAATCTACACCCCTCTCCCAACTCTAGGTTGCTCCACCACACGGGTCTAAGGTACATGCGAAGGGCACAAAGTGGTGCATACATGTGGTGGAAGGGGCTAAACTCGCTCGAAACGGGCTCAAAACGCGCTAAAAAAACTTGTTTGAGCATCCCAAATGGTCCGCGATCACTTTTGGAAAAACGCGTTTTGGACCCATTTTTGACCCATTTTTGGTCCCAAAATGGCCAATTTTCAAGGCATTTTGGGAGTTTCCATGAGCCAAAACCCGTCGCCACGGGCTCAAAATGGGCTAAAACCACTTGTTTGAGCATCATAAATGGTCCAGGATCACTTTTGGAAAAACGCGGTTTTGACCCATTTTTGCCCCATTCTTGGTCCCAAAAAGGCCCATTTTCAAGGCATTTTGGAATTTTTCATGGCCCAAAACGCGCCACCACGGGCTCAAAACGGCCTAAAAACAATTGTTTGAGCATCCCAAGTGGTCTAGGAACAACTTTGGAAAAAATCTTTTTTTTCGCCCCGGGGACCCTGGTGGACCCACCGTTGGCCCCCACTGTGCGTGGGCTGGCCGGCCCTCCGGCTGCACCAAGTGACCACTGGTACGGGGGTCTACGTGTCTCGTTGGGCGAGTCTGAGGCTTCGAAACCATAAAAATTGGGGAGTTGCGGGTGGACTAGGTGCCCTCGGAATTCGTTTTTGAGCCACGTATCCCAAGATACGGCCCGTTCTTGGTTTCGGGGTGCTGGTGCACATTGCGCAGTTTTTGGGGCTTTTTGGCGCCTTTTTGGGCCGTTTCTCGGACATATCGTGGAGTTAGAGGGCACCAAGGGTCCCTTGGTCGCAAGAAAGTCAATCCGCACGTGGAGTGTAGCAGCCGTTTGCCTTCGTTTGGCTGTTTTGAACCCTTACTAGGGCTGTCTTGGGCGAAAAATGGCTGTTTTTGGCCCAAAACAGCGCAGATTTGGGAGGGCACCTCCCAACTTGGCGCCACCGCCCCGGGCCGCCACCGGTGAGTTTTTGGCTCAAAACTAGGATTTGGCAAGGCCACCACCTAGGCTCCAAGATGGCTACATGGGCAAATGATCCGAAGCGTTGGGACGGAGCAATGGCCAAAACGGCAAGGAGACGTGTTGTTGTTGTTGTTGCTTGTTGCTTGTTGTTGCTTGTTGTTAGCTAAATTTAAGGGGAGAGGGGTGTAGTAATATATACACATATATATATATATATATATATATACATATATATATATATATATATATATATACGTATATATATATATATATACATATATATATACATATATATATATATATATATATATATATATACATATATATATATATATATATACATATACATATATATATACATATATATATATATATACATACATATATATATATATATACATATATATATATATATATATATATACATATATATATATATACATATATATATATATATATATATATATCTACATATATATATATATATACATATACATATATATATATACATATATATATATATACATATATATACATATATATACATATATATATATACATATATATATATATATACATATATATATATATATATATACATATATATATATATATATACATATATATATATATATATATATATATATAGCGGAGTCCCCCCCGGCGAATCTGAGGTTCTTCCTCCAAGGGGCCCACGAGCCCAGGGGACGCCACCGGGTTTTTTCGGCCACGCCGGACGAAGCTCCCACCGGCGAACCCCCCCCCACAGGGGAGGGTGCACACAACAACCGCCAGCCCCCCCCCCCCCCCCCTCAGCCCCCCCCCCCTCCCCCAAAAGGGACTCCGGCGCGGAGGGTTGGGGATATAGTCCCATGCCGCGCGGCCATGAAATGACATGGCCCAACACCGGGCGATACACGCCCAGCCCCCCCCCCTCCCACGAGAGGGGCCCGGGCAGGGAGCAACCCCCCCCCTCCCCCCAGGGAGCGGCCGCCCTCGGGAGCCCTCGCCCAGCACCCGAGGGCCTCTCGGGGTTCGCCCCCGAGCCAGCCCGACCCCCCCCCTCACCAGCCGCAGCCCTAGGGCCCGCCCGCTCTCCCCCGCGCCGGCCCGCGAACTCCCGGGACCCGGGGCCCAGAGCCCCGGTGCCCAGCCCCGCCCGCCCCCCCGGTGTCCCTCCGGCGGGGCCCGTCCCGGTCCGGTTCGGCCGCGAGGGGACGGCGAGGCGCTCCCCCCGCCTCCACCAGGATTCGCCCCCGTGGATGACGCTCGGCGGGATTCATCCCCGCCGAGCGGGGTGCGGGCCCCATCGCTGACCGCGGGCCCCCCATCACCACGAGCGCCCCGGGCTGCCCGGCCGACTTTGGCCAGCCCCGGCCGCTCCTCTGCCCCGGTCAGCCGCACGGTGACGCTCTGCGGCTGAGCTCACCGCACCCCCTCCCCCGCGCACGCTCGCCAACCCCCGCACGCGCCCCCCCTCACCCC